>OX638400.1:14543380-14955049 GCA_951813805.1 Limnephilus auricula | reverse complement strand
TAAATAAATGTACATATGAAGTACTGAAAAATAATTTCGGGCTTTTTTATTGTGATCGTGATCTGATCGGAAACTGACTCCCAACGATCTACTGTTAGAAAAAACACAGTAATAACCATGTCATTCTCATAATTACCAGTCTGAAGGTATTTATTACAATTGACTTGATGTATTGATGTTTTACCAAAACACTGGTTGATTCACACAAATTCAAATGTAACATTGTCATCAGAGGGCCATTCCACGCTACTTTGTTTTTTTTTTTACATTTGAAAGGTTCCTGTTAAATACCGATTCTAAGGGCCAGTTGTTTCACAGAATTTGAACAATTAATCACATTTCCAAGTTAATTTTCAAGTTCTGCTAATATAACAGTGATGTGAAGCAACTGGCCCATAATGATATAATAACGGAACTTTAATAGAATTTGAATACATATTATAGCTTTGAAAATTGATGAATTGTTATTCTGTGAAACATCTGTCCTAAGAAAGCTAATTCTATGAAATCCTTGGAGGAAATATATACAATGAAGTTTTGAAGTGCCTGTGGATAAGTAAAAAAGCAATATAATGTTTTACTGTTTTTTATACTTACCAATGTTAAATATTTATCAAGTGATTGTATTGGTTTTTTGTATTGGTTTCATAGTGCTTTCACACAAACGAAGTATTGAATTCCGTAAGCTTAAACTTAAACTTTGATTGTGGTAAGGCTCTCATAAGTAAAATTTACGACTTACATAAGTTACTCACAGTATGGTAATTAATGCTCATGGAAGTTCAACTTTTCGACTTTTGGAATAACAAGGTTTGATCTATCGATAGATATCATTATCGCATGACGTTACCGCGTCAGATGGAATCATGTTATTCCGAAGGTCGCTATGGAAGTGCTCATAGGGACCGTTACACCTGTAAGGAGCAGTTGTTTCAAATAATGAAAATATTCTTTTAATTCACTTCAAACTAGATTGGCAATCACGTCTTCCATCATTTCAAATACCAAATGGGTTGTTTCAACTCCGATCACACTCCAATCCACGTTGAAAATTTCACTGAGTGTTCCCCGCCGAATCCTGCATTTATTCCGCAGAATTATTTATTTCGAAGACCGAGATATTTTTATGATGGCAACACTTATAAAATTTCTATGGATGCGCATGCGCACGCCGACCACGGCCGTCAGGATTTTACCGCTATTTTATTTCGTTGCGGTTGGAATATTTTTCTACGATATAAAACGTAAATGATTGAGAATGAGTGTTGTTTTTATTCGTATTCAGTCAATTACATACATAGTAAAGTTAATATGGTAACGTTCAATCGTATTATTTGTATATTATTTAATTTTAGACCGATTTTCCGGAATGTGACCACTTCAGAGATGTAACCTGAAAGCAACGTGGGAAAAGTGCTAAAGAAAACATAAAAATATATGGAAAATGAATTCAACGTGCCCATATTTACAAGCTACGTTTAACAACATAAAACGTCGTACATTAGAGGTTACTTGTATTATTAATAATGAGTATTTTTTAAGTCCGAATTCCGATAATTACGTATCTACTAAAGTTTATTTGGTATCCTACAATCGTATAACTATATTTGCAACTAACATTATTAACAATGAATGACGGACATCTCATTTATTGTTATTATTTGATATAATATTAAGTTTGTCTGTTTTACTTATCAGGTACCAACGGATGAAGTAAAATATGTTATAATATTGATACTTGTTTTAGCAGCATTGCAGTATGGGAAAGAAATATATAATGGAGGATTGCAACTGAAATTATGACAAGTCTGTGTTTTGGATAAAGGCTATCTCCAAACAGAAACCAACTTATCTCATGCGAAAGATATGGGTACAAAGGAGCAATAATCACGAACAGATAATTTTAACATTGTTCTTAAGTCGCCAATTAAACATACAAGTGAAATGAATAAACAGTTTTTTTTACCCACATACAACTGTGTATAAATACTGACTTATATATACGTGTACTTATTCTTATAACTTTTATGACGAGGAAGTTTTACGTGTATAAATAAACATTTGAATAAAGATATATATTGAGCACAAAAGGATTTTTATTATAAAATACTATTAATTTCGTATCTTGTACGAAATCGGGAGTTCCTCAGTTGTATCCATGTACATGAACCTATAGCTCCATGCAGCTCCGTGGTTTCAAGGTAAATAATCAGTAAAATAATTTGACGGGGATATGTCAATCAAAAAAAAGAGGTTTCTTATATATTGTAGATTCATAATGTAAGTATTACAGTTGACAATTATTGTGATACCATCGGTCAATAAGAGAAAACTTTTATTTTGTTCAATGTTTTCGCCAGTTTTTACGTCATTTTCAATCTCTGAAACTGACGATTATCGACAACTATATACTTTGAGAGGATATCTAACTTCTTATAGAGAATTACTTTGAGAGGATATCTAACTTCTGAAGTTTTAACCATTGTGCATTCTTTACGTTATGTACAAAAATTGTCCAGCCATATTTAGTTAAAAATATTACAGACATTCCCGCCACGACCTGTCAGATCACAATATTGACGTCTGCGCATGCGCCATTCAAGCTTAATGGTTCGAACTCGGCTGATCACATTAAGGTGATGTCCAATCACATTTGTATGGAATTTTCGTTGAAATTTCGTCTGACGGAGGTTGAAACAACCCAATTTTGCGGTGATTGACGATTTGAAGGAAAATCTAACGTCAAATTTTCCGAAACAACTGGTCCTTAGTTTATATGGTTTCCTGTCAAAAATGATTTGCTGCTGTCAAATTTATTCAATTTTGTCAATAAAGACGAAAGAACCCAAATAGAATTTTATATGAATTATAGCGAAGCTAGCAGTCCACAATGGAGTGCTTGTACCTACCCTGATGTATGGCAGTGAGGCATGGAACTGGCAGAGGAAGGATGAAAGTAGACTGAATGCTGTTGAAATGAGATCCCTGAGGTGTATGTGTGGTAAAACCATGTATGATCTTGTGAGAAATGTGGAGATACGAAAAGAATGCAAGGCTGATGTAAGCGTAATGAGTAAAATTAAGAAAGGAACCCACAGATGGTTTGGGCATGTAGAGCGAATGAACGAAGAAAGGAGCGTAAGGAGAATATATGATGCAAGTGTGAATGGTATAAGAAGTAGGGGACGTCCGAGGAAGACATGGCACGATCAAGTGAATCAGATACTTGAGTTGGGCCATGTCAAGAGTCAGAAAAATAGAAGAGTATGTATGAGACGATGTATGTGAATGAGGCAAAGAGTGTGTGCCAAGACCGAGATGTTTGGCAGTCCGTCCTCTCTGCCTACCCCTGCGGAGAGACGGCGTGATGGTTAGTTAGTTAAGTTACGAATTATAGCAACTGACTTTGAATTCAAATATGTCGTGTTATAAACAGAAACATTGAGAATAGAAAGGATAATTAAAATTAATGATTCTCATTTTCAGGAAGATTTTTTATAATTGGAATATGGAGCAACAGAGCAATTTAAAACTTTTTTCTCGGATTGCTAAAGAAAATTTTTACACCCACATCATACCTTCCAATTTGAATATGGAGACATACAAACTGATTATAGTTCTATATGGCCAATGAATTCACCTATCTTTTGTCTATTATCACATATTCGTAGGATTTATAAAAAAAATATTATAAAATCTTTAACTTTATCTTTTTAAAGAATCTAGAGAATATTTGCCATATTTTGGCAGCAAAGCAATCCGTGGTTTTGGAAATAGTGCCATTTTGTGGCAAAAAGCGTTTGAGTGGATAAATGATATCTCTTCGTTTTTTGATATCAGAAAATTTTCTTTTCGTTTACATTCATTTTTCAGAATCGGTGAAATTGCGATAACATCTACAAACAATAACATCTTTTTTAAAACAAGTAATACAGTCGATCACACTCGATTGCTACAAAATTTTGCATTTAGGCCAAAAGGCAAGGAACAGAAACTTGGGTTATCTGGGACACCATTCCGTTTAATATTTTGACCTTCTGACAAATATGCCCAAGGCCCGAGGGATTAAACAATTACGTCTTATGTAAAACATAAGAAATTGAAAACCTAATAACCTCCCACAATCAAGTCATTTTTGTTAATTTCTTTGTTTTTACTTACCATGGCAGTGTACCTTGTGTTATTCATGCAATAAGGAACTCCAGTGAAAAATATTATGGCTTTAAAAAAATATGTTCAAATAGACCAATAAACGCCGATTCTGAATTAAGTTTTAGTAAATAATATTAAACGGGGAATTAAAAAAAAATCTTTAAAAAATCTTTTTTCAATCATGTCGTTAAAACACACTGTCAAGTTGGTATTACTGATTTGTTAGTGCTGACGTCACTGCTCTCAATCCTCCTGGTGATTGTATATTGAAGTTATAGTGAAATGATCAATATTTCATGTTATTGGTTTGTTTATGGGTTTATTTACATACTTTTTAAAGAGATTTAGACATATAATTAGTTGTTGTGTTAATTGAAACCTTATTTAGGACCTCAACAATTAAAATGGTGAAGGAAAAGGACTATATTTACGGACAATCTGATCAAAGTCATGTTTTTCAAATATAATACGGACTATGTAAATGCAGAATTTTGTGGAATAAATATAAATAATAATAAAAGCTTTTAAGTTAAATCATCTTATTACTTGTGTTTGAAAGTCGTAGTTAGCTGTAAAAAAATATTTTTGATAATGTGCAGAAAGTTTGGCCTGTTTGTTTTGGTTTTGTATCAAGGTTTTGAATTGAATTGGTTTGGTTTTAGTATAATCGTCATGATCAGTGTATTATAAATACCAGTGTGGCTGAATGTGTTATATGTTATATATATAATACATTGATATTATTTTGCAGCCTTTTACAGATAATCTAAACAACTCACATGTGATTAGTTGATATTTGCGATTTGACAATTATTTTAACTATTAAGTACAAAAATAAAAATGCAGTTATTTAAGTTAGAAGGTTAAACAAGGTTATAAAAGGTTAAAGGTATGTTTTATTCATTAAAAAATGGGCTGGAGTTCCTTATTACAGAATTTAGAATTTCTCTCTCCTTTCTCAAATGATAAAATTAATTTATTCACGTCAATTGTAAAAACAATGTGTACATATCAAAACACATTCTAGTAGTTTAAATGGTTATAAAAGAAACATGTAGGTAACCAAGGTAAAATAACATAATGAGAACAAATAATTTACACATTTTATTGTTATGAAAATTAATCATTTACATAAGCTGCAGATTGCATGTATTGTCGTTTTTTATATTGTTTTGTTTTTGTAAGTATGTGTAAAAACGAAATTACTAAAGCAATGGTGTAAGTATTTGTAAACATCACAGAATTAATTCAGCAGCTTGCGGGTTAAAAAGAATTTCACTATTTTGCTTTGTTTTTATTTTTTGACTAATCTTCACCATTTTCTTCCACTCCAATAACTTACACGTCCTTCTTATTCTTCTTTTTTAGTTGAACAGTTTCAGGTTCACTCTCATTTGGAGTTTCCGCTTTCCTCTTCCTTTGTTTGAATTCTTCTGTGGTTACTTTCGAAATTGGTACATCATTTATTTTTTCTTCTTGCTGGTACTTTTTTTTCTTTTTCTTTGAAGTTTTATCCTCCACTTTGTTAATGCTCACTTGTCCTGATTTGTCAACAAGTTCCTTTAAGTGCGGTGTGATTTCTTCACAATCCTTGCTATACTTATCCTCACATACTTTCATTCGCTTATTTTTCTTGGACTTTTTGGTTACAATAATCTCGTCTTCTCCAATTTCAATCACAGAGATACTTTCTATAGACTTGTTCTCATCAGCTTGTCCAAATTTCATTTTCTTTATCTTTTTAGATTTTCTACAGACAGTTTCAACAATCTTAGAATGGTTTGAAGCGAAAGTCAGCTGTTCCCTAGTTAGACTCAGAGAAACTTCCTCCTCCAGTTTTAGCAATTCGGCAGATGATTTCTTCTTTTTCTTCTTCTTGCTGACAATCTGGCTATCATCATTATTTTCAACTAGTTCTGTTACTTTAGCTGAGTTCTTCTGATTATTGGAATCCGCATCAGGCTCGGACGCTTTACTAAATGATATATATTTATTAGGTACTACTGGACCGTTAGCTTTACTAAAGGAAATATATTTACTAGATTCTACAGCTTGTTCGGTAGCTTGACTGAAGCCTTTAAAGTTGTTTGTACCTCTATCGACAGAGTTGTACGGTGAATAAGCATGGTCCTCCATTCCATTAGCAGGAGTAGTCTCAGATTGAGGGGAAGAAAACCCTTTGAATGTTACACAACTCATCAACTGGTCATCGTCCGATGGGTTTAGATTATTTTCACAAATATTATTTACTATTTGTGAGACTTCATTTCCTAATATTTTACTAAGTTTTGATTGAAAGTAGTCTTTCATGCAGCCACCAACAATTAATTTAGTATCTTTATTCTGATCTTCTGTCGCAGGATCATCAGCTTGAACCTCTTTTTCTTCTACGTGATTTAGAGTCTTCTTGCCAAATATATTGGCTAGGTCTTTATTGCTGTATCTAGTTATATCTTTCCCTCTTGTAAATTTCTTGTAGTGAAGACGTGAAGTTAATTTTTTTGACTTCTCTTCTAAAGATGATTCGCTGTGTAATTTTGATTTATCTACAATGCCTGGAAAAGAAAAAAAATCAGTTACTATTACTTTCATAATGATAACTTTCCTTTGAAAATACGAACATCCAAAATAAGTTTGGGTAAACTTTCTATAGCTAATAGCCGCGATCTCGTACAATTGGCATTATATTTAAATGAAATCTAGTATTTTCCACCGTGCAACCGTCATTTATAGTAATGAAGGTGAATCTCTAAATATTTTTTTAAAAATATATTGAGCGTGTCCAGTGATTTCGAAAGTTTACTTAAGTTTGTAACTAACTAGCCATCACACCGTTTCGGGTAGGCATAGAGAACGGACCGCCAAACGACTCGGTCTTGGCACACACTCCTTGCCTCATTCACATTCATCCATCGTCTCAGTATTCATAAGTTTGTATGTGAATCTAATTCAAACTGCACACTAATAATATTATTTAAACAGGATTTAACTTCAATATACATACATTATTTTACTTTAAATTTTACATAGCAGGTGAGGTACATTGGTTATAAGAAGTTTGAAAATGAAAGCATAAACATTGCACACGATTCTTAGATAATATTTACGGATGAACTAACCCCCATGCAAATTCCGAAGTAACTCTTCAAAATTAGTTTCGTGTGAAGTCCACTGATCGTTTTTGTCTGCGAATCCGACTCCGCCATTGTCATCTTTGAAGCGTACTTTAACATTGTCCACTTTGCCGTCCTCATTTAAACCAAGTCCTTTACCGGGAGTCCATCCCATTTTCTGCATCAATTTCGAACCGAACTTATCAGGGTCATCACTCCAGTTGTTCTTTCCTCTTAAATTAAGAGATCTCTTTTTTCTACGAGGCTCTGCAAGCATCGCCATCGCACTTATTCTAGCATAAATGAACCTATTCTAGTAAATCGACCAAACGGCTGATTTATAAAAAATAACCTACAATTACCACTAGTAGTGGGCAAGGCGGGTCAGTTGAACGAGCCAATTCACAAGGTCTCGTTCACTGTAAAGAACCGGTTCCGTGAACCGGCTCAATTGAACGACGGTTCACTAAAGATATTCCTTCTCCCCCCGCTCCACTCACGCTTCCTCGGGCCTCCTTAATATTTCAATCAAAAGGGAATCCCGATAATGTCGGAATCCCCCTTCGTTAGAATGGAATCATTTGTTTGGTCAAGTTTTGGTACAAAAAATTTGCTATAAGAACTATAAAATATAGCTGATAAGAACACTTTAATCTTTCTTAATAGACCGAGAAGCGATACCTGAAAAATTGGAAAGCAGGGCTTAAACCAACCTTCTGATAGCGTCCGTATGCGAACTGCGAACTAATGTGGCGCCATCTTGAAACGGCAATATGTATTATAATTTTTATCATACAATTTTTGATCAACATTACTTTTTTAACGATTATTTAGATATAAATGATTATTTTTGTGTGACAGAGAGTATGAAAAAAGAGAGCGGTACAATGCAGCATGATGATAGGTTCGTCATCTGGTCTGGGAAACCAGATACAGAGAGGGCTTGCCAGGGCGTTGCAGCGCTACTGTCTCCCAGAATGGTTGAATGTATGTTACAGTATGAATGTGTAAGTCCGAGAATAATGTGGATCAGATTTAAAATTGGTTTGACAAGGGTGTTTCTTCTTATTTGCTATGCCCCTGTCAATTCTGAAAGCGACGAAGTGAAAGATGATTTTTGGACTGGAGTGAATGATGTAATGAGACAGAAAAAATTGAATGAAAGGATTATAATGGCGGGTGACTTGAATGGATGGGTGGGAATCAGACGTGACGGATTTGATTCAGCCTTAGGTATGTTTGGGGATAAAAGAACGAATGACAATGGGAACAGAATACTTGAAGTATGTTTAGAGTGGAACCTGTTTGTGTCGAATACTTTCTTCGATCATAAAGGTATCCACCAATATACGTGGGAAAGAGGAAATGAGAGATCAATAATTGACTTTGTAGTAATTGACTCTAGGTTGAGAACCGTTACCGAGGACACAAGAGTTTTTAGAGGGGCTGAGGTTGAAACTGACCACTTTCTGGTAGTGTCGAGAGTAAACCTCTTCCGTGGCTGGCGCTCTAAAGTGAAAACGGTAACGACTCCAACAAGAGTCAAAGTAGAAAAACTACAAAACGATATTATCAGAAGTAAGTATGAGAATTGTGCAGAGATGAGACTGAATGAGAAGGAAATGGACGGTCTAAGCATAGATGAAACATGGAACCACATAAAGTTAAGTCTTTGTGAATCTGCTAGAGACGTGTGTGGAATAAGTACGCAAGGTAGGAAGAAAGGTGATGCTTGGTGGGATGACGAGATCAAAGCACTGGTCTCAGAGAAGAAGAAAGCATGGTTGTGTTTGATAGCGTCTGGTAGTGCTTCTAGTGAAGAAAGAGACCGAGCGAAAGAAGTATATAAGAGATGCAAGAAAAGAGTAAGTGTTGGAGTGAAAGAACGAAAGAAACGCCTGGAAGAGGAAGAGGGAATTAAAATGACCAACCACTTCCAAGAAAATATTAAACTGTTTTGGAAGGAGGTCAAAAGATACCGGAGTGGTACAGACAACGGAAGCATGAAAGTGATAAAATCAAAAGATGGAAAAATGTTGACGAATGAGGAAGAAATAAAAGAAAGATGGATGAAATATTTTGAGGAAGTCTTCGAAAGCGACCTGGGTGACGGTGATTCCAGTAGCGAATCAGGTATGAACGACGACGGAGTGAATGTTACCAGAATCAGCATGGATGAAATAAAAAGTTCGATTAAATATATGAAGAATGGTAAGGCTGTTGGTTTCGACAATATCGCTGCCGAATACTTTAAAGGAGATAGCCGTATAATTCTCACATGGTTGTGCAAACTTTTTAACCAGTGTTTAGAGGAGGGTTACACACCATTAGATTGGAGAAGAGCTGTAATCATGCCGTTATACAAAGGTAAAGGGTCGCTCATGGAATGTGGGAATCATAGGGCTATTAGCCTGCTCAGTTCAGTCGGCAAGCTGTATGGTAGAATATTGATTGAAAGGGTAAGAATGGAAACCAAAGATAAAATATGGGATGTGCAAGGTGCTTTTATGAGTGGACGGGGGTGCATGGACCAGATTTTCTCATTGCGGATGCTCACTGAGAAGTTTCTGGCAAAAAACCAGAAACTTTTCTGTGCTTTTGTAGATCTACAAAAAGCATACGACCGCGTCGACAGGAAAAAGCTATGGAAGGTGTTGTCCAAGTATGGAGTGAATACAAATCTCATACAGGCAATCGCGTCTCTGTATGAGGGAAGCGATGCATGCATTAGGGTAAACGGTGGTTTTACGGGGTGGTTTGACATCGTAAAAGGTGTTAAACAAGGCTGCGTAATGTCACCGTGGTTATTCAATCTATACATGGACAATTGTATGCAAGAATTGAAAGAGGCGGGATTGGGCGCGAAATTGAATGGTCTGAAAGTATGTTGTCTGTTGTATGCTGATGATGCGGTGCTGATTTCTAACAGCATAGAAGATCTGCAGTCACTCGTATCTAGGATGAACGAAGTATGTATGAAGAATGAGTTGATGATGAATGTAAGTAAGTCAAAAGTAATGGTTTTTGAAAGAGAGAGTACGAAAACAGTGTGCAACATAGTTGTGAATGATGAGTACTTAGAGCAAGTTGATGAGTTTGTGTATTTGGGAAGTATGTTTACGAGAGATGGGAAGGCTGATAGGGATATTGAAAGAAGGGTAAATGCAGGTAACTCTATTAATGGTGGACTGAATGCTGTTGGCGCCAACAAAAAGCTGTCCAAAGAAGCGAAGCTAGCAGTTCACAATGGAGTGCTGGTACCTACCCTGATGTATGGCAGTGAAGCATGGAACTGGCAGAAAAAGGATGAAAGTAGACTGAATGCTGTAGAAATGAGATCTCTGAGGCGTATGTGTGGTAAAACCATGTATGATCGTGTGAGGAATGTTGAGATCCGAAAAGAATGCAAGGCCGATGTGAGCGTCATAAGTAAGATTAAAAAAGGGACGCTTAGATGGTTTGGACATATAGAGCGAATGAACGAAGAAAGGAGTGTCAAGAGAATATATGATACTAATGTGAATGGTAGAAGAAGTCGAGGACGCCCGAGGAAGACATGGCACGATCAAGTGAATCAGATACTTGAGTCGGGCCATGTCAAGAGTCAGAATAATAGAAGAGCATGTATGATAAGATGTATGAATGTGAATGAGGCGAGGAGTGTATGCCAAGACCGAGTTGTTTGGCGGTCCATCCTCTCTGCCTACCCCTGCGGGGAAACGGCGTGATGGTTAGTTAGTTAGTTAAATGATTATTGAACATAAATATGACTGATAATAAACAATGAACAATAATTAACAATGAAAATAATATTACTCATCCTTGTTTTTGTTATAAATATACAAAATAATGTGACCGGAGCGATGACGCCACGACCCATATGACTGCAGTTTACGCACGCATACTATGAATCCCGATATTATTACATACACACTAACCGCGCGCTTTTGCAGGCCACCGCGCAGAAAAGTCTCCCAATGAACGAATGAGCTGAGCTGTAAACCGTTACCTTACTTATGGATTGTACTTTTCTGCGCGGCGGCCTAGTGAACGAACGAACAATGCGGATCCCGGATCAGTCAGTGACCCGTCGAACGATACGCGGACCTCTCGGCTCCCGCGGTTCACCGGATCAGTCGGTTCACCGGATCAGGCGGGTCTCGCAGATCACCGGATCACTCGTTCGCAAAGATCCGCGAACGAGTGAGCGGGTGATCTGCGGAACCGGATCGACGGATCAGCGTGGAGAAGCGGATCACTTCGTTCGTTCGTTCGCGAACGACTCGCCTCTAATTACCACGCGCTGTCAAAACTGACACCAAACAGTGATGCCATGTCCTAAAAGTAAAAAACCATGTTTCAGGGGTAAAAAAAAATTGTTTTACCGTGTTTTGGAGGATAAAAAAACACGTTTTTCGCAATTGAGAATTAAAATAAGAAAACAACGGTACCTAAGTAAATTTATCTGAATTTGATCTTTAAAGCTTTATTATAAACAATAATTTTCCTTTGAGTGACAGGAAAAAAAAAACACCATGCATATGAAAACAAAAAGTTTTTTTTACTGTTATCAAGTTTGATTTAAAGAATTTCATTTAAAAATTAACAGTATTAAAATTTAAATAACTTTTCAAAAAAGATGAAGTAGAAGAAATTCTCCCACAACTCCAATAATATTTTTTCTACATTTTATTTTATAATACCCACATTAACAGTACCTAATTAATGTGACTCCAGATACTAATATCTACAGCCTGTATGTCGGACCAATATCTACAGCTCATATGTTGGACAAATATCTATGACCTTGAGAGTGAGGACTAATATCTACAGAGCTAAGGTCGGATTAATATCTACGATGGTCCCAGTAGTGACGAATATCTATGGAGCGTAGGTGGGACTAATATCTACAGAGGGCAGCTGAGCAAGAGGTTGTACGGAAAACCACAAATTACTTCAATCACGCAAAGGCTTAAACGTTTAAAGTACGTACATGAAGTTTTTGCATAATGTTACTATTTTGCTGTAATGTTGAAATTGGCATAGCGCCTGCTCGCGTCAAGGCAAGAAAAATATCCCAGTATTCAAGTAATTTAGCGGCTATGCTAGGTTTGTGTAACATGGTTTGTGATACAAAAGAAAGTGCCCCCTTCGTAGCGCCTGCTCGCGTCAAGGCAAGAAAAACATCCCAGTTTTCAAGTAGTTTAGCGGCTACGCTAGGTTTGTGTAACATGGTTTGTGATACAAAAGAAAGTTCTTTAAACTGCAAACGCAATATTATTACTATATATCGACTGCTCCAAGGAAGACTGCAGTAACTCACTTTTTATCATCTTGCAGGAGAGCGATTTTAAAGTTCAAAAAATGTTGCATAATCTAACATGGGGGTTTTGAATTTTATTTAAATTGAATAAATATCGTTGGTTAATACTCTTTCTAACTGTATAGTATATTCTTAGTATTTTCTTCGAATTCATACAATTTTTTAGGGTTTTAGGACTTACTGCTGTTTTCCTCGGGGTTTATATAATATCAGTATGCAGTATGTTGAGTTACTTCTTTTTTACAGGGAAAAATTAAAGAAATTATAGAAGTAGCAACGATCTGCTTTATTTTAACAGTATAAAACATAATTTATACACATTAAAAATACATACTTGAGAGTTTATCATTATAATAAACACAATATTGTGTTTATTATAATTATGTATTCCCACAAAGTGTTTGCTACAAGTGAAAAAAAAAAAAAGTTTATCATTACGTAGTTAAGGTGTTTCAGTGTTTTAAAGCAACATAAAAAACATTTTTAGTTCGATCAACTATTATATTATTATATTATAATTGCACATCCAACCTCTTCCAGTACTGAAGATATTCGTCTACATCACCTGTTCCGTAGATATTAGTCAGCAGTTTGAGCTGTAGATATTCGTCCTCACTTTGGATACCTCCTATAGATATTAGTCAACACATGGATTCTCATAGTCCACTTTGTTCAGTTTTTGAAATTCCTGTAGATATTAGTAGACGCCTCCATTAATGTGGATATCGAAATAAGGTTACAAGATATATTCATTCTACTTTATTTATGTATTCACCAACGTATTGACCCATCTCGCTCACTGTGTATTCAGTATACAGTGACTCATTACTTTTACTACTTGCAACACTACATTTACACTATTTATATACATTTTAAACTGTTGCATTCTTAATCTTGTCGTACCATTTATATGATAAATTTATTGTGTTAATGGCACATGTTGTGCAGTATATGTGGAAAATAAATGTAAAATGTACATACTTTTGGCGACCGCTAAAAAGCATGTCTTCTTCGACGTTTTTTGAAAAAAACCATGGAGGTATAAACGACCCAAAAAATCATGAAAACATGGTAAAAACCATGCATCTGGCAACACTTCCGTAGATATTTTTTATTTATTTAAGTTTTTATTCCGAAATTGGAATTCTGAGGACGATACTGAGTGCGATTCCAGAGGGTAGACGTCCAGTGGGCCGCCCCAGACACAGTTGGGTGAGGCCACTCCAGAAACTGTGTGAGGAGAGGATGGGTCTGCCATAGACGGAGGCCGAACAATCAGCGCAAAACAGGGACCAACAGGAACGTATGGAGTGGAGGAGCCTTGTCGATGCAGTGGGTCCCCGACCCGAATAGGACAAGGGGAAGAAGACGATGATCACTAAGTTTTTATTCCAGCAGGACTGGGATGATACTGCAATCCTAGTCTGTTATATTACATAAACAACTAAAACACAGAAGTAAATAAAAAAATCTAAAAGAAAAGATGAAACCAAATGAAATTACATATTAGGTAGGTATCCAATTAAAACATAAAATGAAAATAATTTCAGCTGAGAAATAAGCCAGTGATGCCATGTCCCAAAAGTTAAAAAAACGTGTATTACAGGTAAAATAATTGACTTTTCAAAGGGGTGTTGAAATGCAACTTTGTTGAGTTGTCCTGGAACCTCATCTCCGAATTCAGGATTTCACCCAGGCGACCCATGAATCTATATTACACAAAAGTACATACTTTATGAGTTCCTTTTGAAATGGTTTTACAATCCGTCATTTATAACGATCTCATATATTGTTTATTTGAAAATTTAAATAGTTTTAAAAGCTATTTCCTATATCGGCAGCCATTAGCTGTGTATTTTATTTTATTATTTAAAGGGATTTTTATCTTCTCGTTCAGAATGTACAAGAGGGTTTTATGGGCTAAAAAAAAGGATTGGCAAGTATAATTGATGAACAAAATAAATTTAAAAAAAAACAATTGACCTGCGTTGTTTTCCATAATTTTTATGCATATCGCCACACTGAAACAGAAATGTCGATAACTGTTGCTTCCATTTATGTCATTTAGTTTTTGTATTGTTTAGTTATTTGTCGTATACCAACTTAAATTATAATGTCTCGACAGGGTGAAAGGCAGAATCAGTCACAAACCTATAAATTAGTGGTTGTAGGTGGTGGAGGAGTCGGAAAATCTGCGATAACAATTCAATTTATACAGGTGAGTGAACATCTGTAGGTTATGCAAAAGTTACGCCCACACAAATTGCCAAAATTCTGGGTTTTATTTGAACCCGTGAAGTTGTTTATCTTAAAAGTGTGTCCCAGAAACACAGTTTTTAATAAATATATCGATAAAGATCATCCCCTTTGCATGAAAAACCGTATTTGTTCAATGACCAAAATAGGACCTGACATACCGCTTCAAGGTCTAACGCCTGAAAGTATTATTCCATCGTTAAACGCCTACTTGTTTTGTTAGAACGATAGCCATTCTGCATTAAAACATAATTGTATTTGTTTTATGTTTTCAGAGTTATTTTGTGACTGACTATGACCCCACCATTGAAGATTCCTACACCAAACAATGTGTTGTTGATGACATCCCCGCCAGATTAGACAGTATGATTCATTTCTTTCCTAGTACCACTTTAAATAGCTATAATAAACATACTTCAGGTTTCTAGAATTCGCAATAAAACAAGATATGAACTAAACATTTGTATGGTTTATGACGAAATAATTCCTTGTAATAAATTGATAAGCATTGTTATAAGGCCGAGGTAGCGTGTCATTGTAATATTTTGCAGTGGTTAAACGAAACAAAAAATGCATTGTGTAAAATTAATATAATTCCATGACACCTAGTTATTTGCCCTACTTTTATATTATATTTTTTATAACCATATCTTTTTGTTTGAGTTTTTTTTTTTGACGTTTCCAAAATGAATGCAAAATACATAATTCTTGAGAAGCAATATCACCCTGAATCCATCACCAAGATGATAGCTTGAGTTGCTGATTCTAAGTTCTAATAATGATTGTTATGTTAGGCTTTATACAATTTGAATTAAGAAAGATATGCTTTTTCCCCATTAGAATGGAAGAGATTCAAATTATAGATTGTTAATGGTAGATTCAGACTGGGTCGACGTACGTATGCATCGCTACGCATAACAATATCTGGGCTACTTAGCAACCATAGATTTTCAATGAAAATTTATGTTTTAGAATCACATTGGCCACACGCATCGCGACGTGCGATGTCTGTGGCCATTTTCATAGAAAATGTATGGTTGCTAAGCATTGTTTGGCGTAGCGATGCGTACGTACATCGACCCAGTCTGAATCTACCTTAAAACACCTGTTGGAAAGTGTATGAGTGCCCACTGCCCCCTAGCCATGGCCGCTTCTCAAGTTGCCTAATAGTTCTGTTACGCAAGCTGAAACTCATTGAATTCATTGAAGTTTTGTTAAGAATAATGTGTAGATTGCACAAAACATTTGTATTCGAGAAGTTATGCGCTCCATCTGTTGTTAATCCAGAAAGCGATTTCTTGGGCGAGAAGTTATGCGCGGGAAATATAAATCCGCAGAATAAGAGCATTTGGTGTAATTATAGAAACTTTATTGGTTTTAACCCCTAGGAAACGACCAACTACAATGGTAGTGCAGCAAAATCTTGACTATACCTACAAATGCACTGCAATTTGTGCATGTAGAGCTATGTTTTAGAAGTTTTGGACGCATTTTGTTACTGTCCATCATATTTCCAAAGTAAAAAAGTTAATATTGTAGAAGCCTGTCAATTATTTCAAATCTAGACTTCAATATTGTTTTTGGTTTTGAGATATTTCCAAAATATTACCCGTCTTCTAAGGGTTAATAACTTAAATGTGATTTTAAAGTACCCGATTCTGAATTACCTGATACTTTAAAATAAATTCTTCATATATTACCCCCCAGGCCTCGTGTATGGACGGCTGGTTATAAATAATAATAAAAAATACAAGGGTTCATAAAAAAATAATAACATGTAATTGGTGTTATAAAATAAAGGTACGTGGTTTATTTAATGTATAAACATAAAAAAATGTGGCTCTAGGCTAAACAGAATTTGTATAGACCTGCCCTAAGTGATAAAAGCGTATTATTTCCCCCTCCTTAATTCTGGGTTCCATGGAACCGGCCGGGCTGGCGTATAGGTTCGCGTGAATCTAGAAAATGTGACGTCATCATTCTTGTGCGGACTAGCGTCGAGCTCTCATCGGTACGTTTTACAAAATAACACGGCAAAAATGGTAACTTGTGCTATTAATAAAACACGTAAAAATAGAAGTGAAAAATAGTATAAACCCAATTGTCGTATTACCTTCCATATGTAGGCATTATTTGTCATTATTTTAAGCTTATTCACATCATATAATATGATCAGTTTTATCACACCGAGAGACATGAAGCGTAAGCAACCGAAATTCCCGGTCCCGTCGTGTGCACGTTGCAGTTTACTGGGATAAGTAAATTATGAAACATTTGTAAAAGTGTCTTAACTAAACACGGTAACAAAATATTCGACTCTCAAAACAAGCGAACTTTTCTTCATTTTATATGGATTACACAAGTTTGTTCAAACCGGGCGAACAATTCGCGCTCCAATGTAAAAAGGTCTATTCATTCAAAAGCAGATTTTACTTTTAAGAGCTAAATGGTGATATTATAATGCGTGATGCCTATATACTGTCATATTGAAGTATTAACGAATCACATATCGTTACCGTCAACTCATCCCTCTCCGCCCCGCTTCAGTTGGTTATTACCCCTCTCCCTGATTCTCTGGTCTATGAATATTCATATGTCTGTGCCACAACACCATTCTCTTATGCTTGTAGTACACTTTCTTCCCCAGGTTTATTAAATAGAAGCCTCTTCAGTGGGCGACTATCTTCCATTAGCAGTTAATCACTTGTGGTTAGATTACTAAAGTAATGTTAAAATACAAAAACTATGCACATATTGAGTAAACTACGTCTCAGGGTTAGATTTGGCCTCACCCACAAATGTTCCCTCACTGTTCATCTCCAGTTCTTCATCCTTCCCGTCCCGCTCCAACCCTCTTCCACACAGTCTAGTCACCTCTTCTTCCATCTGCCTCTGGGTCGCTTCCATTTTGGCATCCACACAATCATCATTGATCATCTGGCAAAATTTCTACATATGCAGCCCATGGCTTACAATGGTCTCATGCTGTGTAAGATTTTCGAGTTCAAGATTCATCTTTATCCTATAAAATCCATTTTGTGGTGTAGTGTTGTAGTGAATAATTTGTATTTATTAGAGTATAATGGGTTGGTTGTTTATTGTTGTCTGTTTGTTTCAGTCCTGGACACGGCGGGCCAGGAGGAGTTCAGCGCCATGCGGGAGCAATACATGCGCAGTGGCGAGGGCTTCCTGCTAGTGTTCTCGCTGGCCGACCACGCCAGTCTCGAGGAGATGTACAAATTCCACCGCCAGATCCTGAGGGTCAAGGACCGCGATGAGTTCCCCATGTTGATGGTGGGCAACAAAGCCGACCTGGATAAAAGACTGGTAATTAAATACAAAAACACGCCTTGTCTGCTGCCTGAATTTAACTGACTTTGTCAAGTGAAACAGTTTTGCAATACTTAACCTGATCTAGATGGCTATCTCCTACGTGATCGATCGGCGGTTATTAGTATGTGGATGTTGCTTAGGTGATCCATGAAATTTCGCTAAAATGCATACATTGTGTCAAAACTTGCCGAGTGATCAGTTGAAAAGGCCAGTTTTTAATGGGTTAATAACTCAGTTCCGGGGCATACGTCATTCCTATGTCTACCTACGTTAAATTGTCGTGAAAACAAGCTTATGTGCCCAAGCGGTTAGGCTTAAACTATGTCATACTTTTTTCTTTTTGTTTAGCTCTCCCCCCCCCTCTATGTTTTTGGCTTCCTAGAACACCCCTTCAAGGGTAATACTAAATTATCATTAACCCCTCAGGCTTCGGGCCTATTTTAAGGTCAAAATATTTCCGCTTTGCAATAAAATCCAAATAAATGGAAAATTTCTGAATGCATCTGAAAACTAAAATCTTTGTTTTAAAATCTATTTTTGAAAGGTAATAAATTACACTTTCAAATTTTATAATTAGAAAATAAACACATAATTTTTTTAATATAATTTTTATTGATAAAATGGTTTTAAAAATGGCTCACCTTACATTTTTTCTAACTAGAAATTTTTTGGTTAATTTTTAAATTTGAATATAAAGCGTCTTGTTTTCTCTTTCTGACATATTTCTAACTTTGTTAGTAAGGGAGACAACGATTTCTATGAGACGTATATGAGTTGTTCCGAAAAGCAAACAAATTAGCCTGAGGGGTTAACAGAGAAATTCATGCACTTTCCCATAGTTGACCAGAGTGATAATACCTACCTGTATGTTTTCTTCAACATGATCTTTCTTATTTAGTTTCTTACGTAGCTGGAAGAACAACTGATTATTTTATGAAAACAGTTCAAAAGCCATGAAGAAGTTAAGGGATTGAAAGGCTGTAGTCCCGCTGCTTAGTATCTATGTGGTGGTGTTGGTGTTAGTCAGTATGAAATTGCATTTTTTTTTTTTTTTTAATAGTTTTTGTGTTTAATTTATAGAACTCCATTTAATTAAAAAAAAAATTAAAAGTCAGCAAGTGTTTTAGTTTTTATTATTGTGACAGCTGTTTCGGCTTACAAGGCCATTTTCAAACTGCAGCTGTCACAATAATAAACACTAAAACACTTGCAGAATTTAATAATAAACATTATTAAATAAAAAATAAAAAAATTTAAAATAATGAAATTGCAGGTAACGGTAGAAGAAGCTCAACAGTTAGCCCGCCAGCTGAAGATCCCCTACATCGAGTGCAGCGCCAAGCTGCGCATGAACGTGGACCAGGCCTTCCACGAGCTGCTGAGGGTGGTCCGGCGCTTCCAGCAGGCCGAGAGGCCGCTGCTCAACTCCGACCACAAGTCCCAGGGCAAGCGTCGCTGCTGCATCCTCTAACACACCAATAATAAACAACAATCACATTATCACCATTCTCCTTGCAAAGGTACTGTCCCCCACTTGTGCTGCACTTCTGGATCAATCAATATGTAAAACACTGTTACATGTCGTGATGTTGATTTTTCACAATAATTGTATTTATCTCTCTCGTTCGTCATCTTTTGGAGATTGGTGAAATAACTAAAATTTTTAACAAAATTTATGCAATATTAAAAAAAAAATCGTAGTTAATTTTATTCTTGTTACAAACAGTTCTGTTTATCTTTCCAGTTTCGAATAGATTTATAATTTGAATGTCTTCCAAAACAATTGATCAAGCTTTGTGTTTATAATAATGAGTGGATTGTTGTTGCATGTTAGAGCTTTAGGGACACGTCTATTGGCTTCGTCACTGCCGACTACAGACCTTCCAAGAGACCACTAATTATCTGAACACCAATTATTCAATAATGGACCAAATATAACTTAAATTGAGACGTCATGTAAATTAAATATTGATAATTTGAGTACGCGTAATGAAATCCAAGCTTTGTATGGCTTCTTATTAGTGTTTTTATTTGTTTACAAATTTACTGGAGCTTTGAGCAATTTGAGAATTCTTTATAAATTATTGATTTTGAATTCTCCCTTACGTCTTAAAAACCACTCGTTGGAAGTGTCTACAAAGAGCTTTTAAAATAATGAATGTCGTGTTTAATTACTATAATGGTACTCAACGTTTAAAGATTATTATTTTTCTAACAATGTTTACATTATAGCTTTATGTATAACTTTAAACCTGTTGCATATCTGTGTTATGTGAGAACCATTACGCCATTACTCCCATTTTACATCCTCAAATAATAATATAATAATTAATCCTTATGGATTGAAGTATTTCTGGCACAAGAATGATATTCAATGATGTTCAAGTATTTAATAGCGCACTTCTTGATTCAATATGTGTATTGTATTAAGCGGTCTACACACCATGCTGTGAACAGCATCTGTTAGCAGCTGGCTAAAAATCGAAGGTTGGAGGTTGTCTCCTGTCTCTTTTTTCCTCATGCGAAACCGTCTGCCGCTAGTACCAACCGATGCGCCGCAGTGAAATGAGATGGTGATGTTGAATATGTTGTGTTAAGAAGAGACAGAAGACAACGTGAAACAGAATGTTACGGGTTCACACGAGGAAAAAAGAGACAGGAGACAATAGCCAGCTGCTAACAGCCCGATATGTCGGGCTGTTCGCAGCATGGTGTGTAGACCGCTTTAAGTTTTCTGCACATATAAATATGAGAAAATATGAGATTACAGGTTGGTAAGGTGGGAGTAATGAATAATTTTGATATGAATATTTGCTGTTTAGAGTTGTAAGTCTTTACAATAACTGCATGTACAAACACCGTATTACTTTACTAAATAAGTTATTTATTTCAGATCATTTATTTATTCCATCGTGTATATTCCGTTATGGAAAGATGATTGTGTATGCGTACATATCCCCCTATCTTTATAAATACCTTAATATGATAAATCTCAAATTCTGCTTGTCGTATTTAAACAATGGCTGCTTTCAGATTAGCAAAAGTAATGCAAAATCTCAATATTGATTATAAAATAATTCATAACTGTGTTCTTGAGATGATATTAATAATAATTGTAACCGACACGGGGAATGACACCGGCAAACATTTATCCAAAGTAAGATTTATCCTTACAACATATTTATACATACTTTTGTAAAGTATCCATAAAATCTACACAAACATACATACATATTAGGTACCTATACTCTTGGTGGTTTTATTTTTGTTATTTAACTGAATAGATTTTTTTAACAGAAGCTTTGTCTACTATCATGAAAGTATAGCGAACACCTAAAACAAAGAGACCCCTCATTTTTAACCACTGAATAGATAATACACACTAGAAATTCCTTCCGTGTAGATTTGAAAGAAAACTGATGCCGATACTGATTTAGTACCATCTAGCTCTGTCTCTCTTACCCTTGCCTGACATCATATATCGCCATCCCATTTGATTGAAATAAAAATTTCATAATAGTGTTGAAGCACAGTTCTCTTTTTGAAATTTAAGGGCTGATTGGATCAAGGGACACGCCCAAATCGCATTTCTTGTGTTTTTATTTATTCTATGTTCTTACCTCTAGTTATCTAAACTTGATATAACCCCATTTTGAAAAATAATAATATCCATGTGAACATTCATATCTAAACTACATGCGTGTATGTCGCTTTATAATAATATGTTTGCCTTAGTATGTATTAATGTCTTATGCTTAATGTTGATTAATATAATTTAGAATTAAAAATTGTCTTAAAACTAACCAATGTTAAATAACAGATGTTTCAGTTTGTCAATGAAATGTGATCACTTTTGATTAAAAAAATTGTTTCAAATTAATTCAGGTTCGGTTGATAAAAAAATAAAAAACTCTAATTGACTGAGTAATTTGAAAAATGAAATTTTATATTTGTAAAGTGAATTATATACATAAAAAATATATTTACTAAAAGTATTCAACACCAAAATTATATTTGATTTGGATATACATACATGTATAATATATTATCATTAAGTTACTGTAAGGTGCTATTAACTACGTTGCTAGTTGCTGGTATGTATTATATTGCTATCTACTACCTACATATTCTTATGTAGATGTGCTGCTTTAGACAGTTTGTACTGCTAGTTAGACTAGACATGTGGTTCACACCACTTTATATCACTGCCTGGACTAAACTGTGAATAACCTACATCTACACGGATTAGACATGTTGATTTAATAAGTAGAATTACACTGCTACCATTGCTAGACTTTGTTTTGCTAACCTTCCGTTGGGCGCAATATCGGAATAACAAGGTTCCATCTGTGGCCGTAGCGTCGGGTGAAAATGAACTCTAAAGTAGCTAACTATAGATCCCAGTATCGCATGACGCTGCCGCCACAGAAGGAACTTTGTTATTCCAAAGGGTCGATATGTTGACTGCTGAGTTTGCCGCAATATGCTTGTTGGGCACACATTAAAAAACATAATAAACACCTAATTGACTTTGTTTATATGACTGCCAAGTGATGAACATCATTATTAGCGGTGTCAAAAGAACATGCAAAAAAAATCACATATTTAACATGAAACCTTCGATAAAACGCCGTTCTTCACTCTTTTTTTTTGGGGGGTGGAGGAAGACTTTTTCTTCCTGGAAAAGAGAACAAAATCTTTTCAGCATGTTTTGGAGGTTGGTTGGAATTCCAGTAGTTTTCTGAATGAGCTTCTTTGAACAAAACTTGAGCCACTTCCCTTAGTGAACGTCAAGACTAAGTGAGAAGTTCGCATAGAGCTTTTTGGTTTGGGAGGGCCAGTGTCTGCATCTGCCAGATCGAATGCGCCCGACGGAAGGTTAAGGTAGTATTGCTACCATTGCTAGACCGGTCTTGTTAAGGTAGAATGTATGGCTACCTAGATCAGATGTGTACATTCATATCATTTCGTAGGTGGACTATAGCGCTACCTAGACTAAACATATATATTATATTATATACTAGATAATATGTTGATTGTTGATTCAAACTAAATAATAGGTAGATTAATATTGCTACCTAGACCTTGTCTTGACTGTGTGTTGTGGTTATGTTAAAGGTAGAATGTATGTATTACTACCTAGACTAAATGTGTTGGTGTGGATCATGCTACTTTTCAAGTAGACTTCAATATGTAATGCTAGACTTGTGAATTCACTCTATTTGATAGGTGAAGCATGATTAAAGTTGGTGCCAAATAATTTTTGTTTGCTTTGAGGTTTGAATTATTTTTATTGCGTTTTTATGGTGCTTTTCGGGTGATGCTAACATGGTCATCGGTCAAAATACCTCAATGTCTGGCTTTACAGAGGGCCTCTAAAAATCTCATGGTATTTTGGCAAATGAATCCTAAATAGCAAAACTCACACAAATTTTTGCTGCCATATTTTTAAACCATTTTATTTGACAATAAGACTAAATTTTTAGGTATGCTTTCCAGTAAAGTGCTTTAATACATTTTTTTAGATATAGACATGTTACTTGTAGAAGTTACACTATCAAAACTCTGTTATGCTTTAAAATACATACATGTTGTAAAATGTTGGATATTACATGTAATCATTAGTTTAGGTAAAATACAATACGGAAAGAAAGAAACAAACTCCAGCGTGGAAGTGGAAATATATGCATAGCAAGCAAAACAGGGTCACCACAAATAATAATATGTAAATCTAAGTTCCGTAACCGTATGCCATATTATATTTTGGATGTACAATTTTTTATTGAGAATGGGCATCCTCAACCACAAGCAAGAACTGAGAACTATTTATTTTATTCTATTTCAAAATGCTTTTCTAAACACAACTAATATATATCTAATTCTAACTATGTGCTTAATTTTATGTAATCTTTTACACTGAACTTTGTCTTTTGAATCTGTTTCTGAGTGGTCCACCAGTAATATTATTGCTCACAATCTGCCGAGTTAGCTGCAACTTTTCAAATGAAGCACAAACAGCCAGAGAGCTAAATAATTAACCCTGTGACTTTTCAGTCGTTCACTGTTTTACTACAAGCGCCTAGTTTGGCTTTTCCACTTACTGAATATACACAAGGCTTACATTTTATCTTGGTATTTCAAACAGACAAAGTGTTGGCGTATTTCAAGTTAAAGTTACAGAGATACTCCATCCATAGCTAACTTCAGCATCTAGAGCGTTTTGTAACTAAGTCTTTTAGGCAACCATCGCTATTCCACGATTACCCTGTAAGTGTCAGATTTCATATAAAATCAGAATGGTGACAGTTGCAGTGCTAAAAGGACTTGTGAATTAGGCTTTAAATTTGCAAAGAGTGCTACAAATACATAATGGGTCTGAGTCTTTGATCCAGAATACTCTAAACAAGCCTCCGCAGCGAGCAAATAATGATCTTTAGTTTAGCCCACTGACGCACTGATGCGATACGGTTAACAGAGAGAAAGACTTCTCTATTTATTTATCAGAGTTTTCACATAATGCTGTGAGAGTCAATATTTTGTTGAACTTCCTAGGCCGTTGAAAAGGAGGATTCTAGCTTTCAAGTTTAATACCTGCGATACGCTTTATGACTCATCAGAAAAATATATATTGTTCACTGAATTCACAAGTGTTTAACCCTTGTACGTAGTGAGTTTAGTTTTTCAAATTGTGGCCTTAAAAAGATGCATTTTACACTCCACTTTGAGTATGCTCATTAAATATTAAAACATTGTAATTTATTTTGGAAAGATTTTTGTGAATGAATAATAAATTCATATGCATTTTTTGTAAATTCTTGTAAAGTGTGACCGTACAAGACGACAATTAATTTAACAATTATAATACATATTTAATAATAAAAAATACTGTTGTTTCAATTTAACACTTCCAAAAGCTTATGTTCAAACTGAACTTCACAGATACAAATGAAATCAAACTGGATTGTGGCTGAAGAAGACTTTCCTGGACTAGTAGACAGGTAATATAACCAAGTAAGATAACTCAACATCGCCCTGGTGAAAGATTACAGATTTGTAATGTTGCTGGAAGTAGCATTACCGGTATTTAAGCGCGCTACCACTGCGAGCGAAGCGAACTTCGTAAGGACTTCAACGAGGAAGAACGAGGTGAGCGAAGCGTACCGAACGAGTTAAAATAGGTTCGAACGAGTCCGCTTGTGCACACCATCGCCGACTAGTTTCTAGCGGACTGCGCTCAAATACTATCATCAATTCAGTTGACTATACAGCGTTTTTTTCGAGATGGATGTGTTTATTAAAGCCTTTTGGCAATTTTTGTGTTTATGGGATACAACTAGCAAAGAATATTGCAATGTCGACAGAAGGATGCGGCTTGGAAAAACGTCAATGAAATGAAATTGCCGGAAATAAGAAAGTTAAAAATTTTTTAAAACAATATTTTTTAAAAACTAAAATTTTGTTACCTATCTCAAATCTTGGTTTTGCACGCTTCTTTCTTCATTACATACGTGCAGTCAGAAAAAATCACTCTCTTCGAACGATGAAGTGATTCAATGGAAGGGCAAAACTATTTCTCATTTTCCATTGAGCTCGCTCAGTTCTCATTCTCGCTCAGGCAGTGGACGGCATACACCTATCTTCTTAGCGACTCTTTTTTGGTGGAAAGTCAAAGCTATTTCGCTCATCTTCCACCCCGCTTAGCTCAACTCTTTTAGCCTCAGTCCATCCTCCAGCCTTGATGCACACTGGAGAAAAATACTAGCTCCTAATGTAGTTAGAGCATCCTAAATGCTTTTTACTATCTCTACTTTTTTTTCTTTTATGTATCTACTCATTTATTTACCTGCTTTTTCTTTGATTTCAAATATTCATGGATGTATCTCTATGGAATGTGTGGGACTGCACTAACCTCCCCACATACTGGAGTAAACACCTATTATTATTATTTTCCACTCACAGTGGAAGGCGGGCTTTAGTGAGCAGATCTAAATAGTCAGGCACCTTCCGACCTCTTTCCTTCCTTTGAAAACGTTGTTAGTATTTTTAAAAGTGTGTAAAAGTCATCTTTCAAAAACAAGGTAAGTGGATTGGATACTTAGTTCATTTTTTGTAATGAAACGATAACTAATAAACTCAAAACCTGAATACAATTATAGCAGAATCGATCGATAACTGAGGGAAAAAAATTATCAATCATCTGTATGTTTTTTCTGTATTTCATTGTTGTGTGTAAATAAATAAATGGAATAATAAGTTATTTGGAGGATTTCGAAAAATGGTTTTACACATTTGACTAGCTAATAATGTTTTTATTTTTTAAGAAATCGAAATTTGCGTTTTGAATTTTTCAAAGTATGTACCTACATACATTTTGTTTATGGGGGTAATATTATAAATTCTACCCTCATTCTTCTTTTGCCATATCCAACTTTCAATTTCACACATCAATATCAAAGAATTTATGATAAAACAATACTATTACTATCATAATAGTGTAACTTGAGACTATCATATTATTTGCTTATTAAATTTAATCATACTTTACGGATTTTTATTAATTTTAACAGTTTACATTCTTGCGGTGACACCAAGAACAGCACCGGGTTCCAACTGCCAACCCTTGCTTGCTATGCCACTGCATAGACCAACAGGTTCCAGTTGGATTTCTTGTGGTAATGAAGGAGATCAGAAACACGCAGTTTTTTTTTGTCAGATCCCAGATATGGGCATTGTGTTTGATAGACCATATTATGTAGTGATTCATGAAACATTGAGAATTAAAATGTTTTTGTTAAAATATTATTATTATTTATTATTTTAAGAGCGGAGACGGTTTACTTGTAGTTCCCCTGAGCACTTAGGCTCACCATTGTGCTGCCTCCCAATTTACCTCATTCCTTTAACAGTAACCCGGTCCCTTTTATAAAGTTCACCAGGGTTGTCATTGAATAGGAGGCTACATCCTCTGGTTCCACAATAAGTTTCCCAGGTCTCATCTCTCCTCTCCACTCCGTCTTGGTTCCCTGGAGGCCCCACGAGGGAAGAGTCCACCCCACCTTGGTTCTCCGAAGGCCACATGAGGGAAAAGGGCTTCATCTCTCCTCTCCACTCCTTGGTTCACTGAAGGTCCCACGACAGAGATTCCACTCCCCTTTGGTTCCCCAAAGGCCCCACGAGGGATGAGTCCACCCCACCTTGGTTTGCTGTAGGCCCCATGAGGGAAGAGGGTCTAATATCTCCGCTCCACTCCTTAGTTGCCTGTAGGCTCCACGACGGAGAGTCCACTCCCCTTTGGTTCCACGCTGGCTCCCTTAAGGGCCTCATCTCTCCTCTCCACTCCTGCTTGGTTCCCTGAAGGCCCCACGAGAAGGAGGATGTCATCTCTCCACTCCGCCCCACCCTGGTTCCCCGAAGGCCCCACGATGGAAGAGTTCACACTCCCCCTTGGTTCTCTAAAGGCCCCACAAAAAAAGAGTTCATGAAAGTGGCCTAAGATCTCCTAGGTTCCCCAAAGGCCCCTAGTTTTTAATGGTTCAATTTTTGTCCCAGGAGTGTCTAGGGAAATCGAAGGTCCACCCCAGCAGAGCCCCGGGGGCTGGGGTAAGGTCTAAATACTCCGAGATGCGTCCCTATTTCTCGGAGGCACCATTCATAACACTGTTCCCCAGGTCATTCAGCCTGAGCACGGTAGCTATTGTAGCTAACACCTTAGCTTGGAATGGCTATTGCAGGTCGTGTTTCCACTCCCCGATGGGTTCGCCACACTCCCTACGATATCAAACTGATAAATAGAATGACGAACTAGTACTTACCAACTACCAGATGGCGCATATATCAGTAAAAGAATACACTTTTATTTTTAGGGATCGATAAATTATTTAGTATTGCTGTCAAACTTTCGATCGCAAAAGACACGTACTTATTTAGGTATCAAATCAGATTGATTTTCGGCATTTTTAAATGTAGGTATTCGCATTCGCAAAAGCTCTCAGAATATGACGTTGGGTCAACCGCTTCCCATGGCAATTTATCGTGTTCTCGCCATAATTCATCCACCGGTTATTTGATAATAATGGCAGCCAATTTGGCGCGCACGTCCCACGAATTGTAGAAATGATATTCCCGCCAATTCGCCGACAAAAAAACCCCGAATCGATGACCGAGTATTTTAGTGATGCCCAAAAAATTTCTCCAGAAATTCCCCACATTTTTAATGCTAAATACAACTTTTTTTTCATCGTGGATAATGCTAACGAAACTAGAATCGTTTTTTCCCCATGAGATATACAATATGAACGGATAATATATAAATGGAAAAATAATGCTTTCATTAACTCAGTGTAGTGTGGCGGTTCATCTTATCTGCCAACCCCTGCTGGGATATGTTCGTTAATTAGTTCAGTTGTCAGAGCAAAATAACATAATTGTTTTTATTTTAGTACATACTCAAACCAGAAAACATTGTCACAAAATATCTTGAATTTCTAGAATTCCGCACTGGTTTTGTTTTTTTATTTTATTTTATTTTTTATTGAAAGAATACATAGTTAATACATATCAACAAACAAGTCCTGCTAAGCCAATTGTATTGGCTTGTCAACAGGTGCTTATAGTTTAGTTACTTAATACATTTTGAGAGTTATAATTTGCATCTTATATCTACAAATTGATCATTTTTTCATGCAATTTTTCATACTTATCGATATAAATATTTTTTTTCCGATAGTCAATTTTCACCATATATTTATTTATTTATTTTTTCATGTTCTCTATAAAACAGTTATACACCAATATATCATGGAGAAGATTATAAATTACAAAGTACACAAGGGTAGTTTTACTACTTAGTGACATGTGCTAAAAGATAGTTGCTGAACTGTCTGTAAGTGACATTGAAAATGTCGATGGTCAATGCAGAATCGTTAAGCAGTTGAGTCGCTCTGTTTGTTGGCGCGTTCTGATAGGCAGAAGTCCTCACATTCGGAGCATAAAAAAGTGCATGGGATTTACCACGAGTATACTTGTTAGGGACGTAAAAATTAACCTCTTTTAATATAGGCGGATATATATTTAATCTTATTCATGAATTCATTGCTTTATAGTGTCAGGAAATAAATTAAATATCTTCGGTATGTTGTATTCAAAATTCAAAATTTCTCTGTCGGTAGGTACTTATTAAATTTCGGAACTATTAACCCGTCGTTGCGCGTGAATCTAGTGCTGTATTTATATTCTAATTTCTCTTTATGCTGCGGGGTAAATATATGCTGAATTATAATGTTGTGCCATAGTATAGCCTTAACAGGTAAAATTTTGGCACTCTGAAACAGCAATGGTGTATTATGTCTCTGTTTGAAAATATTAGGGACGACTAATAATTTAACAATTGCGTTTTGTACAACTTGGACTTGTTTCAGATTGGTTTATAGTAGGTAGTATTTCCCCACATTGTTAATCCATATCTTATAATAGATTCTGACAGTGACATATAAATTATTTTAAGTTTTACAATTGATAAGAAAAAAATTAATGTGTACATTCTGCCAGCAATTGATCTGAGCCTTTTACAGTTTTTTTTTCTTTATTTGCCCGTGGGCATATGAATTGTACCTACGAGTTCTCTGAAGACATCCAACTGTATTTAGCATTACATATATTCTTATTGATTATATTGTGTTTATGCTTTATTTATGTAATTTGTAATCTTTTTTATCTATGTTATGCAGTTGTTTTAAATGAAATCTGTAAAATGTAACGATATGCAAAAACCCAATAGGGCGTCAATAAATAAATAAATAAAATATGTTTGTCCCATTAAAAAAAGCAACCTACTGTAACACCAAGATACATATATTTCGTAACTAATTCTAAGCTTTCACATTTACAATTATTAGTTGGAATATTTTTATGGGTTCGAAATTGGATGGAATCGAAACCGTGTTGTTTTACTTATATCACATTTCTATTATCTCTGCGCATAAGCTGTGTCTGGAAACTCGTAGTAAAAAGCGGGAAACAGGTGAATCTACATCACCATTGGTGACGATTTTGTGGTATAGCTTTTTTGATATAAGCTTTCGTTTTAAGAGTAAATCAAGTCCGTAAATCAAGTCCGAAGTTAGATTTTTTGGTCAAATTTGTAAAAAAATCGGTCTTTGGGGGTTAATACCGGCTGTTCAATGTCTTTTGAAATGTAGACCAGTCTCCAAAAGTTTTTTTAACCTTTTTGTTGCCGAAAAAACGGTAAAAAGTAAAAAAAAGAAAGAAATGTCCGGATCGAAAAAAACGGATTTCTTCGAATATACCGGGTCCGAAACTCGCAGTACAAGGGCGATACTTATACAGTTTTTTTCCCAGATGTAGGGAAATATCCCCAGACATCTTCTGTGGTATTAGGTCATTACTCATTACATATGAAATTGGTGTTTTGCCGTACTGGCAACTTTGATCTCAAATATCTTCTCTTTGGTTAGGAATTCCAAATTCAAATTTATACAGCTAGTTACTCATGTATTTGTGTTTCGAAAATTATAATTCATTTGTTTTTTCCTTAATTGTTTTTTTTCTTTGCGTCACTTAGTTTACAAAATGGAAAACTTGAAATATCAATATAATTACGATTACGGTTCCACCGATGCACCAGTGCTGCAGAAATGGCTCGAAGGATTAATGATGTGTATGGCGACGGTGCCGCAAAAGAAAACACAGTGCGTTTTTGGTTCCAACGTTTTCGTTCTGAAAATTTCGTCCTGCAGAACAAGCCCCGTGGACGGCCGGAGACCAAAGTTGTTAATGAAGAATTGAAGGCTGTTGTGGAAGCGGATCCATTGCAAACCACGCCCGAGTTAGTTGCAGGCTGCGGTGTTAGTGATAAAATTGTTTTAATCCACTTGAAGCAAATTGGGAAGGTGAAAAAGCTTGAAAGGTGGGTACGTCACGAATCGAGTGAAGCAAATCAACAAACGCGCGTTGACTGATGCGTTGCATTACTCAACCGGCACAATAATGAAGGAATTTTAAATCGAATCATTACCTGTGATGAAAAGTGGATCCTGTACGATAATCAAAAGCACTCATCGCAATGGCTGAACCCTGCCGAACCAGCAAAACCATGCCCCAAGCGAAAATTGACTCCAAAAAAGTTACTTGTGAGCGTTTGGTGACGCAAAGAAAAAAACAATTAAGGAAAAAAGAAATGCATTATAATTTTCGAAATACAAATACATGAGTAAATAGCTGTATATAATTGAATTTGGAATTCCTAACCAAAGAGAAGATATTTGAGATCAAAGTTGCCAGTACGGCAAAACACCAATTTCATATGTAATGACCTAATATATGCACTCTTTGATCTTCACTGTCACGTACTCCAGTACCATCCAGTGCCGGATTAGCCCCTAAGCAAATTAAGCAATTGCTTAGGGCATCACGTCTTGGGGGCACCAGAAACAGCACAAAAAAAATCAAACTGACGCACAATTGTACAAAATAGTTCACTATGATAAAATTGAATCAGCGTTCCCTAATGTGGATACAGCACTGTGTATATTTTTTGCCTGATGATATCAAACTGCACAGCGGAATGATATTTTTAGAAATTGAAAAAAATAAAAAAAGAACGGCTCGATGCTTTATCAATTTTATATAGATATGCTAAAAAATTTGAACTTATAAACTATTTTCCGCGAATTTAATGCCCGAAAAAGTAGCAAGTTGCATTTCAACGGATAAATAAAAAATGCTTTGGTTTTTATTGTATGTAATACCTTCATACATATAATCTATCTCGTTGTATTAAATAGGTAATTTTTTTTAAAGACCAACACTAGTTTACTTATGGATAGGGGGGCCCACAGGCGTGGATTGCTTAGGGCATTAAGTAGTCTTAATCCGGCACTGCCAGTACTGTGTGGCAGGGTGGCACATAGGCACATGGCGTGCAATCACCGTAGTGATTAGTGATGTGGCCCAACTGCTTCCGGAAATGAGTTTTGCCTTCGCATTATCGTTTAGGAGTTTTTGCCTCAAATTGGTTACTTACCGCAACACTAAACCCATCAAATTATAATGCGGTACACCTGACTATGGACTACTGACTACCTACTACCTAACATGGGTCTCATTTGGCGAAGCAATCCCAGATTGGTTTTACTGAGAAATGAATGTGATAAATAGTATTTACCTTAGTCTTAGTACCTTGTCTTTCAGAAAAAGCAGCTTTAGTTGTTGTAAGTTGACAAACTGATATAAATCAGTTTAACGGGACTTAATGTTGAAATATGTAAAAAAAAGGTTTATGTTTTATAGAAAGAGTGTTTTATTGAAAAAACAATAATAATCATTTTTTTCTCAAGGCTGAAATTGATCATATTGCAAAGCATTCCAGTGGCTAAGCTTCAAATAGGAAGCAATTTCTCGTTATAAACACGAAGAAAACACGGCCCTTCGATATCATTAAAAGCTCATTTACATTGCACACGACGACCTCCGAGACAGATCAAAAAGCTCCTTGGAACCCGGAGGTTATGGGTTTGAGAAAAGATAATATTTCACTTAATAATAATATATTGTCCCGCAAATAAAATTGAAGTAAATAATCATCATCATAATTGGCTCTACAAACCGTGGTGAGTCTTGGCCTCCTCAAGAGTCTTCCTCCACTCATCTCTGTTTTGTACCAGCTCTCTCCAGTTTCGAAGCTCCTAGGTGTACATGTCTTTGAGGACGTTGTCGCTCCATCGTAATTTTGGCCTTCCCAGGCTCCTTCACCCTACAGGTCTAGATTTTTGCATTCTAAATGCTCGGTCATTCTCTCCACATGACCCAGCCACCGAAGTCTTCCCAACTTGTTACGTTTGGTTCCTTAAACAAGGTATAGAACTCATCGTTGTAACGTCTACGCCAAAATCTATTTTCTAGGACCGGTCGGAAGATACGCCTCAAAATGTTCCTTTGAAAGACGTCCAGTGCTCGCTCATTCCTCTTATTTAGTACGTTGCGTATGTGAGCACAGGTCTAATAAGAAGTACATAATACAAAAGGAATAATATTTGCAGCACCAATCTGAGGTGAAAAGTTAGCATAATGTAGTGAAATTATTCCCAGAAACTTTCTATTCTATATTCCCCACTCCTGATTATTTCATTACAACACACCCAGAGTATGATCGCCCTGGAGAAATACCACAATTTAGAATTGGAAATTTGTTTGAAATGGCTTTAGCCGTATTTGGTGATCAGATATGAATAGCTAGGTATTTCCCCATTTCCTTCCCACCACTACCTTCAGCCTCACAACAAACCTCAATTAGGGATATCGGTCGACAGTTAGAATTCTTACGCGGTATTCAAACATTTTTTTTTTCTCCAAATGGGTTCCCATAGTTCCAATAGCGGCAGAGAAGTCGAACTCTCGTGCGGTCTGTATCACACAAAAACTAAAATATGTTCAGCATAACAACATTAATTATAAGAAGACACCTGAATAGGAAATTAGATCTATTGATTTTGATAAACTTCTTTCCGTTATAAACAAAATACCGTTATTTGATTGGAACTTATTGAGTGCTGCGAAATTTATCGCAACTTCTGTAAAGATAAAAACCAGGCCATTAGAATTAGAGGTTTCCTGTTACCTGCGTTCAATTTGATAATTTCTCATTTTTTTAAAGAAATGATTGACCAAGCGGCCGCCATCTACTAGATATTATCTTCCTTCGGTTCTCATGACAGTTACTCCAACATCACTTTAGCAGATAATTAAGATAGAGGTAGACAGGTAGAGTAGAGTCTAGAGGAGAAGAACTACTAATGTAACGTTCTGAGGAACTTGACCTCTTAGGCTACATCTAACCTGAACTGTCTGATCTACATCTCCAGCCAGTGGCGTGCAGTCCATAAAGACTGAAAAGCAGTACCTACCCTAAGAAAATCGAACCATGAAACATGAAAGAAATGAAGAATAGGTAATAATATAACATCGATCATGGAAATTGGAAATGCCGTAAAGGATAATAAATCCAAAATGAATTAATTATGCTACTTTCGATCTGCATCGTCGAAATATTTCTAGGAAAATAAGTGCTTATTTTCTTCTGCGCTATGTGCAAACCTTTTTCATGACCTTTTTCTGAAAAATTAAAAATAAATTAAATACTGTTATTAAAGAAATTTATAAAACATGTCAAGTTTTCTAAGAGATATATTCAATGTTTTTTTACAATAAAAAACATAATTATAGGTACATCTACTAAACAGTAAATATAATTTTGTGCAAAAATAAAAATAAAAAAATCATTTCGCTCTCCTGAACAATTAACAATTTGTCCTTTACAGCATTTCAAATTTCCGTAATCGATATAATTGACGGTCTCCGTGGTCGAAGGAGAAGGCTCTCGATTTGCTCCGGAGATCGCGTATTGTCAAATTCCGGCGTGCGAAAGTAAATTTAATATTAATTAATTTGTGTTGCTTCACAATTAATTCAGTAAAAATAATTATATATATATTGGGACGTTCCAGGGTGGAAGATGTTCCCATTATCGCCATGATGAAATACCTCCATTCAGAATTAAAACGTTGCTTGAAATGGCTTTAGCTGTTTGGTGACCAGACCTGAATACCCAAATATTTCCCCACCTTCCGCTTCCCCATATCCTTCCCCTTCCCACTATCTTAAGCCTCACAACGTATCTAAATTAGGAATGCCATGGTGTCACTTACTCCAGACGGTTGGGAGCAGTTGGAACTCTTCACATAATCAAAATAAAAAATTTAAAAATAGATTTAAAGGGCTTACACACCTTCCTAAAATCGAAGGCAATTTAGGGAGCTGTGTACGGCCTTTGAGTGTTCTTTTTCCATACATTTGTGGATATATATTTTATGTTACAATCGTTCTTTTATGTCACAATTATTTTGACACATTTAATTTTTTTAGTTGTAACCTGCCTTTTGGCCATACATTTGACTCAAACCATTTTTTTAGCGGACCTAGCGAAAAGCTATGCATCCACTACTTGCACTAAAGACGGTGAAATATTCCGCTTGCCCAATCTGATTAATTGATTGTGTTTTGAGTATTCCCTGCTTTTAAATGCCATGGGGTTTCAATTGTGTATATACAGGGTATTAAGCATCGTACTTGAGTTACTTTAACCAGTGATTCCCGACATTATTTGGAGTAAAAAATGTAAATGAAATTTTGGTCTCCGGTGACTTTTTTGATGGTGAATTCTTCCATATGTCGTCGCTGGTCTCTAAGCCAAGTAACCAACCAACCCCTCACCCCGCCCCTAACTTCCCAATACCTACTGGTTTTTATGTTTTTGTAAAAAAAAAAACTTCAAAAATTTCACCGGAGACAAAAAAATTATTTACATTTTTTACTTAAAATAAAGTCAGGAATCTCTGGTTAAAGTAAGTCAAGTACGATGCTTAACACCCTGTATATATTATCTCGGAACGTTTACCTCCTACTCTCATTTATTGGAAGATGATTAAATGATAATAAAATTGCCATTTTTCACATATTCCATGCCCAATTAAAGTAATGCACGCCACTGTCTTCAACCTCTTAGTTCCTGGTAGCTGCTATTCTTTTGTTGTGTTTTCTGTAATGTCTGTTGTAGTAAATTGTGTTACGTTATTGTTATTACATTCCTCTTCTTCTTTGACTCGAGAATCCAAACACACGTTCATCCTGGTTTTCCAGTTGCGTTGAATGTGAGAATTGGACCTTCCTTTCCGACATTTTGTGTGCTACAGATAATGCAGATATTTCAATTAAAACTCGTTTTACGCAGATTCCGCGTAAAGTCTTTATCGCGCATTGTTTGAATTTTCTGAAAACTCTTTTTATGGTTACCACGTAAAAACCGTTCAATGGTATAATTGAGTTTGTGCGTAAAGCGTATAAAGTACCTACCCGTATGAAGGGAAAACAATAATATATGGACACTTGGACAGTACACATAAATTTTATTGTCTGTGGCGGTCGGTGGATTTGAATTCTAAGCAAATCTATAGTGTTTTTCCGAGATTGATGAAACTTTGTGAACTTGACCATCAAAACAACGGGAATTTTACTGTCTACACGAGATTTCGAAAAACAATACCCATCCCCCTTTCTCACCCCTTAAGAGGGAACCAGAGAATACCGGAAATTAGTCCATTTTAAATCAAATTCTAGACATATTGACTCTTTTTTACAAAAAAACATAAATTGACTTAGAAAGATTGTTATTTTATCTGGTACACGCAGTTTAAAATTTTTGAAAACTAGGTGTATTTTTAATATACTAAGTTGATCGTTGGCAGATTTGTTCAATTTTGAACCGATAGATTCTAGTAAACAACATAAATTTCAAATCATATAATCATACAACAAAATAAATCAATACATAACCTAGTCAACACAGTTTTAAAAATTTAAATTTTAGTTAAATTCAAATCATTAAAAAACAAATCTGGGAACGTGTTTTGTGACAAAATACTGCAGTTTTTCTATTTATTTAAGGTCTTGCAAACTAAAATATTTCAAACTTTTTTTACACACTTATTTTGTTTAGACATTATTGAAAAATCATAAATACCTACTTATGATAAAAAAATACTTACAAGAAGTAGACTATATTTAATAATTTATCATTGTGTGTTTTGAGCATTTTTTTGCTTACTTGAATGTAGGTATATATAAAGCAAGTTTAGAATGAAATAAATCGATATTAAAATTTTAATTTTAAAAAATTGATACGGCGAATACTCGATCTTTCTCATTGGGACCTTCTTGTACAGTTGCAATCATTTTAAAACTTTTATTCTCAGCCGCTGGTCAGTCGCTCTTAGAAGTATTTTGATACTTTTTGATGAAATTTTGCATACTTCATGTTCAAAATAAGAGGATCAATACTGTCTTTATCTGAAAGCCCGACAAACGACGGAGAGTTCTGCAAGTTTATTATACTTGTATAAATAAATTATTATCAAATTGATGGATTTATCTCACAATATTGACGGATATTTTTAACACGTTTTGTTTATACTTGATAACGGTTCTAGTCATGACTGCTCCACATACAGACGGCCCCCTATATATATCACACTAGATCGATAAGGACTGATAGGATAACTTTCGCTAACTTCTCATCGTTCCCTAGGACAAATGCAGATCGCTAGAGTACAAAAACAACAGTTGATATCGAATATATGTAGGACATTTAGTCATTGTGAACTGTCACTTATTCGTTGGCGATTTGAATTCATGCTAGGGAACGATGAGAAGTTACCAAAAGTTATCATATCAATCCTTATCGATCGAGTGTGCTAGGGGGCCAGATCATGAACTTGAAATACGCTCGACAAAGTCCAATGTCACTGGTTTTTTAACTAATAATTTCACTTTTAGCATTTCATCTTATGTAATATTTTTATATACCATAGACGCCGTAGTTTATAGCTGTAAAGTCCCCGAAAGCGAAATTGGCAAAGCTGAATTATTTGTCACTGTAAAAAATAAAAGAAAGCGTCCATAATAATATATAAAGTGCAGTGTGGGGACAAGGTGAATTGGCGTTTGATCTGCTCTGTAATATCATGAACTGGTGTATTATAAGTGACAATTATTATTGCTTAAAAACATTTATTTATATATGGAATATAGTTTAATCACCGCTGATTCTGAGACTTAGCGCCTCCGCCCTCTGAGGCAACTGAAAACTCTCAACTGCCAACTGTCTTTGTATGACAATGTGATGGCCCGCACACTACACAATCACACAAAACCCCGTTGTCAATGGTAAGGCAAGCGGTGACGTGCGACTTGCTCTGCTGGTTGCCCTGGTCGGCCATTGATAGTTGCCAGCTGTCAGATGATTGTTCTTCGTCTATGGTTAAACAAGCTTTTTGACAAATCAAGACAGAGAAAACAGTCGGTTTTAGTTGGTTTTCAGTTGCCTCAGTGGGCGGAGCGCCTTAAAGGCACTGTAATTGGTCGGTGGGATCTGACAGAACTACGTCATGGGTCGGCTGACCGCGTGCATGAATGTGTAAAATGCAAAATGTGCCTGCAGACACTGCGGTTTACAAATTATTTCAAAAGAATTCACGTTTTATGGAAATCCTGCTAAATATTTAAATCGAGATTTGTTGATTTCACACCGATCCGAGTAGGACCGACCTTACTGTTAGCCGACAAAACTGAGGTATGGGTTACTTTGGGCTTTGAAAATGCAAAACTTTAACCATGAAAAAATGTAGGTATATTCATTAGAAGGTGAACATTAAAAAATTATTATTCTTAATGCAATCCTTATTCTCTGCTTATATTAAGCTAGTATCACCCGAGTGCTCCAAATAATATCTGTAGTCTTGGCCTATTTTACCATATACATGGGAGTATAGCGCTCGTGTGAAACTAGGTTTATCAGGAACAGAGTTAGTTTCCTTTTTGGGTCGCTATGACAAAATCTGCAAAATGTTTCATTTGTAGAAAAATCATCGTTCTACTGACACATACATTAGAATTTCATCCACAATTACGTGTCAATTTCATCAAACGGAAATTAAAATGAGACAACAGAACGATCAACGATGAACAACGACCTTGTTCTTCGGGACCGTCGATACAGTTTTGATTTCAGATTAATGGATTCGATTGAAACTGAAAGTAAAATCATTGATTTCGGATATGGTCCAACAGGCTTGAACAATCAACACGACACCAACAGAAGTTGCCAACTCATTGCACTTCACCGTTCTGCACCTACTTGTTACTGTAACTATCTACATAGTATTTACCCACCAAACTACCTGGCTGCAGCTGCTGCTGATAGCCACTAGCTACCTATTTAGTTAGTCAGGTGGTTAAATCCGTAGCTAATCAAATTTCACTTTCAGCTTTCCTTATTGACGGTGCTTTACCTGCGGCTCACTGCTCTAGGTAGGAAACAGACCTGCCCATTTGATAAATCTGCAGATAGTATCGTCATATTCCGAACAGGTCTTCCATTGATATGCTCGGTGTAACTCTAAGTGACCAGCTCAGATATGGGGGCTCCATCGAGGCCAGAGTTAAGTTAGCCTCTCAGAAACTGGGCGTACTGTACAGGGCCCGCAGATACTTTAATAGTACACAACTGCTAACCCTGTACAAATCGCAAGTGCGCCCCACGGTTGAATTTGGCAGCCACCTCTGGTCTGGAGCCCCAAAGTACCTGAAAAACACCCTCGACTCTGTGCAGAAACGGGCGGTCCGTTTGATAGATTCTCCCGTCTTAACAAACGGATTGCAATCTTTAGAGCACAGGCGTCGGGTAGGAATGCTTTCCTTGTTCTACCGGTATTTCAATGGAAGATGCTCCGAGGAACTAGCCTCATTGATCCCCTCGGCACCGGTGCATAGTCGGGAAACACGCCAAACGCTCGCCCAACATATGTACACGGTTGACATTTGTCACATGAGAACGGGACGCTTCTACGACTCGTTCTTGTGTTCAACAGCTCGGCTGTGGAACGATTTGCCGGCCACTGTGTTTCCTCCTTCCTATAACATGGGTCTCTTCAAGACCCACGTTCACTCCTTCCTCTCCTCAAAACCCTCCTCACAGCATCTTCAAAGATGACATAGGCCCTGAGGGAAATTATTTTCCTCAGGGCCTCCTGTATGGAGTTATGTAAAAAAAAAAAAAAATACCAATAACTAAACGTATCACTTCATTGGACTTGACATAAGGCAATCAGTATATTAATGAAAAAAATCGGTACACGACTTTCAGTGTTGGAAATCCGTCTTCGCAAAAACAAACAATTTAATTTTAATAGTGTTAGTAATATTTGAATGAGACTTTGACATTTTAATATGAATATTTTAGTATTTCAAGAGAAACAAAAATATTATGCATATTACTGCAAACATTTTTAATACAATACAGGTTGTCCGGGGGTAAAGTGCATTAACTTCGGGGGGTGATTCTACATGATGGTAGGAGTAAAAAAGATTAATAACTTTTTCCAACTTTTTTTCCCATACAAAAAGGCGTACCTATTAAAAATCCTCGGTGTGATACAAGTAACAGCGGAAAATAATAGTGCTGGCCGCACACGCCGTACTAATTTTTGTCTTTTTACCAAATAAGTACCCTTAAAAGTTGGAATTTTGAAAAAGTTATAAATCTTTTTTACTTATACTATCATGTAGAATCAACTGCAAGGAAGTTAATGCACTTTATCCCCAAACACGAGTGTCGGTAAGTTTTGATTTTTTAGATAAGTTACTTTTCATGGGATTTAGGACCTTCCAAAAATCTTTAAAATTGCCTGGTTGAATGCCATCAACAGACGTTTATATATTATGATTATAAAAAATAAGAAAATTAAAATTAATGCATCTTGCCGCAGAGCATCCAACGCATATTGAATGCGAAAAAATTCTTCCACATTACTGGTCACAAAAAAACACATTTTTAACAATGTTTTATTATCTATTTTATTTTTCATTATATTAAAACCAAGGATTAGGCAGATTAAAAAAAAATTATAAATAACTCACTTAAAAATTTAAAAGTTGCTTCCAAAATGAACTAAAACTGATTTCTTTAATTACCTAAAGCTACGTCATCATTTAAAAGCAAAAAAAAATGGATACAGAGTCATACTCTGTATGCAAAATTCATGGTTAGAACAACTTTACGGATGCGAAATCTGGGTTCTAGAAGTTGAGGCAACTCAACTCTTCGAGATGTATATTCTGTGTTCAAGTTTTAAATTAGGTTAACTGCAAACGGGAGCTGATGACATCCAACGTAAGCTGAAATACTGTGCATTATTCAAATACGTAGGTACATAGAGACGACCTACCCATTAATTTATGTCAATAGATGTCACTCATTCAACGTCACTCATTTAAGGTCAATCTATCAACATTTTTTATACGTTTTTGTTTAATTTCTTTATAATCTTCTTTCCTTAATGTTTAGCAAACCTTGTAAATGTGATATCTCCTGAGACTTGTGATGGCTTCAACACTACGATCGAAAGAAAAAAAAAAGCATCTTCTTTATCGGAAGAGCTCATACAAAATTTTTCCCACCTAAACGAAATTTCAAATCGACTACACTAGCGACCGCTATTGAAAAGGACAGAAAAATCACAATCTGAGAAGGGCTGAGGTAGATAAAGGTGATGACATAATGGAGAGCTCGAAGTTTTCAAATCGATACCACGTTTAAAATTTATCAATATTGAATGTAAGCCGACACTTCAGACCAACCATAAATTTAAAATCCTAGAGCGTGTCGAAGAGAGTTTGTTTAGTAACAAAAAAAACTTACATGGTTTTGAGGAATAAATGGGGTAATTAAGCCCAAATTACCACTACAGAATACAGACGGAGTATTGATAAAACCAATTAAAATTAACGACGTACACAATCTATGCATTAGTGCTATAGATCGAGATTTTTCGAAAGGTAAACAACACACTCAGATTAAAAGTAAATAAGATTTTTACTTTTGGATACACAAAAAAAATGAAGTCAAACAGGTACGTACTAGACCATAGAGCTATTTGGAACGCATTAAGAAAATGAATTCTGAATTAATAAGGTGATATTAGTTATTACCAGACAAAGTTTTACGAATATTATATCTGATCATGAAAAGGGACGAAAGATAAAAAAAATAGTTGTAAACATCTACGGACGCGGAAAATGAATTATTTGCACGAAACTGCAAGGAATGTGGTGAATCAAGTAAATGACAGAAACAATTTCATGTCACCATGAGAATTAAGCCGAAATACTACTGAATTCAATTTTACCTGCCGCAAATTTTAAACAAAAATAAATGGGAGAGTGCGAGAGTGATAATTATTTCAGATGTAAAGTCACAATTAGCCGAGATAATTTACCGATTATTAAGGAAAGACCGATTGCAGAATTCTAGAAAAAGTTTAAAGCAAAATCGCATCAAAAGGGTGAGTTACACTTATCGGCGGCCAGACAAAGAAATAATTAAAATGGACATATTTAATTTTGGAGAGAGAGAGTCATGAAAAATAACATATCAATGAAAGTTGAAATAGTCTGAACTCTCAATTATAAAACGCCCTAACGAAAGACGAGATGTACGTCCTGAGTCCACGCCTGGCACCTTTTTTTGGACAAGATATTCGAAGGGCTGGATACCATGTGGCGGTAGGCAGTAAGAGTCGAGGGTCGAGGATCGAAGGAAGACGAGGCTATAGAGTGCTAGCAGTGATAAGATCGTTCGTATTTAACAAAACAATTGATCAAATATTATAAAAACGAGTGATAAGACATAATCCACCGAAGAATTAAAAAAGTCGTGATAAACAGTGACAAGTGTTTGTTAATGTTGGGAGAAAATATCCATCGTAATATTAAAGAATTTTTAAGGTTGTGACTTCGTGAGAAGCAATAGTTCGTGTACATAAATTAATTATTCGGCTTGTTAAAATACTCTATTGAAAATTAGCTGCAGTGAATGACAGTGCGCCGCGGGTGAATTAATTAAATAATAAAATTAATTTGAATTATCAAAACCAAAATAATAACCAAAGTGAATGAAATACTTAGCTTCTGTGAGTTAATAATAACCTAACTTTGTGTTTTAAAAATAGAAGGGAGTGCATCGCGTGAATTTTGATTTGAAATATAAAATTAGTCTAGTCAATAATAACGTACAAATATCATTTTCAAACTTGTACACACAAAATAATAATATCAAAACAACATCAAAATAAATAACCTACATACAAATGTCACCTTCGATCTTCCGCGAGCATAATAATAATATAAAATAAACTATTGCTTGTTTTGAATCCCCCAATTTGAAATTGTTCAACGATAATAAACAATACCTACGCGCTTGTAGTTTCTTCAATATATCATATAATCAAGATAATACAAATATTCAAAATAATATCAACAAATACCTACGTATAAATGTCATCTTCGATAATATTGTTAACAAATAATAATAATTAATAACCTACGTATTTTCTTAAACTCAAATAAAAGTGTGACATAGAGTCATGGGTGTTACTACTTCTGAGGACTAAATTACCGAATCATAGTGACAGGAAGGTTCTTTCCTTATTATTTTTCCTCCACAGGTATTTAGTGCACTTAATCAGGCTTCGTTCAGGTGAGTGAAAAAACATTTTAATTAATTACAGGTCGTACATGGTCCCGATACCTGAGAGGATCTGCCCATCTACAAAACCATTGATAAAAGAAGTTATGTTCCAGGATTTAATTGTGTTTTAAATATTATTTTCAATGTGTAATTACGAGATTTGTCCCAAATTAAATCTATTATCAATGTGGGTTCAACGAACTTATATTTTTTGCGTGCTAGAAAGGACGAGACGAATGCGTATAAAAAAGGATCCCGGCCATAAATCGTAGCCGTACAGTCATCCAAATTAGAAGGTTTTTTTTTCTGAGGTATGCCGAGCCAAAGTGGAGTGACGGAAGCATCCATACCATACTGGATGTTGGTCCAAAAATGAAATTTGGAGAATTGAATTTAAACATTATAATTGTTTACTAACAACAATATTATCATGTCAAATTTCTTTCAGGCTTCCTTACAAAATATGAAATCAACATTATTTCGGTAATGTTTTCTCAATCAGACCCTTCCAAAATCCCGCTTGACCTGCGAAATATAGACTTCACGATTGGAGTATTTTTAACTACAACTGTTGCCGTGACCAAAGGAGAAAGTTTTACAAGTGGAAGATTTTCGAAATTAATAATAAATTGGAAATAATAAGCTTTTCGAAATTAAAAATAAATTGAAAAAACAAATAATAATTTTAACTAAAATTGAATAACCGAACCTTAAATGAATAAAATTAATTGCTTAATAAATTGGAAAAAATAAATAATCTAAACTAAAATTGAAAAACTGAACCTAAAATAGAAGAATTTATCCCGCATGTTCCGAGCGTATATTAAACATAAACAGTAAGTTTAAATAAACATCGAATACGGGTCGACTCAATGCACAAAAAATGAGCTAACAAACGATAAGATCGTAGATTTATGGCTCTTGCGTTTAGGGTAGGTCGGAGACAAAAAAATATGGATCCTTGCCTTTAAAATTATTTGAACAGATGTTTAGAAAGAAAATAAATTATCAAATAGTCACTCAGAATAATAATAATGATAAAATTAATACATAAAAAATAAAAATAAAATAAAAACATAACTAATTAACCATCGCGCGTTTCCTCGCAGGGGTGGGCAGAGACGACAGATCTTGGCACACACTCTTTGCCTCATTCACATTCACACATATTCTAATACACACATATTATTCCGACAAAATAAAAATAGATAAACAAAAAAAAAATCAAAACCATAATAATAAATAAGCTAAACTGATTTGGACGATTTGTATAGCTTCGGGTTTTGCAAAAAAATCAATACGGTACGAATTAAAAATATTGCATATCTGAAATCTGACTTTTAACTACAGTCTAGACATAACATTATAAACGAGTTAGTCAAATAAAAATAAATGAGTAGAGACATTGTGCTATCCAACTTCCGATAAGATTGAAGAATAAAAATAAAAATTAAGGAGAATTTTTTAGAGATCATTGTACGCGATAAATCTTATACATTTAAACATTGCTAAATGTAAAAAAAAAAAAAAAAACGTAAATAATAAAAATATAAAACTAGGAAAAAATTAATTAGTAATTAAAGACAATTAAATCTAAAATCATACATGAAGTAATTACGCGTAAAATGTATTGCATTCTCAAGTACACCTACAAATTAAAAAATAGAGCATCCGGGGTAACCATCCATCATTGACGTTCAGTCTTGTTTAGAAACAGGTACCTAGTCAAGTAGATGAATGAATCCAACAAAAAAATGTAGGAGGACAGGGGCGAATTGGATAATAAGAAAAAAACAAAAAATAAATAAATAAAAAAAAACCGACATACAAGAGAAGAGGGAGTTAAATCTTAGGGGGGAGGGAGTATAATCTTAGGGGGGGGGGGAATACAATCTTAGGGGGGGGGAGTAGGACAGCAAGGGAGAGAGAAAGATTTGTACAAGTAGGAACGTACGAATAGTTCGCCGACGGAAAATGGAACTAGTTTCAACAAATAACACATGAAGTAAATGGGACGGAACCCTGCAAGATTTAATAGCAAGGATCAGGGGTACAGAACATTAGTAGAAAATTGAAGGAATTAAATGACCTATGGTGAGTTCTAATCCCATCGACTAACACTAGGAGGCGTGTTTACCGCTGGATTTAAAACTCTAGGGGGGCTGTGATGGCTTCAACACTACGATCGAAAGAAAAAAAAAAGCATCTTCTTTATCGGAAGAGCTCATACAAAATTTTTCCCACCTAAACGAAATTTCAAATCGACTACACTAGCGACCGCTATTGAAAAGGACAGAAAAATCACAATCTGAGAAGGGCTGAGGTAGATAAAGGTGATGACATAATGGAGAGCTCGAAGTTTTCAAATCGATACCACGTTTAAAATTTATCAATATTGAATGTAAGCCGACACTTCAGACCAACCATAAATTTAAAATCCTAGAGCGTGTCGAAGAGAGTTTGTTTAGTAACAAAAAAAACTTACATGGTTTTGAGGAATAAATGGGGTAATTAAGCCCAAATTACCACTACAGAATACAGACGGAGTATTGATAAAACCAATTAAAATTAACGACGTACACAATCTATGCATTAGTGCTATAGATCGAGATTTTTCGAAAGGTAAACAACACACTCAGATTAAAAGTAAATAAGATTTTTACTTTTGGATACACAAAAAAAATGAAGTCAAACAGGTACGTACTAGACCATAGAGCTATTTGGAACGCATTAAGAAAATGAATTCTGAATTAATAAGGTGATATTAGTTATTACCAGACAAAGTTTTACGAATATTATATCTGATCATGAAAAGGGACGAAAGATAAAAAAAATAGTTGTAAACATCTACGGACGCGGAAAATGAATTATTTGCACGAAACTGCAAGGAATGTGGTGAATCAAGTAAATGACAGAAACAATTTCATGTCACCATGAGAATTAAGCCGAAATACTACTGAATTCAATTTTACCTGCCGCAAATTTTAAACAAAAATAAATGGGAGAGTGCGAGAGTGATAATTATTTCAGATGTAAAGTCACAATTAGCCGAGATAATTTACCGATTATTAAGGAAAGACCGATTGCAGAATTCTAGAAAAAGTTTAAAGCAAAATCGCATCAAAAGGGTGAGTTACACTTATCGGCGGCCAGACAAAGAAATAATTAAAATGGACATATTTAATTTTGGAGAGAGAGAGTCATGAAAAATAACATATCAATGAAAGTTGAAATAGTCTGAACTCTCAATTATAAAACGCCCTAACGAAAGACGAGATGTACGTCCTGAGTCCACGCCTGGCACCTTTTTTTGGACAAGATATTCGAAGGGCTGGATACCATGTGGCGGTAGGCAGTAAGAGTCGAGGGTCGAGGATCGAAGGAAGACGAGGCTATAGAGTGCTAGCAGTGATAAGATCGTTCGTATTTAACAAAACAATTGATCAAATATTATAAAAACGAGTGATAAGACATAATCCACCGAAGAATTAAAAAAGTCGTGATAAACAGTGACAAGTGTTTGTTAATGTTGGGAGAAAATATCCATCGTAATATTAAAGAATTTTTAAGGTTGTGACTTCGTGAGAAGCAATAGTTCGTGTACATAAATTAATTATTCGGCTTGTTAAAATACTCTATTGAAAATTAGCTGCAGTGAATGACAGTGCGCCGCGGGTGAATTAATTAAATAATAAAATTAATTTGAATTATCAAAACCAAAATAATAACCAAAGTGAATGAAATACTTAGCTTCTGTGAGTTAATAATAACCTAACTTTGTGTTTTAAAAATAGAAGGGAGTGCATCGCGTGAATTTTGATTTGAAATATAAAATTAGTCTAGTCAATAATAACGTACAAATATCATTTTCAAACTTGTACACACAAAATAATAATATCAAAACAACATCAAAATAAATAACCTACATACAAATGTCACCTTCGATCTTCCGCGAGCATAATAATAATATAAAATAAACTATTGCTTGTTTTGAATCCCCCAATTTGAAATTGTTCAACGATAATAAACAATACCTACGCGCTTGTAGTTTCTTCAATATATCATATAATCAAGATAATACAAATATTCAAAATAATATCAACAAATACCTACGTATAAATGTCATCTTCGATAATATTGTTAACAAATAATAATAATTAATAACCTACGTATTTTCTTAAACTCAAATAAAAGTGTGACATAGAGTCATGGGTGTTACTACTTCTGAGGACTAAATTACCGAATCATAGTGACAGGAAGGTTCTTTCCTTATTATTTTTCCTCCACAGGTATTTAGTGCACTTAATCAGGCTTCGTTCAGGTGAGTGAAAAAACATTTTAATTAATTACAGGTCGTACATGGTCCCGATACCTTAGAGGATCTGCCCATCTACAAAACCAATGATAAAAGAAGTTATGTTCCAGGATTTAATTGTGTTTTAAATATTATTTTCAATGTGTAATTACGAGATTTGTCCCAAATTAAATCTATTATCAATGTGGGTTCAACGAACTTATATTTTTTGCGTGCTAGAAAGGACGAGACGAATGCGTATAAAAAAGGATCCCGGCCATAAATCGTAGCCGTACAGTCATCCAAATTAGAAGGTTTTTTTTTCTGAGGTATGCCGAGCCAAAGTGGAGTGACGGAAGCATCCATACCATACTGGATGTTGGTCCAAAAATGAAATTTGGAGAATTGAATTTAAACATTATAATTGTTTACTAACAACAATATTATCATGTCAAATTTCTTTCAGGCTTCCTTACAAAATATGAAATCAACATTATTTCGGTAATGTTTTCTCAATCAGACCCTTCCAAAATCCCGCTTGACCTGCGAAATATAGACTTCACGATTGGGGAATGCAATAGCGTTCACTGAAATTATATCCCCACAAGATATGAGACAAAGAGGGCTTTTTTTCTTACGCTATCATGCGATAGGGGATGTCAACGTAAACTTGGCATTCACGCGGGGTACTGGAAGTTAATCCCTTTCGCGGGGTCATGCAGAGTGAAAAGGCATGAAAGACAGAATAAAAAGAAAATGCCACTTGGAATGGTAGGGTATGATTCGCTGACGGAGGCGTTTCGACCGAAGGTATCCCAAGTTTTGCGAAGTTATGTGGAGGGGACGTCGGCGTGGTATTCCGTGAGAATAAGTCTGTAGCACTATTGCATACTACCAGTAGTGTCGACCTGAAAGCAAACATAGTTTTTACAAGGTAGAAGTTATGTCAGCTCTTGGAGGCGAGGAACGCAAGCCAATGATTATCCTCGTAGGAGACGAAAGGATCATCTCAAACGGCTCCGTACGCACTCAACGCGAGTAGAGTCATGATAAGGGAAGAAATGGACATACCCCTTCTAGAATCAGTCGAGTTAAAATCAAATCTGGAGGATAGGAAGTCGGGATAATACTGGAAGTGACATGAGGACTCTGCGCGCTTTCATCTGGCGTGAAGGGACCCTTTCGTAGCAATGAAGTTCATGCAAGAGAACAAAATCAGGACTTAAGGACCATCCTAGCAAACGTAATGATTGGGTCTTTGTCCGGAATGTTGGTCACCAGTATCTATTTGGTTAGAGGAGGAGCCGACTTATTCAGGAAACAACATTCCCCATATCCTCCTATCATCCATCCTTCCCCTTCCTCTTCCCCAGTACATGTAGTGTATACTAATAACAATAATAACTTGACCATCTAGGTGCAGTACGACGACATTGAGAGCTTCGCAAGGATCCCGACATGTATTTCATAATACACACTGTTCACGTAATGTAAATATAACCCAATGTAAACCTATAGACAGAAAAAAATCGGGTAAGAAAACTACGACTTTGAATTTTATAAACCGGCTGACAATTCACTGTAGGATTAGCGTCAATGACACTCCGTTCAAGATGAGAAAAGGCGGGTAATACGAGTATAGGTTTGAAAATAAAATAAAACAATCTAAAAAAACGGGGTCAGTTTATCAAACGAGATTCTTTCACACTTTACTCCAAAAGAATCTGAGGTTACCACACACTACATTATTTCCTCTACATGTGTATGCGTATTAATTTACGCATTCAAATGTAATTACCGAATCAAAAAATCACACAACGTGGTGAATAGGAATAATGTGCAATAAAATCTTAAATCTTATTTACTGTGAGAAAATCGCAGGGGTTTAAGGAAAAGTTAGGTGTAGCTAGATATAAGGGTATATTGATCGAAGGCCAAAAGATAAGGGTAGCGTAGCCAGTAGATCCCGACAGCTAGTGTTAAAGGGAAAGAATAGAAAAACCAAGGGTAGACGACTACGGATCATTACAACGGGTGCCGGGTAGCCCCACAGGTACATTACAGGAGGTCCCGAGACCCATAGAAGTTAGTAAGGCCAGGGGTAGGTTCACTACAGACTTGGTTATGACCTCTGGCCGCTGAACCTGATTATTGGTATAAAGGATTGCAGCAGAAACGTGTCACGACCTTGTTACGATTTTTTCAATTTTCCGAGAAATCGCAAATTCCAACCATTTCCTATGGGAAAAACTAAACCCGGACCTGAAAATCTGGTGCGTATAAAAAATAAAATTTATGACCCACGACAATGTGCAAGAAAATGTTTCTATGGTAAATATATTTTCGAATGCACGGCATACTTCAAGATCCTTATTGATGTACTCTATTATTAACACATAAAATTTGTTTTCAATTTGGAAATCATAACACAGTATGAGCAATGGCAAAACAACGATATCTGCATCAGAATTTCTCTAAAATGCTCAATAAGCCGATATAATAATATCATTCTGAAAGCTTGTTGAAAGCACCGGACAGACAAGAGATTGTAGACTTCACCGGACCGGACGGTCGTAAAGCTTTAATATCCAACTGCTCTCGAACAGGAGATGAGCTGTAAATGTCCGCAATAACTTTGGATTTCACCGATGCAGACTTAGGTATTCAAAGAGAACTGGAGCGATGTAAGCATTGCCGATTTATTCCCGGAACGAAGCGATCACATTCACGATTATCGCTAAATCTATTTCCCAATCTGCTCCAGGAATGTAACTGCCCACTACATGCACTTATGGGCTAACTGGATGTATAGTGTATGATGGAATGTATAACGATGATCAACATTACTTTAAAAAGAACAGTCGATGACAGGTTTATGGTTCGACTGAAATGTGGCGGAGTATAAGCAAGCTAAACTCGGATCAAATTCTTTCGGAGAAAAATATGCCGTGGATAGGTGCGATAAACTTTTTGTTTAACATTAACTCCGCATATGAGGCCCTAAAAAAAAAATTACCCTTTTTTTTACATTACGTCCACACATGAGGCCGTGAAGAAAATATTTTCCCTCAGGGCCTATGTCATCTTTGGGGATGCTGTGTGGAGGGTATTTTTAAGGAGAGTAAGTTCTGGGAAGGAAAAAGGTATGAGGGTTGGGTAGGAATCTGGGGTTCAGTGTATCTAGATCATCCGCCGCCAAGACCTAGACAAACCTTACCCCATGAACTCAAGCATCCCTGATAATTCACCAAACGTAGCGAACCACTTGGGGTGACCTATGGCAGAGGTGTTGGTTATCCAAACAATTGTTCCCGGGGCGGCGGTACCCATTCCCGCCTCTCAAACTCTTCCTGAGGGTGATTCCCTGAGGGTCTATGTCATTTTTGAAGATGCTGTGTGGAGGGTCTATTTGTGGAGAGGAAGGAGTGAACATGCGTCTTGAAGAAACCCATATTGTAGGAGGGAGGAAAGTCATCTTAAATCATTCCACAGCAGAGCTGGTGAACTCAAGAAGGAGTTGTAGAAGCGACCCGTTCTTATGTGACAAATGTCAATCGTGTACATATGTTGAGCGCACGTTTGGCCTATTGCCCGACTTTGTACCGATGCCGAATGGATCAATGACGCTAGCTCCTCTGAACATCTTCCATTGTAATACCCGTAGAATAAGGACAGCATAACTACCTGACTCCTGTGTTCTAAAGATTGCAATCCGCTTGTTAAGAGTGATTAGCCAGCGGCTGAGAATAAAAGTTTAAAAATGCTTGAAATTTTACAGGGAGGTTCCAATGAGAAAGATCGATTATTCCCCGTATCAATTTTTTTCAATAAAAAATTTAATATCGATTTATTTCATTCAAAACTTGCTTTAATATATACCTACATTCAAGGAAGCAATTAAAATACTCAAAAAGCACGATGATAAATTATTAAATATGATGTACTTCTTGTAAGTATTTTTTGTTCATTAGTATTTATGATTTTTCAATAGTGTCTAAACAAAATAAGTCTGTAAAAAAAATTGAAATATTTTATTTTTTAATACCTTAAATAAATAGAAAATGTGAAGTATTTTTGTCACAAACACGTTCTCGGATTTACTTTTTAATCATTTTAATTTAATTAAAATTAAAATTCTCCAAACGGTGTTGACTAGATTATGTATTGATTTATTTTGTTGTATGATTATATTTTTTGAAATTTGTTAATTTAATAGAATCTATCGTTTGAAAATTGAACAAATCCGCCAACGACCAACGGTACCTTAGTATCTTAAAAATACACACAGTTTTTCAAAATTTTAAAACCTCGTGTACCAGATAAAATAACAATCTTTCAAAATCAATTTATGTTTTTTTGTAAAAAAGAGTCAATACGTCTGGAATTTGATTTAAAAAGGACCAATTTCCGGTATTCTCTGGTAATACCGTTTTAAGATCTGTCAAACTGTCAGGGATTTTTTCAAGTATTTGGGGCTCCAGATCAGAGGTAACTGCCAAATTCAACAATGGGGCGCACTTCCAATTTGTACAGGGTTAGCAGTTGTGTACTGTTAAAAGATTTGCGGCCCCTGTTCAGTACGTCCAGCTTCTGAGAGACTAACTTGACTCTGGATTCGAGGGAGCCCCCGTACCTTACAAAGAGTTACACCAAGCATATCGATGGAAGGCATGCTGGGGAAGATTGCTTCCGTCGAAGAAGACTGATGAATATGCTTTCAATGTTTAAATTATTCAATTAAATGTGAGTTCATAGTACAGACTTGAGTGAGAAGTATCCAGGAATTTGTTTAATGTTCAAATGTTTCAAATGTTCAAGAACCACGTTCACAAGTCAGAGTACTTAAAAATTTGTAAATTATTTATACCTTTTGACCACCTGCTGTAGCCATCACCACCATCTCTGCATAGTGACTAGTTTTAATAGACAGTACTTCGTAATCTTTTTATCTTCCTCTCCTCTTTACCTCTTCCTTCATCCTCACAAAGAATGGTGATGCAATTCAACTGCGGTAGGCAAAAACAAAAGTCAAATATTTATTTTATTTGATGGGAAACATATTCGAGAGTCTCCAATGCAAATCCACAAAGATATTTGTGTCTGATCTGAATTATATTGCGTATCTGCTGTGGTTTATTGCAACTGTAGAAATTATATTGCTGGAACGTATCCCTCGAAATCTGAAGACCACACCATTGCGTCGTTAAAAATATTTTATTGCTGATTATAAACACACATGAAGAAAATGTTCAATGGCTAAAACACATGGTGATCTGATGACCTATATTATATAAAGAGTTTCATATTTGAGGGAACGTTGAACCGTTTTAAGTCAAACACAGAAAGAGGGGAATTTATTGTGAAATTATTTTAAATGTAATAGAAATATGGAAACTACCAGGAGCCTAGTACGGTGAAATCGATAACTTTACAATATCGGATCGATAAGAGTAACTTTCGATGACTTTACATCGATATCCCTAACGGTGACCGGTCTACTAGTAAAAAATTTTTAAGTCTATGAATATTAAGTAAAAACTTTTCCTCATATGATAATTCATCATGTCTCGAAGGTCAACGTATTGATAAGGGTTTTATCGATTGATCTGTACCTGACCATAGAAGACGGATTTGGTTAACGTATTGATAAGGGTTTTATCGATTGATATTGATACCTGTACCTGACCATGGAAGACGGATTTGGTTAACGTATTGATAAGGGTTTTATCGATTAATATTGATACCTGTACCTGACCATAGAGGACGGATTTGGTCAACGTATTGATAAGGGTTTTATCGATTGATATTGATACCTGTACCTGACCATAGAGGACGGATTTGGTCAACGTATTGATAAGAATTTTATCGATTGATATTGATACCTGTACCTGACCATAGAAGACGGATTTGGTTAACGTATTAATAAGGGTTTTATCGATCGAGCATGAGTGATCTGTTGAGTTTACTTTTTGAGGTGATCGAGGATATTTTTTGATATTGCAGTCTTTGTAGAAACGACCAAGAACTTTAAATTTTGAATACATGCTTTTATTTTCGGAATGACTGTGATGTGTAATAATCATAATTACATCAGACAGACATAAAACATGACATAATCATGAAACCAAAGTTAATTCGACATAGTTTCAAACAAAGCAATCCACATGCACTCGCACAGTTATTGCAGTTCCGAAATTATTGTTTTACTATGCATACAAGAAGCTCGGTTTATGTTTTATCACTGCAGAATTACTCTTGTGCTATTATTGAAGTATTATGCATCCATGTCATCGAACGGAATGGATTTATGATACCTACTAACGACTGGTACTCGTTCCTAGAATAGTGGTTTAATCGGTGATACTCGGAACACTAGTTTTCCGTGAATCTGTTACTACTGTTCCGCGATTAACTAGAAAAATATTTACACTTTGAGAACTGAAGAATACCCAACATTCTTCACGAGGGCCTCAAAAATTATTAAAGTTTTCAAAGCCCTAAAATAACTCGAACTCGGTTTCTCAACCAACACAAAGGAAAACGCGATAGGCGATGAAAATTTGGTAATTTAAAATTATTTTTTATTAATCCTATTACAATTAATGATGTACTATTCCTATCTTAACAGGAATTCTTGTACTCAGAGCAGGCGCAGTTTAAAAAATAGCAATTTATAAAAAAAAAAAATAATCACACAATTTTTCATTTAAAATAAAAGACAATCAGCATTGTACCATTGGAAATGCATATTTAGTGCCTGGGGCTTACGAGGCAAATGAAAAAAAAAACAGGTTGCACTAAACTAGCTATCCTGTGTATATCAATGTGATGGCCCACACACTACACAATTTCTCAAAAACCCGTTGTCAATGGCAACGCAAGCAGTGACTCTCGACTTGCCTGCTAGTTGCCGTGGCCGGCCGATGCCAGTTTGGTCGGTAGTCATGGTTGCGCCAGTTTTGTTGTAAGTTTCCTAGTTTATTCTTGTTTTTTCAGTTCGACAGCTGATTGTTCTTCGTCTATGGTTAAACAAGCTGAGATAATTACAGAAATCGTAAAATTGAGTAGGCCGTCATAGAAGCTTGATAAACGTTTGGTTGGAAGTCATAGCAACCAGCCGGTTTTATTTAGGTTTCAGTTGAGGTTTTGGTTCAACTGAAAACTTGAGGCAACTGAAAAAAACCAGTTTGCAACTAAACTCGCTATCCTGTGTATATCAATGTGATGGCCCTCACACTACACAATTTCTCAAAAAACCGTTGTCAATGGTAACGCAAGCAGTTGCTACCATGACAGCTGATTGTTCTTTGTCTATGGTTAAACAAGCTCAGTAAATTATTGAAATCGTAAAATTGAGTAGGAAGTTTGGTTGGAAACCATAGCAACCAGCAAATTTTAGTTTGGTTTCAGTTTCTTCAGTGAACGGATCGCCTTATAGGTCGAAGCACAGTTTATTACAAACATACAAATAACAACACAATGTTAAAATTAATAAAAGACAAAATGTTTTACCATTGGAAATAGGGAACAATCACACATTTTTTTTTAACAAAAATTAAAGAAAAAAATTACAAACTGGAATATTCTAACAATTTTTTTTTACGATAGGAATAGTCTTTCAATAAGTTTTGAAAATTCACATTTCAAATTAGGACGAAAACGCCATCTTTCGCGCGCTTTGGCTTTTGACGTCACTGAGCACCCCGTGTCTTAGTCGAGCCTAATGTAATCCAGTAATCAATCTTCAGTTGATCATTTGTTTGTTGAAGAAAATGTCCGAAAATACCGCTTATAAATACTGTTTAGTACAAAAATGTACAAATACAACATCTTCAACACCAAACAGCTCGGACTCGGGATTGCGTTGTGACGTCACAGTGTCACCAGTCAATGATGACTCGTTTTTGATATTTGAATTTTCACACAACTTTGAGAGTGAATTAATTAATTTAATAATTTTCGGGGATTTTAAGTACGATATGCGAGATTAGTTTTTACATATATTAAATGCATTGAAAACACTATATTACATACACTACATGTACCCTTCGACCAAGTATTCAAGTCAATGCATGTACCCTATTATATGCTTATAAATTGTTAGATCTGTTTTATTTATAAAATAACCTGGTATTAAAAAGAATTAAAAGCCGACAAACTCAATAAAATAGTTATTTTAGTTATTAAATTACAACAGTTTCAAAAATAAATGTATTCTATTTTTAACGGGATTTTTTTAAATCAGTAATCCATTTCTTGTTCCATATCTATAGGTATTCGTATTTAAATAAAGGTTTATGAATTTGAGATATTTTTTTTTACATTCTCTCCGCACAGTATGCCCTGAGGAAAATAATACCCCTCAGGGCCATGACATCTTTGGGGATGCTGTGTGGAGGGTATTTTGAGGAAAGGAAGGAGATGAAGTTCTGGGAATGAAAAGGGTATGGGGAGTGGGTAGGAATCTGGGGGCGATGTCTCTAGGGACGACAAACATATGAGTCGATCCCTTCCACTGCGGTGCAAGGCGATGTTCCGAAAGAGTACGGCTGGAGAGATCAACAGGTTTCCCTCAACCAGTCTTTCCCGATCCGGCCTGCCATGCAGCTGGCCGGCCGATGCATATACCGCCAAAACCCGAACAAAACTCGCCCCCATGAACCCAGGCACCCGTGGTAAGTCATATTGTTGTTGCAATTAAAAATAATTTTCGATCGAGTAGTTCTTGTAGGTAAGTAAGGTAACTAGGCTTCATATAACAGGGCTATCTATAATACCATTAACAATTTAAAACATAAAAAAACAGAAAGGAAATAAGTCTTCTGTCTGAGGTTTTTAGTAAGTAACACTATTTGAATGCTGTAGATATTATTTGATCTTTATTATACGTAATTTTTCATTCAGTGATTACTAGACTTCTACTCTGAAACCATGAGAAATACACCATGATAATTTATTTATATTTATGAAATAAACTGGAGATTTCTGGCTCCAGAACCAAAAAGCATAAATAGACGGTCGTATTTTACCCTGAGGTAACGTAAGTGATCTTTCGTGCACCATTGAACCTTATTGCTTTACCATACGTTACTTACATTGTTTCTACACCCAACATCATTATAATATCATTTCTCCTTTCTTTAGAAATTTAATAAAATGGAATTAATGATTTTCATTTCTATGGCATTTATGAGTAACACCGACTAATATAAAATAATAAACACAGTAACATGTTACCCAATTCAATAAAAAGCTGTGAATTGATTCTCAGAAGGAAATGTATGCTAATAAAATGGTTATGTGAAACAGTTTTTTTGTACTAACCTCCGTTTTTCTAATTTTCGTTTTTAATGTTTTTTCCATTATTATAATTTTTTTTATTTTCATTCTTTCGTTTTTCCTCTGCTCTTTATTTTATATATGTAAAAATATGGGGATGTATGTATATGTAATATTGTGTATATTTTATGTACCTGTTTAAATTTTCTAAAAAGCAATTGTTAAAAGAACCCGTTGACAAACTGATATAAATCAGTTTTACTAAAGAAATTGTTTCTCCCTGCTTGCGTGCTTTTCCATTCGCCCATTCCCCTTCTGCCTCCTCTTCCCCTTCTGCGTCCCCTTCCCCTTCCCCGTTCCCCTTTCCCATTCGTCCCCGTCGCCCTTCTCGCGAACCCTTCCTCATGCATTCCCCTTCCACCTTCCACCTTCCCCTCCCTCCCCCTCCCACGTTCCCCCTGCAACGAACCACCCTTTATTAATTCCCCTCCACTCTTCCCGGATTATCCTCCCCCTCCACCCTTTTTTCCCTGCCGATAAACTCCCTAAAATACACCGATTTTTCAAATACTCGCGTGTAACCTATTTCAAAATTTTCATGCAAATTAGAGATGCCATCATCAATAATTGCAATGTTCTAAAGCCGTTAATAATACATTACGAAGATAGGATTTCTATTTTCTGTCCGGATTTTCCAGTATTATTTGTTGAGAGCTGAGGCTATTCTCGGGACGCGTGATTATTATTTCCACATGAGAGCATTACTCAAACGGAGCTTCGTAAAGTAAATACTCATTTAATCATCGAAGAAGATAGATAGAAGATAATACTAATAAATCTAAACGAAACATGAAACAGAAAAGGACACAAACAATTAAGAGGTATCGATCGCAACTGGGAATCGAACCCAGGATTTCTATCTTGCCGGGACAATGTCTCTAGCCACTCGGTCATTGTTAGCGATCTTATATTTCAATATCACAAAGAAAAATATAATCCTCAACTAATTTTCCCAATTTTTTGTCTGCCATCTTTTTGTATGATTATGAAGTTCTACATCAATTTATTTGTAATTTTTGTCTCAGATATACCTGTTGTTATCTGATTTTTTTTTATTTGTATGTTTAGGACACCTATTTATCTATAAGTCTGGAATGGTATATTTCTATTTCAGATTCATTAATATTTAATATTTAATTTAGATTCATTAATATTTAATTTAGATTCATTAATATTTAATATTTAATTTAGATTCATTAATATTTAATTTAGATTCATTAATATTTAATTTAGATTCATTAATATTTAATATTTAATTTAGATTCATTAATATTTTATGTTTATATAGATTATAATCTAATAATATAATAATATTATAGTCTAATATTATAGATAATTATCTAATAATTATTAGTGTTTTCTTCTTCTTCAATGATTAAATAATTCATTGATGGAATATAAGTTGTAACCTTCAAAAGTTATTCCAATAAAATTCAATACTACATAGGTTGTAAATAATATTACACATTATTTACAATCTGACATATTCGCCGCAGCTCTTAGTCATCTTAATTATAAAACAGAAAAAAAAATTGTCTTGTAAAAATCTCTCAAAAGCTCTGACCTCATGATTTCACCAATTTCAGCACACAATTACATTTACGGAGCTTTGCTCGCCAAAACACTGAAAACAGCCCTTACATGTACGTTAAAGCACAAACATTTTTTTCATCTCACATCTCAAACGAACTCTGCCGTCATGAAAATTGCTGAAAATCTGCGTCAATGCAAAGTTATGAGTTGTGAAGGTTTTGTTCGATGTCTAAAATATATTATTCTATCTACTTTGCTCCAAATTTTTCAATATTGTTCCTGAAGTAAATATTATATCATATGTCAGAAAAAGTATATTGGACCTCCTCGAAGCAGGGTAGGAAATGCTCGCCGCTTGAAATCTGTCAAATTTGTAAGAACTCGGATACAATACCCAAATGCCAAGGAAGCCTCAAGTCTTCGCACTTTTCGTAGGACGTGTGATGTACGAGAATATGTAAAAAATATATATGAATACGAACGTCCTAACCTATATTATTTTAATCTAATATTATTATAATATTAATCTAATATTAATTATAAAATTAAAAATTTAGGCATATTAGATTTGTCAAAGAATTTGAATATAAAAATGCAAAAATCAGTAATTTTAAATACATGTAGGATTACGAAAGATTTTTTAAATATTTATATTGAGGAATCATTAGGATTTATCGGTCAAATTAGGAATTCCACCGAGCCAAACCCTCTGATATGAAAATATCTGGAGTCGGTGAATTATTTTCCCATTTAATAGTTTGGTAGATTAACATGTTGTTCTTGTATTGTTTTGTATTAATTATACTTATATAATACACGTGCATAACCTGGATTTACTAGATGATCATTTATATAGAAAAGTGTATTCTAATTCTGTAAATCTGGTGCGTAAATATAAATGATTAGATTAATAAACCCGGACCTGAAAGCCTGGTGATAAGTGATAAGTCTGTAATATAAAAAATAAAAAGATTAATATTATTAGGCAAAATATTCCATACTTTTATCAGAGTCTCAAAATTCTTTCAGTGAGAGCAATTCTGTGGTACAAAATTATATTTCAGCACATAAATAACCCTTTAAGCCAGGGACAAACACAGCGTTAAAAGCGCCGGCGTTATTTGGCTTGGCCTACTTCACCATATCGTTCGCCATACATTTGCGATTGGAATGCATGGCGAGGAATATGCTGAAATAGGCCAAGCCAAATAACGCTAGCGCTTATAACGCCGTGTGTGTCCCTGGCTTTATATATAAACAGGCTGGAACTATTGTACCTAAGCATACAAATACATATGGACAAAGAACTTTAAATTACATGATTCCGAGTTGTTTAAATATGTTACCTGCTGAAATTAAAAACTGTACCCAAAACAAACAATTGCTGAATTTACCGAAGACTTGGGTTACGGAAACAATTATTTTGTATTAGCTTACAATGACATATTATTCTAAAGACTTTAAAATTGTTATTAATGTTTTTTTATAATTTTTCTCTTATCTATATTTTTGTAAAAAAGTTTCATTTTATTTTATGTCTATAATTGTAGAAATGTAACTATTAAGTCACTATAATGATCTTTAAATCTTTAATGTTAAGAACCCGTTAGACAAACTACTAAAAATTAGTTTATCGGGGCTTTTTGTCTTATATTTGTAAAGTGTATAAAAAAAATCTGTTTTTTAACTTTATTTTTCAAACCTATTTGTAAAGGTAACTGAAAGTTTTGAAATTTTTAAAATTTTAAAATCCTTTTTGTATTTACTACATTACTCCTACTAGATGTATGGACAAATGTGCTTATATCTGAATACAGATAAAAAAAGCTTTTTTTTAAGGTTAAGTGAATTTAAGGAGGACTAAGGATAAAAAGACGGAAATAGGACATCTCGAACTGCTATAGCTATTCATATCTGCTTACTAAACAGAGCTAAACCCGTTTCAAGCAACCAAATTTCAATTTTGATTAATGGTCTCTCACCAGCACGATATTGAGAGTGTCTTCCACACTGGAATCGATGAACTATTATTATCTATGGCAGCAGCGTTGGGGGCATCAGGCCACGACACCGAGGTATGCTCTGAAGCAAAGTGTAATCACCTCACTGCATTGGATCTGGTGCACTCACTGCAGTAGGTACATGTATAAACAGAATGTAATTTTATTGTATAGTGTACCCAGATAGCCAAACTGGTTCTTTGTGGGCTGCGCTCCGTTCCGAGTGTCCTTGCTATTGATTTTAAGATAACATGATTCAGGTACTAGTAACAAGTAGTAACTAAAACTACCACCAGTGTAATCACTTAGCTCTAAAGCGAACATGTCCAGTGTTTATTGAACTTGTAGTTGCAAACCTTATCCACTGGAGCGACAGAGCAATTAAAATATTTTTTCTCGGATTGCTAAAGGAAATTTTTACACCCACATTAAAAAAATCACTTCCGAATTTGAATATGGAGACATACAAACTGATTATGGTAAATACATACTGGGTCGACGTACGTATGCATCGCTACGCCTAACAATATCTGGGCTACTTAGCAACCATACATTTTCTATGAAAATTTATGTTTTAGAATCACAATTGCCACGCGCATCGTGACGTGCAATGTCTGTAGCCATTTTCATAGAAAATGTATGGTTGCTAAGCATTGTTAGGCGTGGCGATGCGTACGTACGTCGACCCGGTATGATTCTACCTTTATGGTTGATTCAGACTAGGTATTAGGACTAGGACTCGATGTACATCGACGGATCTGCCCTGATGATGGACACTGCAACGCTGTCCGAAACGTCGGCTAAAGAAGGAGGTAGCACAACACGGCATAACACCCCAAAAACAAACAACGAATATAATATAGTCGTTTTAATAATTTTTTTTTTTTTTAAATTTGCCACATTTTGGCAACAAAGCAATCCGAGGTTTTGGAAATAGTGGCATAATGTGGCAAAAAGCGCTCGAGTGGTTAATTAGTTTGTGTTTTCACTTCAAGTACTTAAACTTTAAAAAGATATAACTTAAAAATAATGATTTTGTAACCCCATTCAGTGGTCATGTTTTTAAGGATATACATATAGGGCCTTACTAATAAACGTGTTTTAAATTTTACACAAATGATAAACAACTGTTAATTTATGGTAAATGGTTGTTTAAAATTTAAAACACGATTACTACTAGAAGGTTATGTTATAACCTTCTAGTAGTAATCGTGTTTTAAATTTTAAACAACCATTTACCATAAATTAACAGTTGTTTATCATTTGTGTAAAATTTAAAACACGTTTATTAGTAAGGCCCATATAGTACAGTGCTCCTTATATAGTTGATAAATTAGAATGAGTATATATGTATCTACAACGCGATAAGATGAGAACAAATTAATAACAGCAAAGGACAAAATTACAAAATAAAAGATATAAAACACTTCTTCAATCCTCGTAAATTCACTGTGTGGCGTCATTTTTCATTAAATAAAAACAAATCACTTTGTAAATACCACTTATTTATTAAAAAAAAAATCAATATGTTTCAAAACCAAAGGATTCTTCGTCAGGATAAGATTAACAATATATCCTGACGAAGAAACCTTTGGTTTTGAAACATGTTGATATTTTTTTATTATAAAAGTGGTGTCATTTAATTAGACATAAAACTGTTGTTTCTTGGGGAAAGAGCAAGGTTTGGAAGCTATTCAAATCTTTTTTATTTTTATTTACATATTTTTATGTGAATACCGCTCAAGAGTCCAGGGAGCTAGTGAAACTATGGCATCCCCTATTGGGGTATGTTATGAGGCTGAAGGTAGTGTGGAGAGGGTGGAGAAGGAGAAGAGAAAAAAGGTTTTTTTTTTAAATGTCGCCAAAGTTTACAAATTCTTTGAGCAATATCAATGAAAATCATCCAAACATTACACATTTTTATTTTACCAAATGAAACAAGTAATTAGTTTTATTTTATTATAGGTAGCATTACTATTATGTAATATTCGATATTTCTTCAGTTAGCTTTGTAGGTATCGAATAACATTGCATTTCCGACGCTCATTTCACACAAATCAAACTCACACCTCCGAGACATCTCCGAAATATCCGCGTTACTGATGTTATTGTAGCTGAAAATGATTTTTTTTTTCTAAATTTCAACTTTTTGTATGAAGATCTTTCAGTTTACGGATGCGGCGCATCCCTAAATTGAAAGTATCCTGAAGATCTTCATATAAAAAGTTGAAATTTAGAAAAAAATAAAATTCATTTCCAGCTACAACATCAGTAACGTCGTTTTTTTTCAATATTAGCACTCTAGCTCACTGAAAACTCACGGACCGTCAGTGGTACCTAGTTATATGTAAAAGTGTATCCTCTACCTGGTACAATACTCAGATTTCTCGTAAACACCACCAAATCAATTTTAATGCAGAAAAACTTACAGTGAATTAAAAATAAAAAAAATCCTGGGTCACTAGAAGAATATTTAAAAATGTCATACTAATGTACCGGTCCGTTATGCCTCCCGGTCAATCATATATTATAGGTAGATATAATCATATTATACATAAAATCAACCACAGACACGTTTAAATAATATTTGATTTATGGTGAGCATTCGAATATTGCTTTCCTCATTATATCAAAACTGACTAATTGACTGGACGATCGATATAGTGCAGACATATCTTCTGATTTTTTATTATTATTTTTTTTTATTTTATTTAATTTAAATTTAATAATGTTTTTAATTAAATTCTGCAAGTGTTTTAGTTTTTTATTTCATTTAAAAATGGCCTTGTAAGCCGAAATAGCTGTCACAATAATAAAAAACTAAGACACTTGCAGAACTTAATAATAAACATTATTAAATTTAATTTATGAATTAATCACAAAAACCATATTTAAATATACAGAGTGTAACAGGACGTAGGTACCTGAAAGATTTTAACCAGCGATTCCTGAGCTTTGAGCTTTTTTGAAGTAAAAAATGTAAATACAATTTTGATCTCTTGGACAGTTGGAAGCTGGTTAAGAGGCTGGGCGGTTACTTGTCAAAGTGACCAGTGACGAGATGCGGAAGAATTTTTTTTATTGATTTTGAGAAAAAAATTTGGAAAAAAAACGTCATCAAAAAAGTAACTGGAGACCAAAATTTCATTTACAATTATTACTCTAAATAAGCCCAGGAATCGCTGGTTAAAATCTCTCGGGTACGTCCTGTTACACGGAGAAAAATGTTATTCTAAAATACGATCATTTTATTCCTAAAAACGGTTAAAAACGGGACTGAAGTTCTGACGAAAAAATTAACAGGGTTTCAATGTTTATTGGCGGGAACATGTAAGAATAGTATTACTATTAATAGTATTATTAGAATAGTATTATTAATATAATTTGTTGGTATACGTAATTTCGTACGTATAAAAAACAAATTATTCTTACATAGTCCCGCCAATAAACATAGAAACACTGTTAATTTGTTCGTAAGAACTTCAGTCCCGTTATTAACCGTTTTTACGAATAAAATCATCGTATTTTAGAATAAAAAAATTCTCCGTGTACATCCTGTATATCTTCTGCTGATATAAAAGCTAAAAGACCTGAGTGTCGTGAATAAATCTGCTCATTTTGACATTTAAATTAAATGATATTTGTGATGACACAAATTGATGACACAAATTGATATTTAAATTAAAAAACAATAAAATACTTAGTTTCTACCACTTTGATTGTTTAAAAAACCAACATATTTTGTTTTAGATCCTCCACAGAGCATCTTCATAGATGATAAGATGCCAACCCTCATAAAGTTAGTACCTATTGCTTACGAAAGATGTTGGTTTTTTAAACAATAAAAAATAAATTAAAACGAAGTATTTTTAATAAAAATGGTGCCACAAAATAAGTTTCTTATGTTTGAAAAAGTGAAATTTTAATTATGTAATATTTTTAAAATGAATAAAGTAATTGAATTGAATTGATATGAATTTAACGAAAATACACATTAAAAACTAATAATAATAATTATACTAATACTAATCTAATGATGTTTACCCTTAATGATGTGTAGGTTAATTGTGAGTTCGAAGCATCAGTCTCATCCAGCAGGCCAGTACGACTAAAGTACCTATACAGGGTGTATCGGTACGTACTCGACAAACTTTAACCAGCGATACCTGATCATATTTAGAGTAAAAAATGTTATGGCGACTTCGGTAACTTTTATTTTCAATAAAAAATATTTAAAAATATGAAATTCCACACGTCGTCACTGTCCACATCACCGCGCTACCCCCACCTCGCCTACCGCCGCGATGTCTATCGATATATTGTTGTTATTGGTGCGGATAGCGAGGTGGGGGTAGAGTAGAGTGGTGGACAGTGACGGAGTGTGGATTTTTTATTTTTTTTATCGAAAATAAACGTTACCGGAGAGCAAAGTCGCCATAACATTTTTTACTCTAAATATGATTAGATATCGCCGGTTAAAGTTTGTCGGGTACGTACCGATACACCCTGTATAACCGTCTCCAAGTAGAGTATCCAGCAGATGCAGATATCGAGTCTTGCGTCGTGTGCTTTTTTATCCTTCGTGTATTTTTTTCAGAGTTATTTGCAGAAGGACTCATGTCTAAGTTCAGTGTGGAGAGGAGAGGAACGTATCACGGGGGAGAGTGAGGTGTGCAGGATGTGACGTCAATTATTAGCCTTGACAGTTTTATGCGCTTTGAGTGGATTCTGAGCGTCTTTGAACAAAAATATGCTTCCTTATAGTCATGAAAGAAGTAGGTACCTACGCTCGTACGATAATATTTATACGAATAACCTAGTTGCTTTATCATTTTTCTTTCAAGCCTAGACTTCTCTTATAGAAAAAAACATTATTTAGCTTTTCTTCCCAGGGATCTTACAAAGTCTAAAATAATGAAGACTGGAAATCGTTGTTCATATTGGGCAATTTTTTGAGCTAGGTGTCGTTGTTTAAATTGAACAATATTTGAGCACTCAGTTGTTTATATTAGGCGGTCATAAAGACAATTGTTTATTGTTGTCCATATTGCGCAATTTTTTGAGCTAGGTATCTTTGTTTAAATTGAACAATATTTGAGCACTCGGTTGATTATATTAGGCGATCATAAAGACTCTTTTATAGTTGTTCATATTGCGCAATTTTTGAGCTGTCGTTGTTCATATTGGGCATTATTTTGAGCTATCGTAGTTCACATATACACATTTCAATCTTTTCCGAGAAATATTTATAGTTTTATCTCATGACGGCCGGCGTTGTCCAGCGATAGGGCGTTGGACTGCCATTCCGAAGGTCGAGGGTTCGAACCCGGCGTGCGCAAATAAATTTTATTTAATTGATTTGTATTATTTCATAATTAATTATTTAAAATAATATATAGTATATTTGCGGCACGTTCCAGAGTGGAAGATACTCTTAGTATCGCCCTGGTGTAAGAACACCACTCAGAATTGAAACGTTGCTAGAAATGGATTTAGCCGTGATTAGTGACTAGATCTGAATAGCCAGGTATTTCCCCACCTTCCTCTTCCTCGTCTCCTTCCCTTTCCCACTTACCTTCAGCATCATAACATACCCCAATTGGGGATGCCATAGTCTCACTGGCTCCAGACGGGAGCAGTTGGGAGTCTTGTAAGGTATTCACTATAAAAATAAAAATAAAAATATTTTTGGACCTGGCAATTAGCGGTGTAATCCATAACAGATAAGTAAATCCATAATAAATTTAAGATTTTCCATTCTTTTAATTCCTGGCCTTTACCGGTTTTACCTTGTCACGGCCATCTTATAATAATATATCAGTCTGAAGACGATTCAGAAATAAAAAAAATAAAAATTTAAAAATTGTTATAATATATCGGTGTACAGTGTACAGCCACCGGTCAGTGTTGAACCACCGACCATAACCCAGGGTTGATTTAATCAGATTTTTATAGATAGAATTTGTTTGCCGTCGCCCCCCTAGATTTCCTTAACGCTCCCTAGTTTCATTTGTGCCTTCTACTGCTCCCCTGAAAGCCTTCAGCGCCCATAAAGACGGGTGTAGGATCACCTCCAGAAGTTAATCCACTTTACCCCCGGACACCCTGTATTACGGTTACCGTCAACAAGACTCTCCCAATGAACAGAAATACCCAAATACTACCCATATAGGCATATTCTTATACCTACAAACCAGGCTTATACCTACAAACTATCATTATTTCATTTGATTTTTACTTGCTTTTATACACGGAGAAAAATGTTATTCTAAAATACGATCATTTTATTCGTAAAAACATTTAAAAACGGGACTGAAGTTCTTACAAACAAATTAACAGTGTTGCAATGTTTATTGACGGGAAAATGTAAGATTAATTTGTTGGTATACGTACGAAATTACGTATATCAACAAATAATTCTTACTTGTTCCCGCCAATAAACATTGGAACCCACTTAATTTGTTCGTAAGAAGTTCAGTCCCGTTTATGACCGTTTTTACGAATAAAATGTCCGTATTTTAAAGTAACATTTTTCTCCGTGTATATGTATTACTACTGTTACTATTGTGAACTTAAAATCTTCAGAATATTTTTTTAAGAACTATGTATGTAAAAGCCCAATAAATAAATAAATAAATATATTGCATATTTACAAGAAAATATATAAATTTGTTTTAGACCACTTTAATTACAGTTTTCGGAGGAACCCTTCCTTCGTCCGGAGAATATTAAAACTAACCTATAATACAAAATATTGATAGATATATACCAAACATTTGGATGCTGGAGTGGATGGTCAAAGGGGGGTGGAGAGGGGGGGGGGGGGTAATTGCGGGAAATCCAGCAATAACAGAGCGGTTTATTTTTTGCTTTTATTATTACGGTGAAGAATTTTTACCCCTGTGTCCTTATTAAAAGTATGATTGGTGGAAATAAGATGATTGGCAAACTCCGAAAAATTATTATTATTTAAACATCTTAAATGTTCCGTGATTCTAATAGTTACATTTCTGGTTGTCTTACCTATGTAGAATGATGGACAATCATTGCAACACTAGCAGTGAAAAACCCGCTCCGCGGGTTTTTGCTGCTAGGCCCTGCGGGCGGCTTTTCGTTCTACCCGGTTTAAGTGTTGGTGACTATTTATAAAGCATCACCCTTTTGCAAAACTAACTACTATTATTAACATTTAACTACAGAATACTTATATTTAATAGGTAGATATATAATAGTAGACATTCTTACATTAATATCGTGAATAATGAGAGGAACATAAATCTTCTTAATATTGAATAAAAGCGAAAAATGTTTCCTCTTCTTCATACTTTTTTCCTTAAATATAGTTCTTTCCTTAGATGGCGCCACTTCCGTTTGTAAAACGCGTATGGGCGAGATCTAAGTGTGTATATAACGGCAGCAGCTCCGTGGAAAAATGCACGTTCACGGACGGCTCAGAACGGTGTCCATGCAGTGTGGCTTGGAGATTTACTCGGAGTCGGGTTCCTTAATTTGAACCGTACGGGCATTATCGTATTAATATACTCCGATAGTTGGTAAATGCCTGAGTGGCTTAATTTATGATCTCTATCTTTAGTGTTTTATAATAATTTACCTAAGTTGTTGTCAGTATAGAACGCGGGTTTAATACAAGGAGGCAATTTTTTTGTACTAAGTGAAGAAAAATTGGACATATATAAGATCCTACGCCATTGAAAGGGATTTATGATTTTATTATTAGTTTCAGGTTTACCAAATAAAAATTTATTAGTTGAAATTAGCTTAGATTTCTTATTTAGGATTTTATCAATAAAACTAATTTATATATTTTATTGTAAATTATGGCGAGCCACAAAGTTAATGCTTATTACGAACATGAAATATATTATTAATTATTACTAATACCTCGTGATTGCATATTCAACTAGTTATTAATTAGTATTCAACTAATTGGGGTACATCTTCTGCTCCATTACAGTTGACAACTGACAACTAATAATTCATCTATATCAGCAACCGCCTCGAACCCCTCAGTAATGCTGGAATCAGACAGTTCACTCGAGGGAAGGTTTCCGCCATGTTTTTTCGGCCTAATCGTCCATCTTCGTTTCATTCCATGTTCACACGGCGCTATAGAAATAAGCGTTTACTCGTCCATTCCGACCACAGCGTCGCCGAGCGAGGTCAACCCCGCTGGAATTCGTTTGTTTTCCAGCGCGGTCCGGCCCCGAATTTTAAGGTAAAACATGTCAGATGCATCGATTTTTACGAAATTTTGTTGACACAATTAAATAAAATAAATATAAAAAACAGTATTGTTTCGTCTTATAAACCTTTTTATTTTTTATGACATAATAACACAATTTGATTTTACTTTTTTTATTACGAACATTTTCCTACAAATTAATAATCTTACATATATTAAAAAACATATAAAATACACGGATAATAAGGGAGACACAAAAATTTATATGAGAGGTGTTCCCAAAAGCAAACAAATTAGCCGAACGAATACCATTTTGACGTTTTGCGTGCGATGTGATAGCGTCCTTTCATGGTCCTTCCCGTACAGGACGCGAGACAAACTGATTGAGAGTTCACTCGGTGTTCAGACGTTTCACTTTGCTCTCTTCCGCGCGCATGCGCGCGCAAGTGAAGGATGCCGAATGAAAATATCCAACATTGTTGGATCGGTTCACTTGAAGATTTCATTCGGCAGTGTTCGGCACTTTCGATTCATTTCATGTTCAGACGTGTCATTCCGAGTAAACTAGGCCGAATGAAATGCGGAAATGAGCGATTAGTGAACCGTCTGAATGGCGCTTAAGTAACTGTCTTTAACAACTACAGCGGGCGTTTATCTCGACCTATCATTATTTAACTCAGTGACATATAGTATTATTATGACGTGCTTAGTCTGGTAGAAATGCTTAAAACTGCAATAATTAATTACCTACCTGGTTAAATGTTGGACCAGTAACTCGGAGTGCACTACTGACCACTGACCGCTATGGGACCTGCTTGACTTCATCATGACCTGCGTATACATATACTTGTAAACTAAACAGGTATAAATACTATACTATACTTATACGCATCCAGATAATTAAAATTAAAATTTAACAAAGCTTTTAGCCGCAGAAAAATAGGTATGTTATTCGAATAAGGAAGTTCAGTCCTTTTTTTTTCTTTTTTTTTTATCAATGTTCACATTCAAACTTAAATACTAGTAGATACGCTTTTAGATTTTCACGGCCAAAAGCATTTTCGTTGTTTGTTTTTGGGTGTTAGAAGAAGATAACAATAATAATAAAAAATTTAAAAATATGAAAATGAACAAGACACAGACAAATAATAAAAGATTGTTAATTCTGAAATTTGAAATATGAAGTTGCCAATTACGACAGTCTCATAATAGATCGCAGTGGCCCAATTGGTAGAGGTGTATGTCCCGGTAAGACGTAAGGTTCTGGGTTCGAGTCCCAGTTGCGACCATTATCTTTTATTATTTTTCTGTGTCTTGTTCATTTTCATATTTAAAAAAAATAAATTATTATTGTTATCTTCTTCTTCAATGATATTTTAGTTTTTGTTATTGTGTGTGACAGCTGTTTCAGCGTTCAAATCTGTTATCAAACTGTGGTTATGCCACATTGAGATTTATATGACTTTATTCACCCGATTTACTTTTAAAATTAATGATAGTTTTGACGCTCTTTCTGGTACGACAAAGTATCTTTAGGGACATACATTAAATACGTGAGCCGTTTTTTTTTTTTAAATTAGACCCCTCCCCCTTGATGAGATTAAGTGAGATTTAGTGGGACCCCCCCCCCCCTCACGTGAGATTTTTTTCTTACTGTCGAAATAAATATTTTTCAGCCATTTTTCAGCGGCCAAAATGGGACACTTCAAAAGAAGTAAACAATTATTATTTTTTTAATCTCTATAATAATATATATTCTTTTAAAGTTGACGTGCGATTTTTATTGACCCCCTTCGGTATAATTAGATTTGGTGAGATATTACAGAACCCCTCCCCCCATTTTTTGCTCACGTAATTAATGTATGCCCCCTTTCGTTTATCATCTGGTTGTAATGAATTTCTAAATTCCGGCTTTTCTGGAAGAATTTTGTTGTCCACATAGTATCTATGGTTTCTGTACAAAATAAAAGTACGTTGTAATCACTTGAGAAGAGAACTAGAATGAATATGTTAACTTACACGGCATAAAAAATTACTTAGGTTGGAAAAAGATAGGCGGCCATCTTGGCTAAAAGAGGGTTGTTGAAAAATAAATAAATTGAGATGTGTAAAAGCAAAGGCAGCAAACTCCATTTCGGTCAGATTGCTATGTTGGCTTTTACAGACAATAATACATACACATACGTGTATACAATATGTGTATGTAATATTCTACATTAAAGCAAAGCTAGCAATCTCCATGTCATTTCAAAAGCAAACATAGCAATCTGGCCGAAATGGAGATTGTTGCCTTTGCTTTTACACACCTCAATTATTATAACCACATCACTACTAGTTAGTCCAAGCTCTCTATGACACACGTGCGTCGTGTGGCGTGTAGAACTACTCTTCACCGCTGCAGTCTGCAGGAGTGCATGCCAACGGGAGTTTGTTCCCATACTGTGCGAACCGTTTTAATTTGCTATTATTTATAGACTAATTATAATGAAAACTAGATTGGAGACGACTCATCGTCCCCCTCTGCCCTGTGCGGCTTTACTAACTCCATGTCATTACACTCAGAAGGTGCAAAAGACATATTCAATTTTTACCTTACGATGGAACCCGGTGGTCGAGAAATTTTAATAATAGATTTTAACTAAATTGTTGCTGTCATTGTTGCTCTTACTCCACTGGATATTGAGCGAAAGGGACAAATGCACCTCGGGCTATTAATACATAACTAAAATCGTAAAAATCGAGATTTTGTATTCCCCACTTTTCTCCTCTAAAAAAGTGGTGGATTTTCAATTTTTTTTACCAACTACATAAAAAGAAATTATTCTATGTCTGTACGTTTTGCTTTTTTTAAAAAACATTGTCTAGTTTGTATACTGAACGTCTTTTGACAACGTTTAAACCAGTCAAGTTTATTGATTTTTGAAAGGTCATAACTTCTACAAGAAGTAACTTATCGAAAAAAACAAAAAGTACCGATACTCTAGTATCCTTAATTCCACCCAGGAGGCTCTGAGAAAAATAAATTCCCTCAATGCCTGTGTCATCTTTGTGGATGGTTTTTAAATAAAATAGGAAGTTCTGGAAAGGAAAAAAGGTGTGAGGGGTGGGCAGGAATCTGGGGGTCAGTCTGTCCAGAAGCGACGTACGTATGAATGGGTCGAGAAAGTACAGCTGGAGATGCCAAAATGTCGCCCTCAACAATGAAATCCCTCAACACGTCTTTTGTGTGAAAGCACTATGAAACAGGCCTATTTCGATACGCGACTGGTGGACAGAAGCATCCACCGCTAGTACGAGGAGAAACCTCACCCCATAAACCTAGAAACCCCTGCTAAGTCACAATACGTAGCGAACAGTCTGGGGGTGACCTATGCTATTAAGAGGATATTATAATTTTTAAATTAAAAGCTGCAGTTTCTAACACGAATTGACATTATTTATACTATAAATATGACTAGCTCTACCCCCTAGAACAATCGCATTGATAAAGGTTTTATCGATAATATCGGTAATTTGTCATCGTTTCTTTCCCGAGCACGACTGTAGATCGCCATCAAACAAACAATAGTTAACCTAGCCTCATGAAAATTTTGAAAATTTGTAAGGGGAATTTATTGATATACTTTTGAAACTAGCTATTACTTGGTGCATGATGGGGGCGTGGCTAGGAATTAATGGAGAGTTGCGGGAGGGAGCAGAACGGACATCGAAAGGGAACAGATTTAAGATTGGGCTATAAGTTAATATTTTTTGTTTGTTGATAATCGACTCATTATTTTTAAGGGATTTTTTTATTATTTCTAAAGTTTCCAAGTTATCTAAGCGTTTTCCTTTATTATTAATATAAAGAATATTTATCCCCGTAATTTATTCAAAACTATGGTTATTTTCAATGATATGGTTAGTGAAATCGGAAAAATTATTGACCGTACTGTTATGCATCACTGCAATTATTCTGTTGATATTATAATACACGTTAAGCCAGGGACACACACAGCGTTAAAAGCGCCGGCGTTATTTGGCTTGGCCTATTTCACCATACCGCTCGCCATACATTTGCAATGGGAATGTATGGCAAGGAATATGCTGAAGTAGGCCAAGCCTAATAACGCTAGCGCTTTTAACGCTGTGTGTGTCACTGGCTTTATCCTTTCATCAAAGCATCACACCCATAGTGTGAGCAGGCTACACAAGTTATTACATTATTAAATGTACTTATTAAAATTTATTTTAAACTTTTTATAAGACAATAGCGGCGGCCAATCATTTAATTGTTGTCTGCCGCTCCGATGAGCTGTTCCGTAACAATACAAGGTTGACGACAATGTCCACATTTAGATTAATTTGTCTCACATTTTAGAAGAAATTTATTATTTGGTTTTCTTTATTTTCATAGTACGTACGTAGCCTACCGTTAACTTATTTTATAAAAGTGTGGAAAGAAAGAGATTTAAAAAAAAAATTATCTCAATTAATGAACAAACTACACCATTACAATATAAAATATGAAATGGTGTGGTGCTATTTTGGTACGTGCCTTTGGTTTTGATCCAGGCAAAAACCATTGTTTGATTTTATCCGTTGGGGTAATCTCTGGGGGTTGTTTTAATGGGGTAGGCATTTGGTTATTTTATTATTTGAGGCTCCGAGGATACAAAAACCTTCAGGCCCTATGTCATCTTTGGGGATGATATATGGATGGTCTTTTTAGGAAAAGGAAGGAGAGGAAGTGTTGAGAAGAGAAAAAAGTGAGGGGTGAGTAGGAATCTGGGGTAAATGTGTTAAAACGACGAATGTATTAAAATATCCCTCCCACTGCGATGCAAGGCGAAGGGTCGAGAGTCCAGCTGGAGAGTTCAAAATTTCTCCCTCAACCAGTCTCTCCCGATCCGGCCCGCCACGCAAAAGCATCCTCAGCCAAGGTGAACCAATTGAGGTGATTTATGGCAGGGGTGTTGGTTATCCAATAAATGGTTCCCGGGGCGGCGGTACCCATTTATAAAACAGTATTTATCTTTTATCTTTGTCCGTGGGTGCTCTATTTTAATGATAGTATAATGGTGTAGTTTGTTCATTAATGGAGATAATTTTTTTTTTAACTAGGGAGGTATTAATTTAGATCAAGAACCTTCTTATACATATATTTACCATTCTAAATAAAATTAAAATAATGTGATATGTGTATTATGTTAATATTTCTTTAAATAAAAAAAAAAATAATAAAATAGGTATCTACAAGTACACATAATATATTTTCTAATTGTAAAGGTTTTTTGGTGCAAGTTTTCCTAGTGATGTGTTCGTGAAACACTGAGCGCCGATTCGCCTGGTTTTGACAACCCTGCCAGTTTTGTTCCTGATAGCGCGTTGTGCTGGTAGCTTCTATGAATGCGATGGACATTAAATACGAGTATTGAAGATTGGACACAAGTGATCAACATTTTACATTTAATTAGGCTGGCCATCCCAAATCAGTTTAATAATTTATTCATAAGTAACGCATTTCTTTAAATATTGCCACTAAGAAACTGGAGAAGATAACTTTTCGAATGATCAATGGTGTTTGGGGACATACATTAATTACGTGATCTGTTTTTAAAAAAATTTAGTCCACTCCCCCCCTTGGTGAGATTATGTGAGATTTAGTGATAAATTAAACTTAAAAATAGAGATTTAAATTAATTAAGTTTATATGTATAAAATAACACCGGGAGGCATGACGGTCCGGTAAATTGGTATGAAATTTTGAAAAATCCTGCTAGTGACACAGAAAACATCAACACTTTGAAATCACTAAAAGTTTTTCTGCGTTTGATTGCCTGATTTGTTTGCATTTATGAGTCATCTGAGCATTGTAGATAAAGGGTATATACACTTTTACATATAACTGCATATTATACTCAACTCAATTTAAGAGGCGGGTACTGCCGCCCCTGGAACCATTTTTTGGAAAACACGTCTGCCATAGGTCACCCCAAGACTTAACAGAGGTAGTAAGGTTCATGGGGTGAGGTTTGTCTAGGTCTTGGCGGCGGATGATCTGGACACACTGAACCCCAGATTCCTACCCTTTTCCTTCCCCGAACTTCCTCTCCTTCCTTTTCTTAAACGTACCCTCCACACAGAATCCCCAAAGATGACATAGGACCTAAGAGAAATTGTTTTTCTCGGGGCCTCCCGTGTGAAGCTAATGTTAAAAAAAATAACTATTTTATTTTATTAAAAAATATATATTTTTCGGAGATGTCTGACGAAACAACCGGACGATCGATAACGGCGTTTATCTTAGTTTAAAATGCTACATAGTTCATGTCGGATAAAACGTTGCTAGAGTTTGTGTTTTGTTTTGTGACAGTGAAATATGAATCAATTTTCAGTTCTAATTTTGGCCACCTCAGGTAATGATTGATTCTCATATTGCAACTGATATTGGATGAGCTTCAGGATGTGTCAATTATTTCAAGTTTTGAATTCAGAAACGCCTGCGGTCTCAAAAGTGGCGTCTTACAAATAAAAAGAGAACTGCATATAAATTAATATTTTTTAAAATGGTTATTAGTTATTAGCTAACTCGCAAAAATGCATTGAAAAATCAGAAAACACACCTGAAATATGTATTTTTAAATTATGGTAATTAATATTTATTTCACAATAATTACTGTTGTCATATCATGTTATCATAAAACTTTGAGCATCCATTATTTTTTATTCGTTGTATTTGGTTCAAAAATGGTGGGGTAGTTATTGTTAAGCATCTTGATTTTTATATTTTTAACAAACACATCACGGTCCGAAGGGAAGAAGCCTAACCTCCCCTGCCCCCCCCCCCCCGGCTTAACAATTGAAATAATAAACTGTACTATTTAAATATGTGTAGATACAATATCAATGAACAAATAAGACAAATGGGTTCCGGAACATTATATAAATATTTTTTTTAGAAAGACAAACATTCCCGGGTTACGATTCGTAAGTTACGAATAACCCAACAAGATTTGAAAATCTTCTACTACCACCACACCAAGCGGAAGATGTTGCTTGTGTTGTAATGGAGGACTTAGCCAGCCGAGGAATCGAACACGTAATGCCTGAGTAGGACCCAAACGCGATGCCCACTCAATCACTGACCGGACATTAAATAATAAATAAATTGTTTCTCACTTCGTGTCATTTCCCATTCGTCCCCGTTCCCCTTCCGACTCCTCTTCCTCTTCCCCTCCCGCGTTCCCCTTTCCCCTTCCCGCGATCCCTCTCCCTTATCCCGCTCTCCCCTTTCTCGAACCCCCCCCCCTCACGCATTCCGCTTCCACCTTCTTCGCCTTACCCTCTCCCTCGTACCACCTACCCCTATCGTAGCCCCTACCGACCCTCCCGCATTCCCCTCCCCACAGCCTTTTTTCCCTGTCGAATAACTCAATAAAATACACTCATTTTTCCAACAACTCGCGTGACCTATTTAATTTTTATCATACAAATTTCATAATGCCAGAGCTCACCAGTATAGAAATAGAAGTATTCACATGTTCACAATTCAAAAAAATTTAATAACAATCGGATGAAATTTTAATCGCAATCGTATGAATAGTATAGGAAATAATTTCATAACGCCAGAGCTCACTATCCTATAACCATCCCGGGTATGCGCACATCATATTCCCAAAGTTTCATCGCAATCGAATGAACGGTATAGCCGCGCATAAGGTACGAACAAACAAACAAACATTAATTTTTATATTATAGATTATAGATAAACAAATGTTATGAATTCTGAATATAAAAAGTACCAATGGTTTTTTACAATATTAAAGAGAAAAATGAAATTTTTCGCCGTGAACTCTCCGTCCAAAGTTTGGACTTAAGTTTGGACTGGCTATTGTCATAAAAATCTTGGAGATGTTCATCGGTAAGTCTGCTTCGGAATTTGTTTTTAATGAATTTCATCTTGGAAAATGCTGTTTCACAAACATTTGTTGACCAAAACAATGTGAGAAGTTTCAAGGCTATTTTTTTAAATTCTGATGGGTATAAACAAATTTTATCAAAAACTCTTGACAAGAAACTTCCTGTTTTTGGTGTTTTAAAACTGTATTTTCGAGGATTTTCATTTGGAGAGCAGTTTTATTGGTCCTGAAAAATTTGCAGCGTCATTGCTCCTTTCATCACCAGGATGCAGAGAGTAAATGCGACGATTAATGATCTTGCACTCCGCGCCCGCCCATCCGTTGACGAATCGACGGAAGCAAAGACAAAGCGCGGAAAAAATTATCAAATTACGTACTTAAGTTACACGTGTAAAATATTAATATAATTACAATACAACCTATTCTGTAATTACATAATGTAATTACAGAATAGGTTGGTGGTCCGGATCTGGACCGCGGTCCGCCATTTAGTGACCCCTGCTCTACACGATTCTAAATTCTTATCACTAACCAGTAAAATCACTGGTGCATCACGTTCTTATGAGAGAATATGCAATATATATGTTTGATTTACTTATATCAACATTTAGACACATAATTAATAAGAATAAGTAAACAAGGCTTGCGATGTCTCGAAATTGATTTATCCGTCACATAAAGAAATGAAAAGTTTATAATAGAAGTATGTTTTATGAAAATGATAACCAATAATAAGTAGAAAATATGCACGGAGAAAAATGTTATTCTAAAATACGATTATTTTATTCGTAAAAACGTTTAAAAACGGGACTGAAGTTCTTACGAACAAATTAACAGTGTTTCAATGTTTATTGGCGGGAAAATGTAAGAATAATTTGTTGGTATACGTACGAAATTACATGAAGTTCTTACGAACAAATTAACAGTGTTTCAATGTTTATTGGCGGGAAAATGTAATAATAATTTGTTTGTATACGTACGAAATTACATATACCAACAAATTATTCTTACATATTACCGCCAATAAACATTAAAACCCTGTTAATTTGTTCGTAAGAACTTCACTCCCGTGTTTAATCGTTTTTACGAATAAAATGATCGTATTTTAGAATAACATTTTTCTCCGTGTGCATTCCTAGATCACAAATAATTACAATATAAGAATTTGGCAGTCATTCCTTACAGAAAGGTGGCACGGTGGTATTTCATTATTTATGTAGGTTCAAAAGGGCGCCACTGAGTTCATATTGAACTCATGCCTTCAGTTCGGTAAGGCTGTGAGTTCCTCCAGGGTCACGGGCACTGATTCCATTCCTATGGCATAGTTTTATGGTTATATAAAGAAAATAAAGGCTTTGGCATTGTTTTATATGTAACTATAATGTTTTTCACAATTTTGAAATAAAACTAGTACGTTATATGACAAAATGTTCTCTTTGTTACATCTTTACTAGTTTATTGCTATGATAAACTAATAAACAAGATATATTTTTATTTTGTCGTGTGTCAGAAGCAACATACTCCTCAGAAGTCTATTCACCGCCTGATGGTTCATCAAGCAGTGGTGGTTCAATTTAATAAATATCCTAGCTCGTAGGACCAATGATGGTGGCGCTGGTTTTACAATTACTTCGATCGCAGTGACGTGAATTACAAATTAAATTAATTAAAATACATTTGCCTTTAATGCATAGGGAAAGTGGGAAGCCCAAAGACTTACCTAATCCACTGCAAATGTCCCTTCAATAATCCACTGCAAATGTCAGTTCAATAGCCGCTGGTTTTTCTTCTCATTCTTATTCACATATAAAACAGAATAGTATTATTCAATAACACAACCACAAATATATCGGTCAATACAACAAAATACGACGGATTACAGCGGATAATTTGATTATTATCAAATAACAACAAAATGTTTGCGGTGCGGTTAACAGTATTCCATATTGCGACTTTTTCGGCGTGTGGAACGAAAAACGGACTTCATTTGTTTTCGAAGTGTTCAATTTCAAAGTCTCTGGGCAAACAAAAGGAAGGGAGATAAATGGAAGCATTATAGGCTATTTGAATTACTCTGATTAATAGCAATCGATAGTACTTACTCAACTCGCGCAAACAAGCAGTGAATAGGCTTTAAGAGGCTGAGGAGACTTTGCACCACACGCGGAACGCACGCGTCTGTCATTCTGTCCCGCTCACAATAAGCTCACACACACTTACGATACATGCGAATTGGACAACGCTCATATTTACCTACAGAAATCGCTCGAAAAAGGGTTTCGGGAGAAAACATTTTTCTACACCCAAACTTTCACGAAATTGCAATTTAAAAATTAAAATATGTTCTCGAAAAAAAAGCTATGTCGGTATGTTTTTATAATTTTGTATTTCTTTATGAGAATTAAGTTAGCAGCACTTTTTCCTTAAGTGATATTTTCCGATAACTTATACATGTTTGATAGTGAATGTTTACGTTACTACGAACCGCATCGAAAATTTAAAAACATACCAACATAGCTTTCACCTTCTAAAAGGCAATTTAAAAAAATATTTTCATTTCGTGCAATTTTCGATGTAGAAAAGTGTTTTTTCCCGGGTGTCTTTTTTGTATGGGCCGAAAAGCGAAGCATCATTTTGGGAGGGTGATTGATTACTCCAAAGGGAATTCTCTGACAAAGATGAGATTTTTCAACAAGATGTGCTAAATGACGCAAATATTCTTTGAAATCAGTCAAATAAGTGTTTTTAAATGTTCAGGGAACTCCCTCGATCTCAATCGCTTTGTAAGTTTACGGACTATAGCGAAAAAAATCTAAAAACAAAAGATTCCACCACAAGAGAATATCTGTATTCTGATCTTTTTCGTTGGTTTCATGATGATAAATTGTAAAATATATTATGTTAATATTTTTTATGAGAAAAACTCTCTTTTTAACTTTTGAAGGTTATTTCCATCAATGTAATATATCATTGAAGAAGAAGATAACAATAATAATCTATTTTTTTAAATATGTTTCCAATAATAAAGGTAGCTACCAATAATATGGAGAAAAAATAACATTAGTCGAAGATAATATTGTTAATTCTGAAATTTGAAATATGAAGTTGCCAATTACGACAGTCTCATAATAGATCGCAGTGGCCCAATTGGTAGAGGTGTATGTCCCGGTAAGACGTAAGGTTCTGGGTTCGAGTCCCAGTTGCGACTATTATCTTTTATTATTTTTCTGTGCCTTGTTCATTTTCATATTTAAAAAAATTAGATTATTATTGTTATCTTCTTCTTCAATGATATATTATGTTAGTTTATCAATGCCAAACAAAAACATGTAACGATGAATAGAGGTTGTCATATAACGTATTAATTTTAACTAAAATTTGTGAAAATTAGTTAGGTACTTAAATAAAAAAGTAAAATATATCTAAGAAAATTCGTGTCCCAATTAATTCACACACCACTGTCGGTACTAATTTGTTTGATTTCCCAGTCTTGTGTATAGCCTTGCATGAATATCGTAATAACAATAACCATACATTGTGCTGAAAGAAACAATACAATATACCTACGATCTGTGTCAACCTTTGGTCAAAGGCTGCTATAAAACAATAGTTCCTCTTATCACAGTGCTTGTATTTGTTGAATGCATTTGCTTTATGACATTATAATCACACGTCATACAAATTTCAAACATTAATCCCTTTGTTTTCCAGTAATTTTCCTCTGCAATAGTATATTACACTGCAAATTCTGTGGTCTTAGGTAAAAATATGAAAAAATTGTTCCTGAAAATTGCGAAATTACGAAGTTCGGTCATTTGGTGAGACATTTGACGAACGAAATGAAAAGGAACACATAAATGAATTGTATTAACATTTTTGCACTGAACATTGATTTATTATCTTTTTTTAATAGAATCATAAATATAAAGCCATCAGTATAATATTAAAAACTATTTACGGGCACAGACGGGGCCATGTAGATCCATACGCCCTGTTTAGTGTCTAGATACATTGTTGGTCGATGTAAAAACCAAAACTAATAATCACAAAAATTCTCCATCTTAAGCTCTATGAAAACAGTTATGGGGCCAACAGACCTAGCTATAAAAGCTCAAGCTTTATTTGGCTTGGCCTACTTCAGTATATTGCTCGTCATACATTCCCATTGGGAATGTACGGCAACAGATATGCCGAAATACGCCAAACCAAATAACGCTTGCGCTTTTATAGCTAGCTCTGTTGGCCCCGTTATTCCTCAACAGGAATTTCTTGGTACAATATAATATGCAGAAAAAACATTATAATATTATGACGTCCCAAATTATTCAAAAAAAATCGAAGCTAATACATTAAACACACCAGTGTTCCCAAATGGAGGCGGGTTCCATTTATCGGATAACCGACACCTCTGCCATAGGTCACTCAAAGTGGTTCGCTATGTTGGCGACTTAGCAGGGGTCCCCGGGTTCACGGGGTGAGGATTTCCAGGTATTGGCGGCGGATGCGTCTGCCCATTGTGTGTGTATGTGTGGCAGGCGGATTTGAAGAGACTGGTAGAACGAGACCTTTTTACCTCTCCAGCATAACCCTCTCGATCCATCTTCTTGCACTGCGCACTCACTTCACAAGACAACATGATAACATACATTTAAATACCATACATACTCAGAATACTCATTGTGGTAAGTAATCCATCGGTTACGAAGGGGGAAATTTATATAAATGCCTTCCAGACTATATTATTATTTTTTTTTAAAGTGGTAGGAACCACTAGCACTTTATTTTTTATTTTCACAACATTTAAAAAAATAAATATTTTTTGTTTTATCAACAAAATAATAAAAGTGAACGTATCGTAATGTAAAATGTATTTATTTTTGTTATTTCTAGTTAAATAAGTAAAAATCTTATTGTGATTTAAAAAAATAGAATAAAAAAAAATAATTAAAAATATCAAAAAGGCGAGGTACCTAGATGGGTTTTGTGTTAGTTTTGATGAACGATATTGGCGACACTTCTGTTTGAGCGGTATCATACTATGGTATATGGCCCATCTCCCTTATTTTTATTATTTATGTTCTCGAAAGTCATAAAATCAAGGAATGTAATTTTACTGACATATTTTATCCGATTGAATAATCTGATAGTATTATTGTCCTAAAGCCCGTAGGCAAAATTTGAGAATCCCACTTCGATGACATCTCTGACGTCGCGGGTTACCAAAACTCTCTATTCCATCTCTGTACGCAAAAGTTTGGGATAAACTACTGCTGTGATTTATCATAACGCCTATTCGGTTGAATTTAAGAACCCCACTCTAATTACATTTCTGACGCCGCACGGTGTTCCGTTTCGTATAGCTAGACGGAAAAAACTCACTTTGGAATTTTTGAAAAATGACGTCATGGGGGTATTAACAGATAGCTAGTATGACAAATACATTTTTGATTGGGGTAATTAATGCACGGGTTGACTCATACTAGAGCTCCAAAGTTAGGTAAATTAGATAATGAATTATGAGTTACTTTCATTCGCATATTTTCGCCCGAGTTGTAAGGTTGTTTATGTGCTTAAAGTGGTTTGTTTCGGTTCTAAAAAAATGGAGGCTACTTTGGAAGGTATGTAGCATGTTTTTATTGTAAAATTTAAATATAAAACATATTAGTTTTGTTTTAAAATAATATTTAACTTGAGTGTTTTTATGTGGTTTAAAAATATTTAATTTCTAACTACTCGAGAATTTATTTCGGATAATGTATCAATAAGGTCGCGTAATTTTTTTTTTGTAGATCGAACAATTAATATTCTATTCAAATTAGTTTCGATATGTTTGCTCATTAATGCTCACCAATCATATTTTGTCATTTCACAGGCACCACATACCAGATTTCCAAGCAGGAGTTGTTCGATACATGGAGGAGTTTTCCCAATAAAGAAAGCTTTCATGGAATATATAATCTTATTTTAAGTAAATTTGACCTTCAAAATCTCAGTGCAAGCAGTGAAAAAAATTTGAAAAGCCAAATACAGTGAATATCTTTGAATATAAGCAAAAAATGGATTGCAGCCTCTCGGATTCTTGAAAAATTTGTTGTTAAATTTTGTGAATGGCTTCAAGGTAGTGAAAACGTTTTCGTAATTGAAGATTTACGTGAAAATTTTCAATTAGACAAAAATCAGCCATCTACATCTACTGGAAGGCCCGCAAAGGATTTCGTGGCATGTAGTGACCGGAGTAAAATAATGAAAGTATGTGATTTAGTGAGTTCGAGGACTTCAAATTTAATTGTTCCACCTCTGAACCTTACTCAGATAGCATCTTGTTTCAATAAGCATTCGGTTTAGGTACTTTATTTTCTCACAAATCTATTAGTCCTGTTCTCCGTCTTATAAAAAAATTAACATTTATGTACCCATAGTTCATTTCTCTAGTTTTGTTTCTTTACTTTAAGTTCTTGTTCATATTTTGATTTTTTTCTGACTATACTTTCTACAATTAGTGCTTGTTTTTATTAAATTATGTTGCTAAATATGAAAAAAAAAAATTGTTTTCCTAGTTATGTAATAATTTTTGTTCGTATGAAGCAGTTACTTTGTGATGTGACATTATAATTTAAAATAAAACAATAACTTTGTATACACCACTTTTATTTTTTTATACTTTATGCCGACAAATTATAAAAAAATAAAACAAGTGTATACAAAGTTATTGTTTTATTTTAAATTTTAAGTAATAATTGTTTTGTTTATTTTTTACAAATCAATCAATATCTGCAATTATTTAGTGATTTGTATTATATTTTCTGACTGTGCTTTTACGTACTTATTATCCTCAAAATAGACATTTTTTACTGTTTAAAGTTGTTTTCATTATAAACCTTTAAATCCCCTATTAATATAGAATTAATTATTTTAAAGATTTTTTTTCTAATTTTTTTAAGAAAAAAATTATATTAATCACTTTCAACCCAAATTTTCAATATATTCGGATTAAATACTCCCCACAAGAGGGTTCTAAATACTTTATTATTATCTAAGAGTTTTTTCCGTCTAGCTTGTATGAAACGAAACACTGTGCGCCGCGGCATATCTGAACCCTCTCTTCCATCGCTGTGCGTGAGTGTTTGGGACTAAGCTGCTTTTGTGATTTGTGGCCACTCGCTAGCATGCTTGGTTCCGCGTAACGCCGCGTGTGGGCGCTGCAGTAGTGTTGGTTCATTTATGCTGGAGTCCTGCAGTGAGCAATCGCTGTCAGCGGATTGTCGGAGATGGTCGATCATATTTATGTGGTCTATATTCCTGTCACGGTTACTTCGATTTATTATAAAAGTTGAATACATTGTAGGAGAATAAATTTGCTTTTATAGTTTTTTGGTAAAATCCAAAAAACTATAAAAGCAAATCTATTCTCCTAAATACCTACAATGTATTCAACTTATTTTACCTAATTTCTATTATTCAACCTAAATTCCTACAATGTATTTAACTTTTATAATAAATCGAAGTAACCGTGACCGGAATATAGACCACATAAATATGATCGACCATCTCCGACAATCCGCTAAATGTAGATTTTTTATATATTTAAAAAAATGCATTACTTTGATAATATTTTGGTAAGAGTAAGTTTAGCTAGATTTCATGTAAAATTATTATGTTATTATTATTATATATATATATATTTTAATTTCCGTGAACGTTTATATAAATTTTTCAAATTTATTTCGATAAAAAGAAATCATTTCAGAGGTATCTTTTTTAACATTAGCTCCACACAGGAGACCTTGAGGAAAACAATTTTCCCTCGGGGCCTATGTTATCGTTGGGGATGCTGTGTGGATGTTCTTTTTAGAGAAAATAAGGAGAGGAAGTTCTATGTAGATTTTTTATATATTTAAAAAAATGCATTTACTTTGATAATATTTTGGTAAGAGTAAGTTTAGCTAGATTTCATGTAAAATTATTATGTTATTATTAGTATATATATATATATATATTTTAATTTCCGTGAACGTTAAATTTTACAAATTTATTTCGATAAAAAGAAATCATTTCAGAGGTATTTTTTTTAACATTAGCTCCACACAGGAGACCCTGAGGAAAACAATTTTCCCTCGGGGCCTATGTTATCGTTGGGGATGCTGTGTTGATGTTCTTTTTAGAGAAAATAAGGAGAGGAAGTTCTATGTAGATTTTTTATATATTTAAAAAAATGCATTTACTTTGATAATATTTTGGTAAGAGTAAGTTTAGCTAGATTTCATGTAAAATGATTATGTTATTATTATTATATATATATTTTAATTTCCGTGAACGTTTATATAAATTTTACAAATTTATTTCGATAAAAAGAAATCATTTCAGAGGTATTTTTTTAACATTAGCTCCACACAGGAGACCCTGAGGAAAACAATTTCCCCTCGGGGCCTATGTTATCGTTGGGGATGCTGTGTGGATGTTCTTTTTAGAGAAAATAAGGAGAGGAAGTTCTGGGAAGGAAAAAATATGAAGGGTGAGTAGGAATCTGAGGGTCGATGTGTCCAGGAGTGACGGACGTATGAATGCATCTCTCCCACTGCGCTACAAGGCGATGGGTCGAGAGAGTCCTGTTGAAGAGGTAAAATGTCTCCATCAACCAGTCTCTACCAATCCAAACCGCCACGCAGTAGAGGGCAAACGCATGTGCCGCCAAAATATAGACAAACCTTACCCTATGAACCTGGGCACTCCTGCTAAGTCACTTAACGTAGCGAACCACTTAGAGTTACCTATGGCAAGGGTGTTGATTATCCAATAAACGGTATTGGGAAGAAACATTTGTCTCTTTCATTCATTACTAAGAAGATACAATTTATTATTCGTGTTTTTGTTTTTGATTTGATTTGATTACTACATTATTTATTTTGACTATATTTTATACTTTGTCGATTTTATTTTGAGTTTTAATTGAGAATATTTTATTCGAATTGATTTTATTATTTTTTTGAGTTTTAATAGATTATTGTCTTTAATTTGAATGCCGATTTACATTATTAATTTATGGTTTTTTATATATTGTATTGTGCGTATTGAATTAGAGATTTGATTTAATTATTTTTATGTAATTTAATTTAATTGTATTTATTTTATTTTGATTAATTTATTTTATTTTATTTTCTGTTTTATACTGGAGGCACTGCTGAAAACCAACTGCATTCCAGGAGAAATCCTGAATTGTAGCTGAACAGTGACCTTTACGCTAATAGAATCAATGATTAACAACAAAATGTGTAATGTTGTAATAAATCTATTGATGAATAAATATTTTTATTATTATCAATTTTCTTTTTTTGTCATTGACGTGGATGAACGAGATTTAGGTATGCTGAGTTGATTCTTTTCCGAAATTCTACTCACTGTCCGCGGTCTTATAATACAGAATGTCTACTGTTATATATCCACATATTAAATGTAAGTGTTTTGTAGTTTTATATTCACAGTTGTTATTTTTGCATAAGGGCGGAGCCTTATAGATGGTCACCAACACTTGGCGAAATTGGGCGAAGCCCGAATAAAAGCCGCCCGCAGGGCCTAGCAGCAAAAACCTGCGGAGCGGGTTTTTAACTGCTAGTATTAATTAATGTTTTTAGTCGTTAATTTTATTATGTATCTCAGCAAACCGCCCCCTGGTCACGAAGCGAAGCAAGCAGGCGGTCAGGGGGTCAGATAATAGGTCAGAATATAACTAAGTTACGAGGCTTGAGACTCCATAGTCTGTAGATAAGATCAGACATTATCTCTTAACACCTTCCAGTTATTTATCCGAGTGGTTTAATCATAATAAATAAACCACGACTTATATTATACGTCCCATTACTTATTGTAACAGGTCTAGAATACTATAGAAAACTAAATGAGTAGGAACTAGGCCTTGCTCGGGTTTGAACCTTGATCTAGATATTGAGTTAACTTCCTTCTGTTGTTCCTTTGAGCCATTGACCAGTGGCTGCGAATAAAAGTTTAAAAATGCTTGCAACTGTGCAGGGAGGTTTCAATAAGAAATCTCGATTATTCCCCGTATCAATTTTTTTAAATTAAAATTTAAATATCGATTTATGTCGTTCAAAACTTGCTATATATACCTACATTCAAAAAGCAATCAAAATTCTCAAAACGCACGATGATAAAATTTTTAAATGTGTACTTCTTGTAAGTATTTTTGATCATTAGTATTTATGATTTTTTAATAATGTTTAAACAAAATAAGTGTGTAAAAATATTTTAGTTTGTAAAACCTTTTAATAAGTAGAAAAACTGGGGTATTTTCGTCACAAAACAAGTTCTCGGATTTATTTTTTAATGATTTTAATTTAACTAAAATTAAAATTCGGAAAACTGTCTTTACTAGATCATGTATTGATTTATTTTTCTGTACGATTGTATGATTGTAAATTTGTGTTGTATAATACAATATTTCGTTTGAAAATTAAATATAAATGAAATAAATAAACTATGGTCACGAAAATAGATTAATATCTATTTTCGTGACCATAGTTTATTTATTTTCATCTCACTAATTTATTCTTCCACTTCTTCTAAAATAATCATTACAATCAGCTTAATTAGCGTATTTACTTTATTGCGTTGCAGCCTGTCATGACGCGACGCGTCGCTTACTAATAAACTCTCCTTGACAGCAGTGCGAACACTTTTTGGTGAGTCAAGTAGCGAGTTACTCGCCACTCGACTTACTACTTGTCAGGTCAGAACAGGGCATTAGTGATGAACAGGAATTTGAACGTGTAAAAAGGCTAAATAAATCATGTTACAAAAGATTTTTGGTATAAAAAATGTATGTGTTTGATAGAATCATTATCATAATTTCCAACCTTCCCTTACTTCTTCCATTTCTCAATTTTCAACGTTCATTCTAAATACTCTTGAGTATTGGGCTGAGCCCTGACGAGAGACTTAAAGACTACCAAGAATCGAAACGATTACCAGATCTGAATAGCCAGGATCTTCCTAATCTTCCTCCTTTATTTTCCCACCCCAACTTACCCTAATAATTAGATATACCATATTTTAACTGCCTACAGACAGTCGGGAGCAATTGGTATTCTTGTGCGGTGTTCACGTTAAAATTCAATGAGCGCTTTTATAATTACCGTAACGACGGTAATCGTTCTCGCCATCTCATTTCTTTAAGAGTGATGGCGCGAGCCAATACCGTCGCCGTGCCGTTCCGCGGTTCCTCACGGTAATAAGAAAAGCGCTTCTTTAGTTTGAATTTCAAATGCGTCATATATTTTTTTTATTAGCTCAAACTGAACAAATTAAATTACGGAAGGAAAATTCAAATGAAACATTGTCATCAAACGGCCATTCAGCGCAATTTTGGGTTTTTTACAGTTTGGTTTATCCCAGTAAAATGCTGATTCTAAGTCCAGTTCAGCTTTTGAAGAAATTGTGATCAGCAGAAGAGTATACTTCAAGTTGTTAAGCTTGTCAACTTATTACAATTTGATTGTAAGGTAAAACGCACCTAGAAACGGCATTTAACAGAGACCTTTCAAATGTAAAAAAAATGGCGTTGAATGGCCATGTGATGACAATGTTACATTTGAATTTTTATAAAACTAACTGATCCTTAAGAGGGTATTACCAGAGAATACCGGCAATTAGTCATTTTATCAAATTCTAGATGTAATGACTCTTTCTTTTTTACAAAAATGATAAGGATGATACTAAATGTAAAAGAGTCCGGTAAGTATTAGAGGGATTTTAAAAGTTCCAATGTGATACACGTTTGTTTTCAAGGGTTATTTCATCATGATTTCATGAATAATGCACGACTCCAACAAAACAAATACTTATTTACAATTTGTTAGTCACTAATATCACCTGATTGTGGGGGGCGTTATCATTTTGACATTTTGAAATTTTGTGATGACAGTTTGGTTTTGCAAAGAAACACGTTCCAATAACATCGTAAGATATCACAAAACTTGTAATATTGGTGATATCTCACGACCTATTCACGGATAAGCTAAGCTCGTCATATCAACCAAGCGACTGATATAACGGCCCTAACCAAGCGGCATGATGTGGATTGGGAGATCTTTGGCTCCCTGCCAACAAAACCGCATTAGTCACCTCCTCCAGAACTCAGTTTCACTGGAATTTTCCCCTTTGCTTTTCTTTTTTTACCTCCAGTTCAAAATTTTCAGACGGACAGCCTTGAAATTCATAAATAACATTTAAATTTTACAGAATTGTCAGTCATTGTTTCAAGCACAGAATAAAGAAAAAACTAGAAGTGACATGTTTCATTTCGACCAATAGTCCAACGCTCTGACTCACTTACACTCGCCTGACATCGTCGATCTCCACCCCATTTAATTTTCGTAACACTATTCACCAGCAGCTGAGAATAAAAGTTTTAAAATGCTTGTAACTGTACAGGGTGGTTCCAATAAGAAAGATGGATTATTCCCCGTATCAAAATTTTTAAATTAAAAATTTAATATCGATTTATTTCATTCGAAGCTTGCTTTAATTCAAGTAAGCAATAAAAATGCTCAAAATGCACGATGATAAATTATTAAATATAGTACTTCTTGTAAATATTTTTTGATCATAAGTATTTATGATTTTTCAATAATGTCTAAACAAAAGAAGTGTGTAAAAAAAATTTGAAAATATTTTAGTTTGTAAGACCTTAAATAAATAGAAAAACTGAGGTATTTTTGTCACAAAACACGTTCTCGGATTTATTTTTTAATGATTTTAATTTAACTAAAATTTAAATTTGGAAAAATGTGTTGACTAAATTATGTTTTGATTTATTTTGTTGTATGATTATATGATTTGAAATTTGTGTTGTTTAATAGAATATATCGTTTGAAAATTGAACAAATCCGCCAACGACCAACGGTGTAACCTCAGTATATTAAAAATAAAATTAGTTTTTCAAAATTTTAAAACTGCGTGTAACAGATAAAACAGCAATCTTTCAAAATCATTGAAAAAGAGTCAATACGTCAAGAATTTGATTTAAAAAGGACTAATTTCCGGTATTCTCTGGTAATACCCTCTTAAGGCCCGATTGTAGAAATATTTGGATCACGCCCACGTGGGCATTTCTAGCGTTCTTCTATAGTCCATGATGATAAAGTAACCAACGTACACATTATTATTTAAAAAATAAATTAAATAACGACTTCGTTTTAACCACTTTTTATTGTTTCGCTACAAACGTCACGTTTCGTGACCAATGCTCACCTCATCAGGACTTACTTAAAAGTTTTTTTTATTATTAAATAATTTTTCTATCCGAATATGGTAAAAAACTCATGACGTCCTTCATATTTTTTATTTTAATTAAACATATTTAAACTTAGATACTAATTTCATCCCAGTTTCAAGCGGAATTGACGTAGCCAGAAAATATTGATATTTTCCTAGAAATGCTAGACAAAAAGAAATGTGAAAAATTCAAAATTTTAATTTAAAAAGAAAAAAAGAACATTCCAAAGTTTCAATTGACCTTATAATATTTGAAAATCTTCTGCTACCACCACAGTAAACGGAAATTATTGCTTAGTCGTAATGGAGGATTTATTGAACACAAACTGATACCAACTCTTCCACTGATCGGTCAGTAACATATTAAATGATAATATTATTGGAAATGTGGTAGGCGATCCGCTCACTGAGGCAACTGAAAACTGTCGACTCGCAACTGTCTTTGTATGACAATGTGATGGCCCGCACACTACACAATCACTGAAAAACCCGTTGTCAATGGTAACGCAAGCGGTGACTCGCGACTCGCACTGCTGATTGCCGTGGCCGGCAGTTGCTAGTTGCCAGCTGTCAGCTGATTGTTCTTCGTCTATGGTTAAACAAGCTTTTTGACCAATCAAGACATAGAAACCAGCCGGTTTTAGTTTGGTTTCAGTAGGAGCGCCCTGTTAACAAATAGGTTCTCGTTTTAATAGTTACCTCTAGAACTCTAGAAACGAATTAAATTTTTTTTAAATAAAACTTCGATCTTCGAAACTTTTAAATAATACAACCTTGGTAAAATTTGACAATGTTGAGTTACCTTCAAGATAATTTTTTTCGATTGATGATTTTGACCTCCTATTTTTTTGTTGTTGAATAATTACGATATTTCGCACTGTCTGCGGTCTCTGTCTATTGTTGTTGGATCTTCAAAATACGATTTCAAAACAACTGTCGAAACATCACAAGAAATAACCCACAGGTTTTATCTTGATAAAAATAAAAACGCAAAACCCTCGAACACAAAATCAACATTGAAACGTTGCGTTGCCACGGCTCGCAGGGGCCCATTAAACTTAGCCCATTTTGTTAAAGAATACGTTTTTTTACGCAATGGTCAGAGGTATCTTGTTACTTGGGATTTCTATTTAAAGAATCGAATTGCATCAAGAATCTGATGTCTTGAATGCAAAAGGAAATAAAACGAATGATTTGAGCGATTGGTTGTTTTATTTTCCATTTCTGTAGACATCCTGCCTGTTAGCGGAGAGAATGAACATTCTTGGAATTTCCACCACGCCTTGAACAAATTTTCTTACTCTCGCCACCCAGAAATTACTTTGAAGGAAATTCCTTTGCGGACTTAATTGTTTTTAGTCTTTAATTCATTGAACTGCTGTTATTGGCTGCTTTTACATCAATAATTAAAAATCAAATTTTATAATATTTTCATCATTTAATAATTACAGTGAAGTATAGATGGTTTTTATTTGTTTATGGAATATACATACGTTAAGTAATGTATAAACACGTCTGATTAGCTCTTCAGTGTAGAGAATAATTTGCTGTACTGCTTTAAAAATTATATATCTTAAATATTTAACAGTATTAATGTACTGAAATTTCATGCGTCTGCAGGCTTGAATAAATTACAACGCGTTGTTATAAATTGAATAGTGATATAATAATAATTTATTATAAATAAATCTTAGCTTAAAAATAACATCAAAAAATGAAAGATTATACCAGAACATGACCTTCGTAATCTTAGCAAATTTTAAAATCACTGAATTCTATCCTCTTGTCCATCTCCTCCCCCCCTTCTTACCTTCAGCCTCACAACATACCCCATCATGATGCCACATCACACTGCTCCAGACAGTTGAGTTTGGCAATTGGAACTCTTGCGCGGTATGAAAAAACCTGGCATATTTATTCATTTTATTTAATCATTCTCAACGCCCTTACAGTCGTTTTACATAGTAAGTGTATGATATGATATAATACAGAGACACAATGTTTGGATAAAAAAAAGATCAACATAAAATATGAACAAAATAGTAGTAATGAAGGTAAAATAATATATTATAGGAAAAATAAAGAGAGGAAAAAACAAAACAGAAACCAGTTTTCCAATTGTAGACAGCATAAAAATAATAATGCAATAAATAAATAAAATATATAATAAAATATTTCACCTTTAAATTTATACGACGAGAATGCCAACATTTTTATAAATACCAACCAGGAATTATTAGATTCCTGGTCAAATAAAATTATTCACGCAAAACACTTCAATTACCTCAACCAAACGTATGTTGACAAACTTTCGTCAAACAAATGGTTGAGTATTGGAGAGTTGAGCGCAGAAATAGAAGGTTTTATGCTTGCTATTCAAGATAGAGTAATTAATACCAAAAATTATAGGAAGCATATAATCAAAGATCCAAATCAAATAGATGATTTATGTAGAAAATGTATGGCTTTTCCGGAAACTATAGAACACATTATATCAGGATGTTCTATATTAGCGCCGTCTGAGTATACATTTAGGCACAATCAAGTTTTAAAAATAATTCACCAAAGTTTGGTAATTAAACATAACTTGATTGACTGTCATAATATTGTACCATATTATGAATACGAACCAAATTCATTTTTAGAAAATAATTTCTTTAAAATTTACTATGATAAAACTATACTAATAGACAGACCAATTGGTCATAATAGACCTGATATAGTTTTACATGACAAAATTAAAAAAATAACTTATATTATTGATGTAGCTATTCCAAATTCCTGTAATATTCAAAAATCTGTTTCTGAAAAAATAAGAAAGTATACAGATTTAGGAAATGAAATTAAAAGAATTTGGCATTCTCAGACTATAAAAATATTACCTTTTGTTATTTCGGCTACTGGCATTATACCTAGCTCTCTTATTAAAAATTTAGGCATATTAGATTTGTCAAAGAATTTGTATATAAAAATGCAAAAATCAGTCATTTTAAATACATGTAGAATTACGAAAGATTTTTTAAATATTTATATTGAGGGATCAGTAGGATTTATCGGTCAAATTAGGAATTCCACAGAGCCGAACCCTCTGATATGAAAATATCTGGAGACGGTGAATTATATTCCCATTTAATAGTTTGGTAGATTAACGTGTTGTTCTTGTATTGTTTTGTATTAATTATACTTATATAATACACTTGCATAACGTGGATTTACTAGATGATCATTTATATGGAAAAGTGTATGAAAGGGTTTAGTTTTTTCTATGGGAAAAACTAAACCCGTTCCTGTAAATCTGGTGAATAAAAAAAAAAAAAGATAATTTTTTTGCTGAATAAAGTGCATGATATAGAAAAAGAAAGGATAGGAACAAGTGTTTACATTTTACATAAATAAAATAAAATACAAAATATATCCGACATCTGTGATGCTCCAATTATAAAAAAGATATGCTACACAAAAATATCATTCAGATATCTCCTAAATAATGGTATTTTAAAAATGTCGATATCTGAGGTGAATTTGTTTGCATCTACGTGTACATTAGGTAGTTGGTCCCAGAATTATTGTTACAGAATAATATATTTTGCCTAGTTCCTCGATTGGGTACCTTGAAGTTGCTTGATGCATAGAAGTTGTTTAAATTATTATTATATTTTTCACCAGATTTACAGAAATTCCCATAGGAAAAACTAAACCCTTTCATACACTTTTCCATATAAATGATCATCTAGTAAATCCACGTTATGCAAGTGTATTATATAAGTATAATTAATACAAAACAATACAAGAACAACACGTTAATCTACCAAACTATTAAATGGGAATATAATTCACCGTCTCCAGATATTTTCATATCAGAGGGTTCGGCTCTGTGGAATTCCTAATTTGACCGATAAATCCTACTGATCCCTCAATATAAATATTTAAAAAATCTTTCGTAATTCTACATGTATTTAAAATGACTGATTTTTGCATTTTTATATACAAATTCTTTGACAAATCTAATATGCCTAAATTTTTAATAAGAGAGCTAGGTATAATGCCAGTAGCCGAAATAACAAAAGGTAATATTTTTATAGTCTGAGAATGCCAAATTCTTTTAATTTCATTTCCTAAATCTGTATACTTTCTTATTTTTTCAGAAACAGATTTTTGAATATTACAGGAATTTGGAATAGCTACATCAATAATATAAGTTATTTTTTTAATTTTGTCATGTAAAACTATATCAGGTCTATTATGACCAATTGGTCTGTCTATTAGTATAGTTTTATCATAGTAAATTTTAAAGAAATTATTTTCTAAAAATGAATTTGGTTCGTATTCATAATATGGTACTATATTATGACAGTCAATCAAGTTATGTTTAATTACCAAACTTTGGTGAATTATTTTTAAAACCTGATTGTGCCTAAATGTATACTCAGACGGCGCTAATATAGAACATCCTGATATAATGTGTTCTATAGTTTCCTATAATATATTTCTTATATAATTATTATTATTATATATGAATTAAATTGTAAAGTTTTGATGTACGAGGTTCTAGCTTCTGGGATTAACCCAAAATCTTATTATTGTGTTTTCCTCGATAAACACATCTTGTTGTTAAAAGTTAAGGCACGGTTTTTCGGTGAATACCATTCACAAAATCCTGTATACACTCCCAGGAGATTTTTGTGCCGGCTATTTGTGAGGTAATGACCCGTGTTTACATGGACGGGACTGTGACTGAAATAGAGTCCCTTGAATGGAACAAAGAGATGAGGCGTGGCGTGTGTCATCCTGGCATTGCTCTAAGTCTGCCGGTCCTCTGAAATCTAGAGTAAAGAATGATAGGTGATGCAGTAAAAGGATGAAATGTAGATGTAAATGTATTTTGGAAACAAGATAAGCAAGTCATCTTTATTGATGAAACCAATAAGTTAAGCAGTTCTGTATTATTTTTACTGTATCATGTCGGTGCTTAAATTAGGTATGATTTTTCACAAAAACGGCACTATACAAGTCATAAAAAAAATTATAATTATTTCACTCTATATCGCCTACCATCAGCAGGATTGAACTCAACTATGTACTTTCTTTCTTAATGTCGAACCATTCAAGAAAGACGATCTTCAGCAATATACCAAGTACATCGATGATAAACTTGATAAACTGACGTCAGCCCTGGAACATAACCTAATACAAAAATTTAGCGATGTAATTTCAAGTAAAGTGACGATGGAATTGAACTCAATAAAAGAAAAATTGGTCATGTTCGACGAAATTAAGACCTCACTGGATTTCTTATCAACAGAATATGATCGTTTATGTAAAGAAGCCAAAGAAAATTCCGCAACAATAAACAAATTATGCGTCGATAACCAACGTCTCCAAACAAATAATGATATTCTCACGAAGAAAATGGATGCTCTTGAACAATTCAATAGGAAAAATAATATAGAAATACAAATGGTTCCTGAGAAATCTAATGAAAATCCAGTGAACCTGTTTAAAAAACTTTGTTCAGCAGTTTCATTCCCAATTCGAACTGAAGAGATATTAGCTTGTCATCGTGTCCCTCAAGCAAACAAAAGTTCAGGTCGACCAAAAAATATTGTAGTGGAACTACCTAGCAGCTACACCAGAGATGCTTTACTTTCTGCAGTAAAAAACTACAATAAAAATAACCCTAATTGCAAACTCAACAGTGAACATCTGGAGATTACTGGAAAAACCCCTGTATATGTCTCGGAACAACTTACTCCCAACAATAAAGAACTTCACGCCGCAGTACGTCACGTAGCCAAAGAAAAAAACATTAAATTCGTGTGGGTACGGAATGGAAAAATATATATTCGAAAAAATGAAAATTCCCCGGCAATATGGGCAAGCAGCAAAGACGTCTTAGATAAAATCTAAAAACTGCATAAATATACACTTTTCTACATCACTCTAACAATCACAATGGCTCTGTCTTTATATTATCAGAATATAAGAGGTATGAGAAGCAAATTAGATAATTTCTCGATAAACGCTCTCTCGTCAAACTATGATGTTATATGTTTAACAGAGACATGGCTAAATTCTTCAATTCAAGATGCAGAGATACTGGATAAACGATACACTATTTTCAGACAAGACCGAGAAAAACTAACATCCAGAAAAAAAGACGGGGGGGGAGTTTTAATAGCTATCAAGAAAAACATTGTAGCCTATCAAGTATATGAAGAACCCTCTAATATTGAACATATTTGGGTAAGAATTAAATCTAACGGATCAAATAAAAAATTTATAAATATTTGTATTGCTTATCTTCCACCAGACATTGCAACTGACGCATTTGCTAATTTCTTCAACAAGTGTCAAGACATCTCTATTGAATCTCAAATCAATTCTCATACACTAATACTTGGAGACTTTAATATTCCTTCTATTGAATGGTCAGTTAACGCCAATAATGATGGTACTTATGTTGAATCATTTGGTAATCAAAAATCTTCATTGTTAATAGAATTTCTACATTTCTCAAACTTACAACAGTATAACTATATTAAAAATGTTAACGGTAGAATACTTGATTTAGCTCTCTCTGATTTTACGCTTAATGTTCAACCTGCCATCGCTCTTTCTAAAATTGACATGCACCATCCACCAATTGAAATGGATCTAACTATTAATACAATGCACAATCTTAATGATAACCTTGAACGTCCTTTATTCAATTTCAAGAAAACAGATTATCTTAATTGTACCAAAGAATTATCCTTAATCGACTGGACCCCAATGGAAACACTAAATTGCAATGAGTCTCTTCAATTCCTATATAATAGTATCTGGCCAATTATAGAGAAATACACACCAAAAAAAGCGAACAAAAATAAATATCCTATCTGGTATTCCAGTGTTGTTATCCATCAAATTAAAGAAAAAGATAAACTTAGAAAAAAATTTAAAAAATTTGGGAATCCAAGAGACTATGATAGTTTCACAATCCTACGAACAAGGGTCAAAACTGGAATACACAAATGCTTGCAATCTTATATAAATTCTATCGAAGACTCATTACACCATAGTACAAAACCACTATGGACTTATGCAAAATCAAAAGGTATGATTAACTCAATTCCTAAAATAATGCACCTAAATGAAACTGTAGCAAGCAATGGTCATGAAATTAGTGAACTATTCTCAAATTACTTCTGCTCTGTTTTTAATACAAATGATAGGTCAAATCAACATGTAAATAGTGATTCTCAAGAAAGCACCTACTCGCTCAGTCATGTCGAAATTTCAAGGACTGAAATATTCAACGCTATGAAATCACTAAACTCAAACAAAGGTCCAGGTCCAGATGCCATTCCACCATTATTTATATCAAATTGTGCAAAATCTCTGGTTTATCCTCTTCATGTTATATTTTGTAAATCCCTTAAAGAAGGTGTTTTTCCTGATCTTTGGAAAATAGCACGTATCTCTCCTATCTTCAAATCTGGGAATAAAAGCGACATCTCTAATTATCGTCCAATCAGTATTCTCTCATGTTTTGGGAAAATTTTCGAATCCTTAATGTATAAAAGCATTTTTACACATTTTAAACATATTTTAAGTTCTGTTCAGCATGGATTCGTATGCAATAGATCCACTACCACAAATTTAATTGAATATGTCGATTTTTTAAGTACTAATTTTGACAAAAGAACACAAATAGATGCAGTCTATACTGATTTCCGAAAGGCATTCGATAAAGTCAGTCATCCTCTTCTGATCCAAAAACTAAAAAGAACAGGTTTCCACGGCAATCTCCTGAGATGGATTATATCTTATATTTCGCACAGGAGTCAATATGTACAAGTTAATAGTTATGAGTCCTCTCCCAAACTAGTCACATCTGGTGTTCCTCAAGGATCCCATTTAGGGCCACTTCTCTTTATTATATACATAAATGATCTAACAGCACAACTATTTTGTAAATGTTTATTATATGCGGACGATTTAAAAATCTTTCATCCCGTGAATTCACAAGAAGACTGCAAAACTTTGCAAAAAGACCTACTCACGTTGTCTCAATGGTGCATAGATAATGCCATGGAATTAAATATTAGCAAATGTTATATCATCTCGTTCACGAGAAATGTCCATAAAATCGATTTCCCTTACATGATCTCTGATGAGATCCTAAAACGAGTAGATTACATTAGAGATCTGGGAATCTTACTGGACTCGAAGCTAACATTCATAAAGCATTATCAACACATTGTAAATCAGGCTAATAGAATGCTCGGTTTCATCACTAGAATCACCAAATCGTTCAAGAACATCAGTAGCTTCAGAATCTTGTACTACTCATATGTAAGAAGCATCTTAGAGTACGGCTCTGTGGTTTGGTCACCACACTATGCAATTCATAGCAACAAAGTGGAGTCCGTTCAAAAAAAATACGTAAGAATTCTAGCTTACAAATCTGGAGTACATCACAATCTCGGTAACTATACTGAAAGACTTACTCACTTTAGAGAAGTCTCACTCGCCAAAAGAAGAAACGTATCAGATATAATCTCTCTGTTTAAAATCATTAACAATGTGTATGATTCATCTTTAATTAATCAAATTAATTTTAATATAAGGCCGAAATCCACAAGAAATCCGGTAACCTTTTGGATCGACACTTGTCGTAGTAATACAAGTTTTTTCAAACCAACATCAAGAATGACTCGATTGTACAATAGGTACTGCAATCTTCAAGACTTAGATATATTTTCAAACTCAATTAATACCTTCAGAAGGAACTTACACATACTTTTACCAGATGATCTCCTTACTTAAGCCATTTTTTTTTTTAAATTTCTAACAATTACTACTTGTGCATTGGCTCCGCAAGAAATGTATTTGTATGTCCAAGTGTAAGTACATGTATGCATATACATATATATATGAGTACGTTGTGCACATATATGCATATATGATTATGTGAGTATATTTGTGTGTGTATGTATGTATGTATGTGTGTGTATGTATGTATATATGTATATGTATATTATATTTATAAGTATGTATGCTTTTTTTCTTCCTAATAACTGATTTCGATCCTCCTTATTTTTATATACATATTTGAAATTAAATTTATCACTCTTGTAACTAACCAATCATTATTACATAAAGAATATTGAGATGAATGTTGTGCTCACCTATAATTAGAAACATCATTACAACCATGTATAAATGTACTTATTACTGTAAAAATTATGTGATGTATTCTGTTGGCGAGCCAATAAATAAATAAAATAAAAACTGCAAAATGTGACACATCTTGATTTTTTTTAATGTACAAACCAATACACTAACTTATAGTAGAGCACGACGAATTCCCTTTACAAAATTTGTGATTACTTTTTACTTTGTATGAAAACTTAAAAACGAAATATTAGGGAATTTAACTAGGCGGAAGATTCATTTCTAACAAAAGCTGCATCATTACCATTATAGAGTGTTTGGCACTATGGAATGAAATTCCTTTACAAAAAAATTTTTACCTATAAAATGTTTATATGTTTGATCTCAGTTTTTGAAACGGGAGGCCTTTGGGCCTCCACCTTTGTACCCCGAAGTTCGCCAAAAAACAAATATTAAAAAGATAAAAGTACAAATAAGTGAAAAGAATTATTAATCTTTTTCTTGCGGGTTTCCACAAGAAACTCCTTTGGTACCCTTCTTCTTTACTTTTTACGTCAGACTGCATGACACATGACACGGAATAAAGTAATATTATTATAATGATGCACTGAGCTCTATGCAGGTTGTGTGCTATGTTTTGCTACATTTTGTCAACAAGGCGAGATGTCAACAGTCAGACTCCGTTGGCATTTTTTTCGATTCTTTGCATGGGAAAAAATGTGGCATCATCACAATGCCAGCAAGCAATTGTACCGAAGTAACTGTTCTTTTATTTAATTTAAGGATTTTTTACAGTAAAATATAAATATTCTTTATAACCTCATTCCAGCAAAAAATTGTATCGAGGTATATGGAGATTACATCACCTTGATAAATTATTTGTTTTATTCAAATTTTGTAATAAAAACATAACGGTTGTGAAAATACTTTCACCGTTGTTTACATAATTTTATTATTTATTTAATACAACAGATTGATAAATCGAACCATTCACCTCCGTAATTTACATAATTTATGGGATTTTAACTAAAACAAATATTGCTAATTCTGATACGATTTAAAATTCTCACGGTTCTCATTGCCCTTGTATTAAAAATACATTTTTTTTGTTGTTGTTTTAAGTTTTGTTTAGGTTAGGTACTTCTTATTGAGCATCTTGGTACCCGGCTTGCACGGTCGTAAATACCCGACGCGTTATCCATTCGCTTGATAAATACTCGACATCTCGTGACAACACGTAAGCTTTCAAGTTCTAAGGTAGTTTTTAAATTGTTTTTTATAATACTTATAACAGTTATAACCAAATAATCATTACTCATTAATATGTTTTTGTCCATAGGTACCTACTTATTTATCTATTCTTATATTTGTTAATTTTCATAAAACGTTTAATTTGGGAGGCGAGTATAAGTACTGTTGCCCCGGGCACCATTAATTATATGGATTACCGACAACTCTGTCGTAGGTCAACCCAAGTGTTCGCTATTTGGTGACATAGCAGGGGTGCCCGGGTTCATGGGGAGGGGTTTGTCCGGATCTCGGCGGCGGATGCATCCGCTCGCCAACTGGGTCGGGATAGGGAGAGACCTTTTGACCTCTCCAGCAGGACTCTTTCAGAACAACTTTTTGCCTTACACCGCAGTGAGAGGGATTGATACACACGTCCGTCACTCGTGGACGCACGGACCCCCAGATTCCTACTCACCCTGATACCTTTTTCCTTCCCAGAACTTCCTCTCCTTTCTTTCCCTAAAAAGACTCTCCACACGGCATCCCCAAAGATGACCAAAGAAGACATAGGCTCTGAGGGGAATTATTTTCCTCAGGGCCTCCTCTGTGTGTAGGTAATTTAAAAAAAAATCTTGACGTAGTAATTAGGAATTAGTGAACTAGGGTGATGAAGTGACTGAAGGGTTGTAGAAAGTAAGAAACACATTCCTTACAAGTCTTACCATGTACTTGCCGAGATTTACAGCATACTGTGAACTGTGTAGGTACTTACCTATTCAATACAAAGTGGATAAAAAAATCTCCAATTATAATTTTTTTTATTGTTCTGTATTTCCTCTTTCGGCTGTCTGCAAAGTTAACCATGCCAAGCTGAAGGAGAACCATTTTTACGACTGCCGTGAGGAACATAGACAAATAAATAAATAAAACTATTCCATTCCATTTTTGAAATTCCCTGTTCGTAAAAGTTTCGGTGTTCTAAAGGCACGTTCACACCTTCCGCGGATGCGCCTCGCATGCCGATTAGACAAGTTATTGTGACCGTGGCATACTAATGACGTCATTATAAATTAATAATCATAAAATAATTGTATAATTTTTTCTGTGTACGTTATGGGATGTGTTTTCCTTGTTGAGTGAATCTACCATACACACGTTATTATTTTCTTTGTAAAACTCACGTTCGTGTGTTTATTCTGAGATAAAAATTATTATAAAAAAAATAATTATAATACACCATACACGGCTGCTGTACCTACACGTTCACGTTCATAATGCGAAATCTCAGAGCTAGGTAAATAATTATTCATAAAGGTGATCAAAGAAAAAGGAATAAAATTTACAAACAAACTTGTAACTAAAGACAAGGGTAATTTTTCAGAAGGCCTGGATATTTCGAATATGCAATTTTTTTTAAAATAAATACCTAATGCATGGCTTCAATTTCATTCAAGAGACGACTATTTACGTCGGGGAGACGAAAAAATATTCACAATTCTTAGTTACGATTTAAAAAAAAAAATCCTAACCTTTAAACTTCACCTACGATAAACGTCGAAACGGACATGCTGGTCGAAATTGTCAAATCTCATGAAATTTTGAACTAATAATTGTATTTTTTTTAAATAAAAATTCGTTTTAAGCGTGTCCAGCGATTCTGAAATTTTTCCCAGAAAAGTTACAAGAAAAGTTAAAAACACGTTACAAACCAATTTAGATAATTAGATTTAGATAATTCAATTTAGATAATTACAATAAAGTTTTTTTTATTGTTTTTGGTTTAATTTGTAGAACACCATTTAATTTTTTTAAAAATAATTAATAATTTATTTAATTTAATTAAATTAATTTTTTGATGTTATTTTTTTTAATTTTTATTTATTTAAAGGTTTGTCAGTCTGAGTGATTCACATTAAAACTCTAACAAAATAAATACAATTGCAATAATTAAAGACAAACACAGCATTGATAACATAATATTCTTTACAAATATTTAGACAATACGTATCTATACCTACGTAGGTATATTACGTACACTCAGCAAGTTACTATCCCGTTACATACATATTACACATTAGGTACTATAATACCTTTTTAGATCAACAGTGGCCAATGATGACATTGCCAAATTAATGGAATGGTTTTTGTACCTATGTCTCGTTAAAATGGCGGTTATTATTAAGTTCTATAATGTTATTATTAAGTTCTGCAAGTATTTTAGGTACAACCACAGTTTCAAAATGGCCCCGTAAGCCTTTTGTTTTTCTTATCCTTAATGCCATTTGAGGTAGGTACTCAACAAAAACAGCGCCAAATTAAATTGTAATTAATTCTATTTATTACACCTAAATAACATACATTTTGCGAGTTTGTAGGTAATATTTTAAAATACCCCCTGCACAGACATCTTGAACCCGGTGTTGCCAGCATCTGGGCATCTTAATTAGTTGGCAGATACCTACACAGTCTAGTACCCACCCGTCACGTATCGAAATTGTAATTTAATCCATCCATTGTTAGTCCAAAAAGGGCCTATCGTATGTCTTTGTTCCTCCTTGTCTTCTCGTCTGCGCTCTTCATCGATCAAATCAATATTGAATTTATAATATTATTCTTTCTGAAATATTTAACATGTACATTATTTATCATAATAACTGTCTGTCTGTCTGTGATGTATGTATTTATCTACAATCTACTCAATCCCGAAAAATGTCTTGGAAAGGGATGAACTGGAAGTTGTCAAAATTATTTTAATTTTTTTCTTTCAGTACCCACCTAACTATATTGATTGTTTGTGTTTTTTCTTTTTTTGTGGCTGTACTGTCGAGGGCGTCGCCATCGTATTGTGGTTACATGCGCAAAACAAGTTTACATGACTACTAAGTCTGAGACGTCGATACCTGCAGTGGGTACCTAAGAAACTTTGGACACACAAAAAAGGATTTAGAAAACAGTTCGTTCGTTAGTTTCTCTTTTTCCTGAAACGTTTTCTACATATATACCACGCTGTAGATTTTTTTACCTCCACCAATCTTTAGTTTCTGTCCTGCATAGATACTATGTACGCCTGCACATAAACTAACAAAATATATGTTCATTTTTTTGTGTCTTTGCAATCTTATTATAACAGAAGTGCATCACGGATTCAAATGTCGAACATTATGCGTCAGTGATCTACCTATTTTCAAAGGAAAATGTATGTATGCCATCTTTCTACTTCCTTCGACCGGGGATTTTCAAAGTGTTCCAAACAAAGAAATTGTATAATTTATAATATAATGTATAATTCCAAATAGACATTTTAAAAACTGAAAAAGATACACTATTTTCCATTCCTACCGATTTCATATCTTAGAGATGCAACGGATGGTGATTTTGCCGAATACCGAATAATCGGCAGGGCTCTCGGTCGAAGCGCCGAATATCTAATAGGGCAAACCCTCACAACTGGTGGTTTGCAAACGCAAAACAATATCCAAATCCAATGAAGTTTATTAAAATCTGCCTTTCGTCACCTTGTAGTAGTGTCTATAGTGAGAGTCCATTTTCGAAAGCAGGTATAGACTACTAGGAAAAACGCAAACTACTAAGAAAACTATGAAAATATGGTTTTTTGCCTATGATTGATTTTAAATATTTAATAACGTAATACTCTCTTATTAAAAATACACCTTTTGATTGCAGTGCGTTTTATTTTCATTATTAGGTATTTGGCCGAATAGTACCCAAACACTATTCGGTCGAATACCGAGTATAAAAAAAAATAATAGCCGACTACCGAATAGTGGCCACTTGGCCACGTGGCCAAAAAAAGTACCACAGAGAATGTATTTTTACATAAATCATAAAAAATATTTTATTTGGTATAACTTATTTAGAATCCACAGTTTGACATGTTTGGGGCCACGACAGCCGTTTCGCGAGCACTTTCCGCTTCGTTCGTTCTCTGCTCCCTCAGTTCTCAGTTCAATTCCCAGTTCACATCCGCCAATAGCGCTGGGAGGTCGCCTCAACCAACCAGCTTCGTGATAATAATATCGCCGATAAGTGCGCGCGCATCGTAAACCAGCTCGGAGAAAAGAGAACATACCTTCTCTCGAACAACGCTAACTAGTAAAAAAGTTAAAATCATTCCTAAAGAAAGTTAAAAATAATCGGACTTTTTTGCATAGCGTTCTTCTTACTACTAAAAATTTCGATTGCGCGAAGTTGAGTATTATATTTTGGAGCCTTCGTTCGCTTTTATTTTAAAATTTAAAACCACAAATATTCGCGCTGTGGTCGGTCAGTTGTCAAAATTTGAAAGAAAAGGATTGTGCACAAAAACATACTGTTCTTTTATGAATACTTATTGTTAGAAGTTTTACAATATTATAATATATTTTATTCGAAAGTTTACGGTCAGGATTGGGATTACGTCGATTTTTTCTCTGTCGGTAAGTGTATTTTTTTGTGTTTATATTTTGATTGTGAAAACCAGTTTTTAATCGATACAAGGTGAAATGATTTGTAGGTTGTAGACATTGAACGAATGTAATTGTAAGTGTATAATGAAGGTAGTTTAGCATAAACGTGCTTTTGAAGTTGGTATGATATATTTAATTATATTTTAATAAAAAAAAGTTGAATTTGTGCCAAGTCAGTCATCTTTCATAGATGTTCATAAACGTTCACAACGTTCATAGGTTCATAGATGAATAATGAATAATGATAGATTAACCTACCTACTAGTAATTATATTTCTAAAACTATATATTTGTTTAAATGGGTGCATTCAAGATCTACCAGTTGGGAATACTATTATTCTGCATGAAATCTATATAAGTAATTTAAATGGCATACTATACTTTATGGTAACTGTGCCACAAAATTATATATTTTCTAGGTATATCACATGTTTGTTAAAGCCCTTTAGGTGTAAAATATAAATAAATAAATATCTGAGAATAGAATACCAAATAACTGCATAAATGCACTAACATTTAAAATAATGATCTAATTTGAATACAATTTAATCGATGCATACCTTTTTTTTCATCGACATCAATTTATTTATTTCATTATGTAGGTAAGCAGTGTAAGTACCTACCAGATATAGTAAAAATTATTCTAAAATAACTTCTAACCCCTCAGGCTTCGGGCATAGAAGGTCAAAAATTTCAAATAAATGGAATATTTCTGAACGTATCCGAAAACTAAAAACTGTTTTTGAAAGGTGATAAAATACGCTTCCAAATGTTTTAATTCGAAATAAACATATTTAAAAAAATATATAAACAATTTGATTGCAAACTTTAAAAAGTTTAAAAAATGGCTCGCCTTACGTTTTTTCTAACTAAAATTATTGATAACGGCAAAAATTAAAACACAAACATATTTCATTAGAAAAATGTATTATAAACGTTATCGTCATCTCACTTTTTTGTGGTTTCATGTACAAAATTAAAAAAAAACCCTTTGTTTCATAATTTTTTTTCAAATTACAGTCGGATAATTGTATTTAATATACGTGTACATTTTAATAATTTTGTGGTTAATTTTTAGATTTGAATATAAAACGTAGTGTTTTCTCTTTGTAACACCGTTTAGATCTTATTTATCACCATGATAGTAAGGGAGGACGACCTATTCGAGTTGTTCCCAAAAATAAGTCAGTCATAAAATGCCATTTGGCATAAAATATTGTTTTTATTAGAATTTAGAATGCACAAAGCAAGTCTGTACACTGTACATATTTTATGTAGGTACCTATTATGAATAAAGTATTTTTTTATGAATGTTCATTGTCCAATCTCTTCAGGAAGGTTACAACTCTGTTGGGAATTTTCATTTAAATTAAATAATGGAAGCCGGCGAGATCTATGGTGAAACAATAGGTGGAATTCATATTGATTTTTAATTAAATTATTTATTTCAATTGGTAGGTTAATTATTTCTGCATTGTGCATTGCACTCACGCGTGTTGCAGATATCACCATTTTTTACCGGATGATAAGCAAAGGAAGCCATTCCTGGAAACGTGCTCAGCAATATAATCGATACTACCTATCTAATCGGTAAACTATGAATTTATAATTTATTTGCTAAGCTAGGATGGTTGCAACCATCATGGCTTAGCAAATAAATTAATAAAAAAGCAAATAAATACAATGGTATATATGGCGTGGAAGCGTGTCAACTGTCGCCTAGCCACGACCAAACCAAATTATTTTTAAAATTTTGTAATATACGGTAATAATCTAAAAATAAATGTTTTTATCAACACTGCTATGTGGAATGTTGAGTGTAAGGTTGGCCTTCGAATGAATTTCTGAAAAAGTGCATCTATACAGGATGTTACGAGACATACTTGACTTATTTTAACCAGGGATTTCTGGCATTATTTTGAAGTAAAAAATGTAAATGAAATTTTGGTCTTGGGTGATATTGTTGATGTTTTTTCAACAAAGAACAATAAAAGTGAGTCCGAGTATCCAGTGACACGTGGAAGTTTTTTTGTTGTTTCGTTTTGAAGAAAAAGACATCCAAAAAGTCACCGGAGATCAAAATTTCATTTACATTTTTAACTCCAAATAATGTCGGGTATCACTAAAGTAAGTCAAGTACGTCACTTAAGGGGATACCCGGCGGTGATTTTTCCATACAGACGTAATCCCTATTTATCTCTCTGGATTTTATCCCTAGAGAAAATGTTGTTTTTACATAAAATAGATATCAACTACTAGCGTGTCGGTACTTTTTGTTTTTTTTTGATAAGTTACTTTTTATAGAAGTTATGACATTCCAAAAATCTATAAAATTGACTGGTTTAAACACCGTCAAAGACGTTCTGTATACAAACTAGACAATGTTTTTTTAAAAAAAGCAAAACGTACAGACATAGAAAAGTTTTTTCTTATGTAGTTGGTAAAAAAAAATGAAAATCAGTCCACTTTTGGAGGAGAAAAGTGGGGAATACAAAACCTCGATTTTAGTTAGGTATTAGTAGCCCGAGGTGCATTGTCCCTTTCGCTCAATATCCGGTGGAGTAAGAGCAACAGTGACAGCAACAATTTAGTAAAATCTATTTTTCAAATTTCTCCACCACCGGGTTTCATCTTAAAACCCAGTATTTCATTTGTTCGAAATAATTATAGGATTACCTGCACCAAGGTATTGCAAATGTTGGAAAAACGTATTTTATATTGCAATATTTTCACAAATTAAACGGTATTAGATGAATATATATAATAATACAGTTAGGTTAGTAGTCATTATATTAAAAAAAACTTTCGCTACTATGAAAGAACTAAGTCCAATGAATCATCGACCAAAGTATACTGGAAAAAAATCAATGTTCAGTTTTTGGGCTCGTCTAAGTCTACACTGTTCACTAGGTACTTAGTACTTACCTAGCACCTACAAGTGCCTACCTGGTTGCTATCGGCTAAATAATCTAAACTGGCTAAATCACGCACCTTTGGTCAGCTCTAAGCCCCATATTACAGGTACGATCGCCCCTCGCTCTGCTAAACTAGTCCCAACGAGATATCGTACGTGAAGTCTTAGTTTCAGAATCTTCTGTCATTTTCGTTTTGAAACAAGACACGTGAGAAGGAATAGGAGAACGTCGATGGCGTACGTACGAGATCTACCTGGGGCTAGTTTAGCATAATTTTGTATGTGCCAAATGGGGTCAAACCTTTCGTGGGAGTAAAGAGTTCTTTAGGGTGCGTTGACCTGAAATTTATAAATGTCAGGGAAAATTATGCGCCCATTAATAGTTTAGGGGAAAATATTGATTCGTAAATATATTTGACCGTAATGATATTATAGTGTCCTAGTATATGCTGACTAACCGGTTTGGCTAAAATATATTTTTCTTATTGAAACGATTGAAAAATATGGAACGAGTCTTTTGACTTACTTTTAACAGATCAATTGGTATTCCAAAGCTCCATAGCTCATGATGGAAGTTGTGTTGCGAGAGGAAAATATGAGATAACCGTAGTCTTTTATTTTGACAGTGATATCAATATTTCTTTATCTTTTTAATTAAGATTCGTAGCTCTTGATGAAAATTGCTTTTCCGATTTGAAAAGTTTTGCGTTCACAAATTTTTGCTGCTTCAGCACACATATTTTTTGCTATTTATTTCTTGTTTCACTATAATAGTTATAAATATTATATATTTATTATCAAAATTAAACATTTCCGTATAAAATAATTATAATAATAGTAAGTTGACGTGTTGCTCTTGTATTGTTTTGTATTTATTATTGAGAATTGTAGGTTATGAATTCTATATTTTACCCAGGACGTAAAAATTGCTAATAATTTGTGTATTAATATTTATAATAACTTCCATATTAATAAAAAATGTGTCTACCCCCTGGTATTGTTCAGGGGCTCCCTGAATGATCCCCGGGACCCCTAGGGGTCCATACGGACCACTTTACTTTGGAAACCACTGGCCTATATTGATAGGTAAAGCCAAGACAACATTTTGGTTCTTTACTATCGAAACCAGATAATTTTTCGTGACCTCCACATACAACTTGTGGACTTCCATTTTTGTATCACGCCAACGTAGACCCCCATCGAGTCTCCCGTGGATCCCTGGGAGTCCACTGGACTAGATGATCTTTTGTGGAAAAATGTGTGGAAGGGTTTCGTTTTTCCTATGGGGAAGATTTAACCCGGACATAAAGTCATAAAAATAAAATGAATATTAATAATAATAATTTTGATCATTTGTATATATACCTACCCTAGTGCCGTTTTGTGAAAAATCGCCTCAAGAACGCTATACAAATGTATAATATATTTCTACAATCATACTTCTAACTACAAACTAGACAAACCATTATAACATGCATTGTACATAGTTTTGTATTAGTGATCGAAGAACCGGTGGATGCAATCTGTTAGCCATAAGCCATATATGGCTAACAGATTGCATCTCGATCACTAATATAAAACTATGTACAATGCATTTGACCAATGAACGCGATGCTGCGTTAAGATGTAAACATAGTATATTGTTATATTTATATTATTTACAGGTAGAAAATATTGAAGTCCATAATAAAATTACCAGGGAGGTCATTTGAGATTAACACTGTTCATTGTTTATTCGTGAAATTCAGATACAGTTTGCACTAAGAAGACATAAATGGGAACACACGTTATTACATTATTATATTATACGTTGCAGCCATTTTGGATTTTCTAAGTAAATACTTCTTTACGCACGCTTGACTTGGTGGTAAGCTGGCGAATGTGTAACGGAAATTGAAATGCGTTGCGAGGGGAACGGGCTTTATGTAGAAGCAAGAGAGAGCAGTGCGCGCGCACATTTTCTTTCTCTGTTCCTCTCATAGCCAGTGCATGAAATATTTCAGTCAGTTTTTTGAAACCACATTGACGCGCCAAACACGGGGGGAGCGGACGTCGATGCGCACGGCTTGATCGGGCGAGGCGAATGATAATAAATTTAAATAAATATTTGTAGAAAATTAATATATGTATTCGTTTTTTTTGTATGGATTGACATTTGCCTAAGTTTTGTTTCAATCTAAATACGCATGAATTACTTATTTAACCCAAACTAAGAACCTAATAATTAATAACCTATTTTGTGAATGTAAGTAGTTGTTTTTTGTAGAAATTGTTGAAACGAAGTGTAATTTCCATAATCTGTGTCTAAGCGTGCGACGGTTAGGGAAATAATTACCTTTATTTTTTGTGAGCTACAAAGCGCTATCTGTGAAATCTCAACAATGACTTTTTCTCTCACTTTCCATCTTGAACAGTTTGTATCTTGAACTGTCATAAAAAAACTCATGACATATCGCCTTGCAACACAATTAACATATTTTTACCAGCAACTATTTGTTTTTACTATAAAAAACAATTTTTTAAGTAACTTGAGTCAGTTTCTCTTTCACCATCATAGTTTCAACGGAATCTGCTCAAAGCCATTTACATTATTTGATTACCAATTGTTTAAAGATTTTATGCAATTTTTACCATTTTAGTAATATTTCGTGTTTTATACTTAGATTTATCGTGTATTACTATTACTACCCGGAACTTTATTCCACCGTGGAAGGTCGATGATTGCGGATATATATTTTTGCAATATATCTAAACATTATTTCGTGAATATTCTTCGATGCTTCTTTTGCTAAGTAGATACCTAAATGATTTGATCTGTAATCAATAATTTTCCTTATCTTCAAATATCAAACAATTGTTTAATTTATAGCACAATTTTTGTGCAATATCGTCATGAGATACCGCCGATTGGGTACCGCCGCCCCGGGAACCATTTATTGGATAACCAACACCTCTGCCATAAGTCACCCCAAGTGGCTCGCTACGATTGGTGACTTAGCAGGGGTGCCCGGGTTCATGGGGTAAGGTTTATCTAGGTCTTGGCGGCGGATGATCTAGACACACTGAACCCCAGATTCCTACCCAACCCTCATACCTTTTTCCTTCCCAGAACTTCCTCTCCTTCCTTTCCTTAAAAATACCCTCCACCCAGCATCCTCAAAGATGACATAGGCCCTGAGGGAAATTATTTTCCTCAGGACTGTGTGGACCTAATGTAAAAAAAAAAAAAAAATGAGAAAGAGTAACACTGGCAGAAAAGTTAAAACTTTTGTTAAAATCATTACGCCATTCTAATAATAAAAACATTGAACAAGGTTCCACGACAACTCAACAAAGTGGCATTTAAACACCCCTTTGAAAAGTCATTAAAAGTTATAAAAAAATAGCCCGTAAGCTAACCTATATAACAATTTTTTTCATTACCTAACCTAACCTAACCTAATCTAACCTTACCTAACCTAACCTATTTAACAATTTTTTTAATACTTTTTTTAAGTGTGACTTCAGAGGAGGTGTTAATGTCGCATGTTGTTTAGTTGTCCGGTCACCATTGACCAAGACTACGATTTTTTTTAATTTATTTATATGATTCAGATTTGTATAATTAACTGTCAAGATGAAAAAAAATTAGATAGGTCTGTGTACGTGATACAAATTAGAACAATTGTGGAAAAATAATGTTTTTATTCCTGAAAATCTATTCATGGATATGACTTTGTGATGATGTGAGTTTTGCTTCGAACCTTGGTGAGTTCTTTATCTGTTCTGGTTCAAGGTTCAAGTTATGGTCTCTTTCATGCTTCTGGCCTTCGCATTCCAAAAACGCGATATCCAATCTCAGTAGACATCTTTGGACTGAGCTTTCGTTGCTGATCTATCAGCTGTTGTTCCAATCCTTTCGACCAATCAGAGTCTCCGATCAGGTAAGTGATTTGATTAGCAACCAGATTATTTGCTGAATAATGTTAGTATTAATAGTAATAACACAGTTCATTGCTATCCTACGAGAAACTGCAACGATTTTAAGCTTCCTAAAACAAATTTAACGGGAACACAAAACAATATTTATTATTAAGGTTTTAAAATGTTCAATAAACTCCCTGTAAATGCTAAAAATCTTGCAGTTTTTCGTGGGTTACTTCTCTAACTAACTAACTAACCATCACGCCGTTTCTCTGAGGGGGTAGGCAGAGAGGACCGACCGCCAAACACCTCGGTCTTGGCACACACTCCTTGCCTCATTCACATTCATACATCGTCTCATGCATACTCTTCTATTTTTCTGACTCTTGATATGGCCCGACTCAAGTATCTGATTCACTTGATCGTGCCATGTCTTCCTCGGACGTCCCCTACTTCTTATACCATTCACACTTGCATCATATATTCTCCTTACGCTCCTTTCTTCGTTCATTCGCTCTACATGCCCAAACCATCTGAGGGTTCCTTTCTTAATTTTACTCATGACGCTTACATCAGCCTTTCATTATTTTCGAATCTCCACATTTCTCACACGATCATACATGGTTTTACCACACATATTTCTCAATGTTGTGAAGTCCAAATTTTAGTACGTAGGTAATATAATATTATTGTAGTAGTTTTAGAATAGATATTCTCTGTATATAAGATTTGAAAAAAATTATAGCTAAATAAAATATAATATAAAAAGTATCGCTCAATTCGCCTGTTGGTCAGAGAGTTGCGCAGGGAAGAGCGTGTTTGTGTATTAGAGAAGAGTTGAGTGAAAATTTTTCGTCTCAACAGTTGATCAGTTGCGTGTTGCGTACGACTTCTTGAAGATACCAGTTTTGAGTTTCGCTCTGAATTCTGCTGTCTTTTATCAGTATTGGTTCTTAGGGTAGTCTATTCCGACCTTTGGGGCATTTTGCACGCGAAAGCGCAACCTTAAAACTAATTGTCTCTGGAATAAGCTTTGGTCCATTCAACCTTTCCATAGATAAAGACATTATTAATCTAAGAATTTTCATGAATTGGTTTTATATAATATATACCTATTATCCACTAGAGCGACAGAGCAATTTAAATCTTTTTCCTCGGATTGCTAAAGGAAATTTTTCCGCCCACATTAAAAAAATCATATCTCCGAATTTGAATATGGAGACTTACAAACTGATTATAGTTCTATATAGCCAATGAATTCATTTTTTTTCTATTTTCACATAATCGTAAGATTTATAAAAAAAAATATTATTAAATCGTTAACTTAAAAACATTTTAAAGAATCTAGAGAATATTTATTTTGTTATATTTTGAATGTACAACATATTATATAGTCGCTTTAACAAAAATTAAATTTAAAAAAATTGCCACATTTTGGCAACAAAGCAATCCGTGGTTGTGGAAATAGTGCCATATTGTGGCAAAAAGCGCTCAAGTGGATATATGAATTCGGATGAGATATGTTTTGTGTTCCGCTTTGGTATCTTTATTAGTTTTGGTTCACATGGTTTATTGCCTAGTTTATTTTAAACTGTATGGCCTGCAATTTGGAAAAAAATATCTCCGAACTTATATTTGGACTGATCTTTGGTTCTTTCAACCTTCCAATAGCTACATTCGTCTATCTATGAATTGATTATGAATGTGGCTTTTATGAAAAGTTTTGAGTTTCGATCTTTGATCACTTTAAGTTTATTGCCAGTTTTAGGGCCTGATCTCCAAAATTATTACCTATCTTCAATGACCTTTCGATAACAGATACGTTGCTGTTCTAAGAAATATTCGTCGTGAATTTATAATTTTAAGAATGAATGTTCGGACAAGAAAAGAGACGTAAAATATATATTTTTAAATACCACGTCTAATAGATAGAACTGACATTGTATATTTACATGTTCGAATGACTCTAATGTGATAATGTTTAGGATTTATCGATCCCGAGCGGAAGTCCCGCTTGTCGTATCCTTTAATCTGACACTGAACTAACGGGTGGCTAAACTCGTGTTACAAGTTTTTCAAGTGGCTTCCTCTGGGCCAAGAAACGTTATCTACATTGGCAAATCTATTTTACTGTTACTCATAGAGTTCCTTCTTTATGCTTTATCTGTAGAATGCCCCTACACATAACTCATTCAGTCGATAGGTACCTACTCAAAGAAGATAAGATTCAGTGACTATCAACTTTTACATTCACATAGCTACTTTATCAATATGTATATTGATGAACTTCGCACGAATGTTGCCAGGTTAAAACATCAATTGATGGATGTAGTTTAAAAAAATAGCAGTCTACAATGAGATAGTGTATAAACAATCGGATTTGAAGTTAGATCACGTTTTTTGTCGAATTCCATCTTATCTCTGTACTGTAAAATAACTAATATTGTTGTCAGCTAAAAGCTTCTCTGGTATAGCGTGTCTTCTGTGGTGTGTATTCTGTTACTTCTGCAACCATAGCAAAACCACTTCGTTAAGTGGCTTTTCTATAGGATAGTTTAGAAACAACCTGATTTTTTAAAAGTATTACCATATCTTTTTTTGCTGACTTATTTTCACATCAGCGATTTTGTCCCTTATGTATAAAAAAATTGTATCAAGAAAAGGTCAGAATCGCTTGGGCCGCTCTCTTTTTTATATAAATTCATTGTGAAATGAATAGATTTGAGGTATTATCAAGAAGATCGTTTTATCTACATTATTTTCAAGAAATTTTTGTAATATTTCACAAAAGAAATGTCATAAATATTGGGTTCCTAAGAAATGTCAATTTTTTTACGTCGTAATGAATAATTATATTTTTAGCATTATTTTGTTTATGAGTTTCTATTACAAAATAATATTATTAGTAACAACCTTCGACCAAGGTAACAACAGTTGTATAAACTACCAAAATCTGAAAGAATTGTTACTGTAAACTTATAAAATGCGACACAAAAAAATTCTGAAGTGCAACATTTGACGTTTGTTTTTTTAATTTTTTTTTTGCCATGCAAAGCCAGAGAATATCGGAAATTAGTCATTTTTAAATCAAATTCTAGACGTATTGATTCTTTTTTACAAAAAAACATATATTGATTTTGAAAGATTGTTATTTTATCTGGTAAACGCAGTTTTTAAATTTGGAAAACTAAGTTTATTTTAATATTCTAAGGTTATTATACCGTTGGTCGTTGGCAGATTTGTTAAATTTTCAAACGAAATATTGTATAATGGTAGGTTCAGACTGGACGACGTACGTACGTATCGCTACTCAAACAATGCTTAGCAACCCATACATTTTCTATGAAAATGGCCACAGACATCGCACGTCGCGATGCGTGTGGCCAATGTGATTCTAAAACATAAATTTTCATTGAAAATCTATGGTTGCTAAGCAGTCCAGATATTGTTAGGCGTAGCGTTGGGCACGTACGTCGACCCAGTCTGAATCTACCATTATACAACACAAATTTGAAATCATATAAGGTAGATTCAGACTGGGCGACGTACGTACGCATCGCTACCTCAAACAATGCTTAGCAACCCATACATTTTCTATGAAAATGACCACAGACATCGCACGTCGCGATGCGTGTGGCCAATGTGATTCTAAAACATAAATTTTCATTGAAAATCTATGGTTGCTAAGTAGCCCAGATATTGTTAGGCGTAGCGATGCATACGTACGTCGACCCAGTCTGAATCTACCAATAATCATACAGCGAAATAAATCAATACATAATCTTGTAAAGAAAGTTTTCAGAATATTTATTTTAGTTAAATTGAAATCATTAAAATAACTCAGTTTTCAATTTATTTGAGGTCTTACAAGATATTTATTTGAGGTCTTCCAGATTTTTTTTACACCTTATTTTGTTTAGACATTATTGAAAAATCATAAATACTTATGATCAACAAATTTTTTGTTGTTAAATATCGTGTACTTAAGAAGTACACGATATTTAATAATTTATCATCGTGCGTTTTGAGCATTTTTATTGCTTACTTGAATGTATGTATATATTAAAAGAAATTTTGAATGAAATAAATCGATATTAAATTTTGAATTTAAAAAAATTGATATGTGGAATAATCGATCTTTCTCATTGGACCTCCCTGTAAAGTTGCAAGCATTTTTAAACTTTTATTCTCAGCTGCTGGTAATGGCTCTTTGTGTCTTACGACATTTTACAGTTGCTTGAACGATAGGTGTTTTTTGCAATAATTATGTATTTGTTATTGTATGCTAAATTAGTGATTTATTTACTTCCTTTATCCTGCCGGCAATCTCCGGATGTTCGTTTGAACCATTTGCAAACCGATTCTCCGCTGGAATTCTCCTCGCCTCACGCGGCTATTCTATTTAGAAAGCGCTCTAATTAACAATTAAGCGAGAAATTAACTCAACGATAAAAAAACTCATCGTTACGATAAATTAATTAAAGGAAATGAGTCATCTAAGATGAGGCGTTTGTCTTAGTTTTTATACACATTTTTCCAAAGTACCTTTCTACAAAATTACTCTCACTTTTAACTACCAATATTAATACTTTTCTATGAACGGTCGTTGTTCCCATCTTTTCGATCGATCAATCTGAGTCTCCGATCAACTAAGTGATTTTTTTAGTAAGCTTGATTTGCCTGTTGGCCGGAGAGTTGCGTTGGGAAGAACGTATTTGTACATTTGAGGAGTGTTGATCCAAAATTTCGACTCAACAGTTGATCACTATGGATTGGGGACAACGGTCGTTAGTGTATAACTTTCAACAATCGCGTTTTAGTCAGGGAAAATATGGCATGTCGACAGTTTTGTGCTTGCAGTTTTATGCTAATAATGGTCCATTCCCCATCTCCCTTGTTTCAAATATCTACGACTGAAATCAGTGGAAGACTTTGTCGCTGGTTTCGATCGTAAAATGTGTTAACATCATATATTATCTGGAATAACACATTACAATCTGATAATAATATTGTTTGCACAAATAATAGACATAATCAGCTGTATGCATGCTGTGTTGGGTGTACTGTACAGTGAGTGTACAGTGTTTGGCAGCATTGTATGTCGGTGGTTAGTTTCGTGACCGCAAACCTGACCTTGTGCTGGTAGCGCCGTACTCCTACTATAACTATCATCCCGCCAACAAGGTTTTTTTTAAATATAATCAGTGTAATCAATATTATCATAAACCACGTAAATCAAAGAATTATTATAATAAAAGGATAATAACGCCGTTTTTGTAATGTAAAAATTTTCATATAAAAACATGTCATTAAGAAAAATAAAAACTAAGATATTATGCCTCTTACAACCTACACATGTAGGTAAGTACTTATTTTAATTATTTTAATGACATTAACTTGACATTTTTTCCGCAGAGTTTTGATTGGTAATTGTAATTAGTTGATTAGTTATCTTACAACTGGTGACCGGACAACTCAATAACGTGCATCTTCATCACTCTATTGAAAAGTCATTAAAAGTGATGAAAAAAAGCACATAATAACCTAATTTAACCTAGTTAACCATTTTTTTCATCACTTTTATTGACATTTCAAAGGGGTGTTAAAATGCCACTTTGTTGAGTTGTCATGGAACCGTCACAACCTATGTATCTTCATAATACGGCTTGGATTTTTTGCATATTTTACTGAAACTGAACCTTTCATTGGCCGTACGTACTCCGGTGTACCATCGATTTTGGAAGCGATTTTGTCCCTTATGTTTAAAGAAATTGTACCAAAAACAAGGTCAGAATCGCTTGGGCCATTCTCGTTCGTGACGTAACGAAATACTGCATAGCGTCTAGCCTCTCGGAATAATTTTAATAAATTGTCGATGATGCGACGGGCAAGAAAGATAGCCGACAAAATGGCCGCCGCGTCAAAATATGGACGGAGTTGGTTTAGAAACACTATATTCTTTCATTGTATTTGATATAAATTCATTGTGGACAGAATAGATTTTAGGTATTATCAGAAAGATTGTTTTATATACATTATTTTCATGTAATTTTTGTAATATATATCACAAAAGAAATGTTATAAATATTGGATTTGCAAGAAATGCCAAATTTCTGACGTCGTAATGAAAAAATATATTTTTCCTATGCTGGCTTTCAAAAGATGAATAGATAGAAATTAACTTAAAAGTGCATTTTACATGAATATTGTAGTGAGTATTGCAGTGAAGGGGATGAGAAGGGGAAACATGATAAAAGAAGAAGGAGGGAAAACACCTAGCTATTCCGATCTGGTCATTAACACGGCTAAATCCATTTCAAGCAAAGTTATGATTCTAAATGTTTTTCTTCTACCAGGGCGATACTCTACCACTGTGAAATGAGGTTTTACGAAATAAATAAGAACATTAGAAAATAATGTATCTATAATCTTTGAGATATTTTTTTCTTTGCACTGCATTATAAAATATGCATTTGCTTGCGCAAATTCAGACACTGCAAAAATATTTAATATTATTTTTTTATTCTACCACACATTATATATACAAAAAATCTTAACATCTTTTGAAAAAGTACTTAAAAATACTTATATTTTATCGTAAAACCTTCTTTTAACCTAAATATTGACGAGTTGATGGGTTCACAATGAGAATTTACACGAGAACTAATTGCTCGATGTCATCGTGTTAGCAAACTACGCTTTCTGTGAAATGATATTATTTTTAACAGTTGGTTTAATTTCTCGCAGTATAAATAATATAAACCATTTTATATTGACTTTATAACATAATTCCAATGCCTTTATCAACCGCAACACATAAATAATATTTACTAGCAGCTTTTCTTATCTTGTTTTGCAGGAAATCTAGGCAATGCGATAAAGCTAAAAGGAATGCACTGCGCTTTATGTGTATTTTACCTAAATAAACCAAAATAGCTCTTATAATAAACATTGTGGTTATAGTTGTCCAATGCATTGCAGAGAGCATACCGTCGTTCACAAACATTATGATTAAATACATAGATACTGGGTCGACGTACGCTACGTAAACTACACATTACAATATCTGGACAACTTACAATCCATACATTTTCTTTGGAAATAAATAGTTCAGAATCACACTGGTCACACGCATCGCAACGTGCGTGGCCAGTGTGATTCTGAAGCATCTATTTCCATAGAAATTGTACGGATTGTAAGTAGACCGAAGATATCGAAATGTGTCGTCTACGTAGCGTACGTCAACCCAATATGAACCGAACTCACCGCGTATTTAAAAAAAAACGAAACCTTTTTGAAGTAAATACTTCTTTACGCACGCTTTTCTTGGGGGGTAAGCTAGCGAATGTGTAACGGAAATTGAAATGCGTTGAAAAGTAAGCGCAGTGGGCGCGCACATTTTCTTTCTCTCTTCCTCTCATAGCCAGTGCATGAAATATTTCAGTCAGTATTTTGAAATACCAGTTACCAGTGACGCGCCCAACGCGGAGGGGAGCGGACGTCGATGCGCACGGCTAGATCGGGCGAGGCAAATGATAATAAATTAAAATAAATATTTATAGAAAATTAAAATATGTAAACATATATATGGACACACATACTTGGAGATTAAGAAGTATTTACTTCGATCGTGTGGTCGAAAGCATACTCGTATTTTTTTTTTCGTATTTCTTTTAAAACTATCATGCGCCATGATTGAAACGACAAATAAATGTTTTGACCAATCATCCCTCCTTTTATTCAAATGTACCTAATAAAATAATTGATACTTTTTTAATTATTAGCAGTAAATGTTTAGGTATATAAAGTTTCGTTTAGTAATAAGAAGAAGAAAAAAAATTCTTCTAATTTCTAAAAATTAGTTGTTCGTTTTTTTCAAAAGATGTGCTGTTTTATTTAATAAACTAAACGGTATTTAGTTCCTTATGAAACCTGTATAAAATGAGTTACGCGGTGTTATAAAGTGAGCGACGATATACGACTCTGGTGGGATGATGTGAACATTTGGTTTATTTAAATGACATTGATTGGTCTGATATGTCGCTAACAGTTAACAGTTCTCGTCAAGGGTAACAAATTGGATCGAGTTTGCCGAGTGTGTATTCAAATAATGTGTTGGCCACATGTCAAGATGATTGCGGGACTCTTAGGCAATCCGCTGGATGCTGGGGCCATCACTCCTAGGTTGTGAATCAGAATAACCGTTTTCTGCAATATAAAAACACCAACAAACGGTGAGCTCTAGCGTCAGAAATTTTTGCGCAGGGTTGTCTTGTATGTCTGGGTTGTAGATAAGTATTTTCAACTCGCGTCAAAATTTTCATAAAAAATATCCGTTAAACTGTTAAAAATTATGACAAACAATAAATTTGTCAATCAAGATAATTACTATTTGGCATGAAAAAAAAAAAAAAAATAATCTTATATATAAAAAAATTATTTGTTTGTTCGTATTTTATGCTGTGTCATATCGTTCATCCGATTGCGAAGAAACTTTGGATTTGATGTGCGCATGCCCGCAATGGTTATGAGATAGTGAGCTCTGGCGTTATGAAATTATTTCCTATACTATTTATCCGATTGCGATAAAATTGAACATGCCCGCGATCGTTTCTTTATATAATGGTTAGCTCTGGCATTATGAAATTTGCTTAAAAAAATTGAAATACATATGTCACACGCGACTTGCTTGAAAAATGGGTGTATTTTGAAAAAATGCTGGAGGGAGAGGGGAATGCGGGAGGGGCGGAGGGGAATTAAGGAGGGGATCGTGGGAGGGGGAACGATGGAGAGGGAAGGGTGGAAGGGGAATGCATGGGGGAACGCATGCCGGGTATCAGCTAGTTACTCTAAATAATCGTGGCACTTTTGATTTTAATGAATCTATAGATTAATATAGATTAACGCCGTACGAGTTAAAAATGTAATTAATGAAAATATATACAGGCTGTTAAGGAACGTACTTGACTTTTTAACTTTTTAACATTATTTGGAGTAAAAAATGTAAATGAAATTTTGGTCTTCGGTGACTTTTTAATGTTTTTATTTTCTTTAAAACCAAACCAAAAAAAAAATTTCCACGTACCGTCACTGGGCCGAGTAACCGCCCAACCCATCAGCCCGCCTGAACTGTCGATTACCTACTGATTTTTTATGTTTTTATTTGAAAAAATAATGTTAGCGGAGAAAAATGCAAAATTTTATTTACATTTCTTGTTCCAAATAGTGCCAGGAATCACTGCTTAATGCATGTGAAGTACGTTCATGTTATTATATTTGTTTGATTATGGAGTTCCCTGGAGTAAGTTCCACTATAGTTCTAATAAGGTGTTTCAAAATGTGTCACTTGATTTTGTCAATAGCCATTATTACTCATCGGGAGTGCCTTTATCCAAATTTTAATAAAAATTTTCAATGTCAATTTTATCAATAGCCAATATTATTCATCGGGTGTGCCTTTATCGAAAATGAATCGAATTTGGATCAACGCTTATTAGATAAATATAACAGCTATAAAATGTGAAACAGAAACAGAAGCTTTCACACAAAGATCTAATTGAATTGAGTTTAGTTTTGCAACCACAGCTACAAAGTAAAATACGTTATAATGATTGCGAACGTCTGCTTTATCCAATAACTAATGAGTTGCCAGCACTTACTGCCTGAGAGCTATTTGGTAGCCTGTAATAATATTAGATAGGAGACGCATAAGCTAACGATGATGTAATAGCCTTTTTATTGAACGTTTTTTGCTAACTAACGGTTTCCATACAATATTTACACATCGCACAAGAGGCTTAGAAACATGAAAAAGTCATTAAAGACCCATAAATCTTTTTAATTTGTAGATGTTAATACTTGTGCAACAATATAATGCACGCGAGTAACCCCAATTTATTTGCTTTGTAAGTAAAGAAGACGTACTTAAAATGAAAAAAAAAATGCTTGTCGAGAAAAACTAAATTAATGCAATCAGACATTTTTCGTGAATTCAATTATGATTTTTGTATCATTCAAAATAATACCCAGAACTAGTCCAGATTATGTACTAGAATTCTGTAAGTAGAACTCATATTTTTCTAATTTAGGCGTGCTAAAGCACATTATTAAAATATATTTCATATCCAATAAAAAATACAATGATCGACAGAATGTTTTGTCATCTGTCAAGACTTATCTAAAATTGTCTCCCCTCTATTTAAGTCCTCATCTCTTCTAAATTTAAACTCGACACCAAACTTCCATATATACAATTATGAGATTTGTCCATTTAAATAAAATTAAGACATACATTTATCACTCTTTAATTTGAAATGATGGCCTAGAAAACTCTTGAAGGATAAAAGTCAGAAACATTAAATGTCTCATTTCCAATTTACGAATCGTTTTTCAAGCATCAATTTTCATTCCCAAATTCTAATCTGTGAACATTTCGTCCTGAGCTAATAAAGCCGGACAAAAGAAAGTGCATTTTCTTGCGTAATTTGTAATTTGAGGACGGAGTTCGTGGCCTATTACATAATATGTGTAGGTGTAACCTTATTATTTTACCAAGAATAATAATAAACCACTTGAACGCGGATAAAAAATAAATCTAAGCTTCCGGGATATCGAGTCTTTCTATAAACGACATTTAGACGAAACGTAAACACGCTAGCCTAAGAATACTTTATTAATGTTGTATGGCACGCGAATCCTGCGTTTGATGACAAGATCAGAGATGCCGATCTGACGATTATGACCGCCATGTTAAATGCACCAATTTAGTTCAAAGCTCCCAGTAACGTTGCCTAATGGCTCGGTGGTTAATGAATGGTCCATAGACCATCTTTGATGCCTATCGATTCATCTTTTGGCGCCTTGCCACTCAGATGGATGCATTCCAACACGAAAATTGCAATTCGTAATGTATATTTTGCATTATATCTTCGCCTAATACCGACGGATATAAAGACAACGAAAGATGCTGTTCATTTGCAAAATGAGTTTTTTTTAAGGGGTTTAATTATTTTTAGGACATTCCTTGTGGTCTTCACGTCCCTTAACCATCGGTGCTTGAACCCAAAGGTCTGTATTATAGTTATCTAGACCAAAAAGGTTTTGGGGAGTCCTGGCTGCATTTTGGAAATGCGTCCCCTCTTGTCGGTTTCCTGCTGCCTCTCTCCAGTTCCTTATGGCTAACTTTGCTGTGTTTATCTCCACATTATCCAGCAATCTAAGTATAAGCCGCCCAAAACTCCGTGGCTTATTATAGAAAAGCCACTTTGGTGGTCGGCCATCCATCCTTGCAACATGTTCTGCCCAGCGGATCTGTCCCAGTGATACTAATCTGGTTATTAACGGTATCGTTCTCCAAGAATTGAATAGTAGAATTGCTCGATAGTTCGGGTTATGTAGTGGGATTTATATACTAATCCCAGCGAGAATTGGTATGTCACGTCATCGTTCTAGAGTCTTCTGTCTTTTTCGTTTTCAAACAAAACGTGAGAAGGAAGAGGATGAACGTCGATGACGTCCGTACGAGCTCTCACTGGGACTAGCTTAGCTGCTTTAAAAATTATAGATATATTGGAATTTGGTTGAAATTAAATTTAGAAAGGTACCAAGTGCAAACCTTTAGATTTTTTTAAAGGTTGTTTTGCTTCATGTGACAGGCCCAATTATATACTGGTAGTTGAAAATATGCAATGAATAACCAGGCACATAAAAAACAGGCGTTATCGAAGAAAAGCTATCTGAATACTTAAAAAAGGTTAAATCTGGTAGGCAAGTGATTAAACAAATTTTCATTAATAAACCGAAAGCGAACGGCCGTGGGAAGGCCAGTGTTATTTATTTGTTTCGACGTTTTAATCATGCTGATGTTATTGGCATCGAATGTGATAAGATTATAGAATTGGACTTGTTTTCTCCGATCACTGGAGAAAGTGATGACATAATAAGACTTATGCGAACACGTTCCTGCCGCCAATTGCATCGCTATAGCCTTTGACCGCATATGGGCATAATCGCACTCCAGTCATCGTATATATTTTATTAGTGTTACGACTTTTCCTCATATCAACCGCTGCAACCAGGCGAGAGTAACCTCAACTTATATATTATGTACTTATGTGTGAACTGTGGTGGAATCACTTAATTTTATCTGCTGTAGTTTCACGTGGCTAAACTTTCATTGGGTGAAATAAGATATTATTTCTGTTTACTTCAGTTGTGGTCACATACTTGTTTTCTTGTCTCCATTTAATGAGGAAAAAACGAACATTTTCAATTCACAGAAATCTTGAAAAAATATCGTTTTATTTAAAAGTTCGTCAATGTCTGAAAGTATTCGTAAATCTGAATGCAATTTTGTTGCGATATATAATTTATTGTCCTTACCAGCGAGGATTGAATATTGGATAATCAGATTAATGTTGAGAAAACTTATGTAATAACGACAAATTTTATGAATTGTTCGTTCAATATCATACCTACTTAGGTACATATATGGAGACTATCAAAATACACCACCACCACAGAGTAGGAGCGATTATCTCTAAAGATGTGGAAGGCTTAATGACAGACCTTGCAAAACAGGATTGACGGAACAGACAGGAAGGAGGTCTATAAATAATCTTTTATATTGAAGTTCAAAATTTACATTCTGACAAAGAAAATAAGCCAGATTTGGCTATTAAAGAAACATGACATTTTTAACGGGTTGATAGGTTTAAATATTTAAATCAATAACGGATGGAAAAATTCAAGGCCTCAAACAATGTTGTCCAACATGACTGACCTTGAAGTTGTTTCTGATCTCAATCTCCTGGGAGATCGTCACGAACAGAGTCCATGGCCTTCGGCAGTATTCTGATTATTCTGAGTTCATTCTGCGTCTGGTTTCACGAAATGCGGAGTTGTGATACATGATATATATTATATTGCGTAGTCGTAAAGACCTAGAAGTAGGTAAAACACACCTTCGAGTTCAACGGTTCTGGCAGAACGGAATTAACAAATCTCATGAAAACAGAACAATCCATTGACAATTGGTGCTAACAAACTTCTTGTTCGGCACCATAGAAACAAACAAGGGGAGATATGGCATAGCGTGTCCACTGTCGTCGAGCTTCGACCAAACTGCTCGGACTATCAATGAAAGTTTATCGAAGCAATGAAAGTTTGCATTTGATGAGCGTAGTGCGCACTTTAGTGCGCGCGGTTTTATTATATGGTTTCTGACTATGACCAATCTCCTTTTTTTCTGATCTTGAACCAGCGACCTCGGGCATAGAGTTAAGGTTTTTGGCTTTTACTGCTCTGACGCGACGCCTGAAAAGGAATAACCTACATTAATATTTTGTTTTCTAGATTAAATAAATATTCACATACACGCTCCCACCTTCTTTACCAACACAAAACATGTTTGCAACAATTTATTTAAAAAATAATAGACTTGGTTTTCTTGTAAAAAAAATCAAATAAAAAGCTAAAATTTCACCTGTTCGACAGATGTTTCTCTGGCTGTAATCTACGTTATATGTGGGTAATTGAATTATTTCTAGGTTGAAGCACTTTCAGACTGAGAAACGTTGTAATTGTTTAATTTAATCGTTTTTTATTTTACAAAAAATCATCTTCAAATGTTTTATTGTGTACAATAATTGAGAGTCATTGTGAAGAAAATTGGATAAAATGTAATTTACGATCTCCGTGGTAGAGCGATAAGCCTCTTGGATACGAACACAGATGTCGCGGGTTCGAAACGTTGCGTGGGCAAATAAAATGTTGTTAAATGTTTATGGGTTATTTCGCATCCACATAATGGTTACTTTCACCTCATTCTACCGAGGAAGACCCTCCCAGAATAGAAAAATTGCTTAATCTCCCTGAGCTATGTTTAGTGACTTGAACTGAATAGACAGGTATTTCGCAATCTCCATCTTCCCCATCCCTTTTCCTCCTCCACTACATCCATCCCAACAACATTGCCCGCACAGGAATTCCATAGTTCGATTGGCTTCGGATACTATGCGCTGTGTCACATAATAAAAGCAAATCGAAATGGCCTTACGATGCTTATTGACTTTATCTGAATAGGCAGGTAGGTACTTTCCAACCTTCTTCTTTCCCTCCCCCACTTCCTTCAGCCTCGTGGTATTCCTCAAATGGGAATGACATGTTTCCACTGATGGACATTTTGCGACACTTACTTGCGAAAACAAAAAAAAACGCAATTTTTGTAACCATCCAGGGTTCCATTACGTAAACAAAGGTGAGTCACGAATTTAAACCACAAATTAAAGACATTATCTTCTGAAATAATCTAAATTGCGTCCAATTACACCGTTTTCGTTTCAGCCATTATACTATTTCAGATATTAGTGAAATTCGGAAGGTCTGGGAATTTTGTTTTGCTGATAAAACGGTGGCTGACTCAGAACAAACTCGGCATAAACTCGAGAACAATAAAAGCCTAAAAGGGGATGGGAGAGAAATAGAGATAACGCACAGTGAAAGAGAGATAATACCTTGCCTGCTAACTAGATAAATCTATTATTAGGAAAATGTTCGTTTACTTTGGTATCCGGGAACGCGCCATTACGAATGCTGTGCCTCTGAAGAAGTTGATATTGCAAAATTATAAACACTCAAAAAAAGGAATTCAATTTTAGAATAATACCCCGGTATTAATAGGCCAGAGACAGTTGAAACAATTAAAGATATGGCATGGAAGCGTTCCGACTATGACCAAATTATGACCAAATTGCTCGGAATATCAAGGCGGAGGAGTTAAGGAAAGATATAATACGTTTGTCTTGTATGTAGAAAAGAAGGATGGAAGATTACAATGTCATGAGGTTCGACCATTCGTCGTCTTCCATCAATCTTCGCTTCAAGGTGGCGTACTTTATACTTTCTCATTCTCATAAATAATTGGAGTTTTCTCCTTGTTATATCTACATTTTCGTATTTTTTGGCCATTCTATGAGCAATTTTAAAAATAGTAACCGTATGAACCGGATGCCACTATTGTTATGGCAAGCCGAATGGGTTAAAAATAGTAGTTCAGATCTGAACCAGAATACAAAAGAAAGATAAAATAACCAACTTAAATTCGTGACGCAAATTTATCTGACGTCTAATATCAATGAAAAAGAATTTGACGATGGCTATGTGATATTGCTTTTTAAAAATTCAATTAGAAAGCAATTATCACACTTTGTCATTTATTAATTCTCTATTTGTTTCTTGCTTCATTCTGGAATGCATTTTTCGCTGTGTACGTACATTAGGTAACTTAAGTTGCAACAAAATGAGTTGCGAATTTTTCGTGTTAGAATTATTATCAAAAACTTAGTTAAAATAGGCATGTTGTTACACCGATGCCAAAGCGATCAATGAAGATAGTTCTTCGAAGCACTCTCCGTTGAAATATCGAAAGCATTCCCACTTGGTTCCCTAGTACGACTGAACAACCAAATGGAACACGGTTTCAAGTTTAGTGTATGGACCAAATTTATACACATATCTCGGCTTATTTTCTATGTTTCTATTTAAACGATAGAAAATTTGTCCATTTTCGGATATGATTTGAGAGTTTGGGTTATTATGTCGTATTGCTCTTCCACCTTCTTTAGCCAACGTGTCAGACAGCGACAGTGGCCATCAGGCAGAGCGGGTGTGTAATATAGGCATGGCCATCAGGCAGAGCGGGTGCATACAGTGTGTATTTATGTGTTAATCCTCAATGCGGTCCTCTGCCTTTTGTTTTGGTGTAGCCGTCTAATACTGAATACCAAAAACTTTTGGTATTCAGTATTAGACAATTTAGCCCAGCTTAACCTTTAATATTTACGGGTTTTTGTACCAACTGCCTCCGATGCTCGATGCGTTTTGGACCAATTTCAACTTTTTAATCAATTTCATTCAAGATGTCACGAAAACCATTCCTTTTAAATTAATTGATATTTATTTGTCAAGCAACGTCGTCTGTCATGAGTCGTGATGAATCTAAACAATTAATTTAAATCGTGACAAAGATAACAGATACAATTCGGAAGAAACTTAAGATCAGGTCCGGTATTGAATTCTAGCGGAACTTGATCTAGTTATATCGACTTGTATTATTTAGATTATCTTTGACAGTGAAAGTTTACCGTCTATCAATGATTTACTGTTTGCCAATCTTAGATTTATGTTATTCTATTTGATCGCTGTTTTGGCATTAGTAGATCACGGCCCTATTTTTAAAATCCGGCCATTATTTTATTGTTATCAATTTTACAGTAACTTTTTTTTATTTAGGATGAAATATCTAGTCTGGAAATGCATACTTTCTCTTATAATGGATGACCTCCTATTAACACGGGTCATCCATTTTATTGATAGATGCTATATTGTAGGAATAAGCAATTACCGGTCTAGTTTATTCGTTTCTATTTTAAAAAAATCGAACTAAATCAAAATATTCTCGTTACTTGCTTTATTATCCAGTTTCGGCTAAGAATTGGATTGAAAAATGTTGAATAGAACCATTTAAACATAAATGGCGCTATTTCGTATTTCAAATGTCCACAACTAATGATTTAATTGCTTACTGCAAAAAGATGCATTTACCCACAAATTGCAGACAAAAAAAAACAGTGGATGTGACACAAGATTGTTATTTTATCAGAAATCAGTTAAAGGGTCTCCGGAGTAAACAGTCACACTATTTCTTTTCAGAAAACGACGTTTAGGGTCGGCGTAAGCTGGGAGTCAGAGCGTGTCGCGCGTGCAGACGACGCAGGAAATGTGTAAGACATGCTTCGTATAAGCCCATACATTTCCTGCGTCGTCTGCACGCGCGACACATTCTAACTTAAACTTTAATACAAAAATTATCAGTATCGGAGGAAACAGTGTCCAATGAAACAGAGAACAATGTACATATGTCTTATCGGTATTTGAAATGAATTGAACGAAAAGATTTTCGAATTTATCGCAATGGATTAACAGAAAAATGTATTTATTTATTATACACATCTATAAAAGTTACATATTTTTACTGTGCCTGTATCGCTATGAATATATTAAAATGGCTTATTTTAATCTTTTATATCTGACAATAGTAACTCTCCCAAACTTAACAACATACGACGTTTACTACTGAGACAATTATTAATTATTATCTATGTTTTCATTTAACATTCGCGTACTTTCCTTTTCATTAATCATATTTTCTACACTTATCCTGAGTATCCTGGGCTACAAAGGTGTTTCTTCTTTTTTGTTCCCTTACATAACATAATGAACCACTGACGAACAACTTACCAAAAGAAATGGGGCATTTACACATCTTTTCAGATTTATAAATTACTAGCGAGTTCCGGCATGCGTTGCAATTTGCAATGCCACATAAATAAAGATAGGTTTCTCCCTGCATATCCTTTTCCATTCATCCCCGTTCCCCTCCCGCGTCCCTTTTCCTCCCGCGTTCCTGCCCCTTCTCCCGGATTCCCATCCCCCTCCCTCCTTCCCTCCTTGTCGCTAAACTACATTAAAATGCACTTACTTTCCAAACAACTCGAGCACTACCTATTGCAATTTTTTCATATGAATTTCATAACGCCAGAGCTCACCAGTATATATAAAAACCTTCGCGGGCATGCGCACAACAACTGGCCAAAGTTTCATGCGAATCGGATGAATAGTATAGGAAATAATTTCATAATGCCAGAGCTCACTATTATATATATAGAAACCATCGCGAACATGCGCACATCAAATCACCAAAGTAGTCTCACAATCGGATGAATGGTTTAGGAACCCATAAGGGACATACAAAGAAACATTAATTTTTATATATTAAGATAATCATTTATATGATTCAATACTGTGTCAAACAGTGAACGGAGTTCTTATCTACCTACTTAATTCAGAGTTAAGATTTATGAAACATTAATTTTATAAGATTTGATTAGTTGCATACATGATTCATTTGAGACATTTAACGATGTCTATTTCATCAAGTAAACGCTTCTTTTATTCAAATTTTCTTTTTTCAATTATTGTTTTTAAGTCTTGATCAATAATCTAAATGAATAATAATTTAAACGTCTTGATCAATCGTCAGCAAGTTAGAACTGGTTATTTATTCGTTAACCCCATTCTGAGCAATGTAATGTTAGGGTCAAGGATATCATGTTGATATTGGTCCACGCGGAAGCGGAATCAATAATCATTTTAGCCAAATAGTGACCCAACACTTTGCAGTAGAGTGTTGGGTCACTATAGTAGAGTTTGAAGAAGAGAGAGATTTGGATTATATAGAACAATTTAGATTGATTGATGACTTGTCAATCAATCTAAATCTCTCTGCATAGCTGTAAATTTCTCGCAGAAAGTGTTGGGCTAAGTCTAAGACAGAGTTTCTCAAACCTATTGGCTCACCGTCCCCGCTTTAAATATGTTTTTCTTTAACGCCCCCTGCATAAAATTAATTGGTGTTAATAACATTAATAATTTGTAAAACCACTTTGAACTGAATGCATAAAGTCCTAATATGCAAAAATAATTTGTTCAAAGTGCATTTTTTTAATTTGCCATCTTGAAAATAGTTTTTTCCTTAAACTGTTTCTTTAATAAGACTTTCTTAAAGTATGTTAAAATAATTTTATTTTTTTTAAATGGCGGCTCTGTATTCATACTCGTTACTGCTGATTTGGATGCCGTTTTACTGCAGGCATATTAAATAAATAGAGTGATTAAACTATTTTAAACAGTGAAGTTTTCTACTCAAGTCGGCCTTGGATGTGTGGATATAACGTCACCGGAAAAAATATATTTAGAGTAATGTAATTAGATGTTCCCATATGTGCCCTATACGCCCATGAATGAAAAGAAACTTTTTATTTATTACAATATTAATTAAATACGATAAAATAATACGATTTTATTGTATTTTTGTCAAAAAATAACATGCCCTGGGAAAATGTTGAAAATTAGAGACGTTTTTAATGCTTTCTTATTCTCCAGCGCACAATTTAAGGATCTCTGAGATCTATTTCGAGCACAATCCAAAATCGCACAATAGACAGATTGCCGTCACCGCTGACTGCGACTTTCGCTTCCCATGTAACACTGACCTTTGCGAGTGGCCCGGCGAAAAGATGCCCCCCAGAACATGCCAACCAGATTACCAAAACAACATAAAAACCTCGCAAGTAACCGAGCCACGACTCCCGCGACCATCACCACCAACTTGTTACTTGGCAACAGCGGCGGAATGAACTGTGGAATTAAATGTGGCGGAATGTTTTTCCCCTTTCCCAATTACAACCATTTATACCCTTAGTCGTTGCCTCATTGCCGAGTATCATGATCCTATTTCTCTAGTGAACAAGGCTCCTCAGGGTCCTGCGCTGCATGGAGAGCCAAGGACACAAGTTTTCCAGACACCTGTGATATTTGATATCTCCAACACTTCGATGATTTTCCCCTGGTTTACTTGCCTTCTGCTTTGTCAGTGACTTTGATTTTCTCCAGGTTCGAGTTTTCAGTTTGGCGAGTTACGCGTCCAAAATAGCTTTGGATATTCTGAAGGCAGACAGTTCATGGCCTTTTGTGGATGCCAAGCTTTTCAAGAATGTAGGTATATATGTTATTGCCCCTGGCTGTGTTTTTTTTTATTTATAATATTGTATTATAATGTACACGGAGAAAAATGTTATTTGAAAAAACGATAATTTTAATAGTAAAAACGAACAAATTAACAGTGTTTCAGTGTTTATTGGCGGGAAAATGTAAGAATAATTTGTTGGTGTACATACGAAATTACGTATAGTCATCCCATAGTCCCGCTAACTCTGGGACTGTTAATTTATACTCGTAACACTTACTAATTATTAATTTTGAACCTTATGCCAAATGAAAATCTCCCAAAATAACCTTTATTACATATTTGAGGTAACTTTCATTCTCGAAACGTGTTTTGACAAGCTGTGGTAGAATAATTAAAAATGTACATATCAACATTAACTATCATATAATTTTATATTCCCCTCCTCCCTTCCCATTCTGTGGATTCTTGTACCATGTAGTTAAGCCGGTAACAGGATAAAAAAAAAACAATGACAGAACAGACCACGATAAAATAATAGATTAGGTTGGGTTAAGTTAGGTTAGGTGAGATTTGGAGAGTTTTCTTCATAACTTAACAAAATGTTTTGTTTTGTCAAGGTTACTAATTACGCCACTGTTTGCTTGCATTGTACGCTGTATATTATACTACTTGAGACTTGACTGGAAAGGCAGAGAAAAGAAAGATAAAGGAACCAAATTGAATCGTGACCCTCTGTTCAGTGTTCAAGGTTCACACCGAATAATGAAAGGTGGTTGAATTGGTTGAAGGCTACCTACCTCCATATAAACACTCTTGTAACTACTTCTGCTCATGCACACATTAAAAGGTTACCGTTTTACTTATTAGATTCTTACGCGCCGTTTGATCGTTGGTAAAGTTAATCCGAAAAATATCGATGTAACTGGGAAATCCTCATCAACTTGGGGCTCCCAGGGGAACCCGGATGACTCTATTTGAAAAGAGTGTTTGCAAACAGTAACTGAACAAGAAAGCAAGTCTAAACCATTACCAGTAACCATAAAAAATATATTGCTTCAGATTGTATGGTTAGCCTGCGTATGAATTACTTTAAAAGTGTGTTTCATGAACACTTCACTGGAACCTGTTCTCCAGAGGACATCACGTGTCCATGATTAAATTATTAATACGCTAACGTCGTCGCACACACTCGCTCAGCGTACGAGATACAAACGGAAGTGCTGCCATCTACAATATTCAAATAGAACTATTCAAGTTTTCATATTATATTACAGTTTTCCTGCAGAAGCGGATTTTGCCAGGAAGACAAGTCAGAAGTTTGCCAATATCGTTAAATATATTTGTTTATATAATTTACAAACCACACATTATGTTTATCAGTTTATCACTAAATAAAAATAATGTCCACCAAAAGTATGGGTTTATTGTTTATTTGCAATGAACAATGAATAATTATATTCTGGTCAATTGTTGCAATCTTATTCTGGTGCTGGTTTGATTTTTTTTCAATTGCCAATACAATGGTAGGTTTACTGTTTGTATTAAACCGCAGGAGACCGACGTTGCTTTTTTATTACCATTGCATTTTATAAAATTATAAAATGACGTAAGGAAGAAAGTGCTGTACACAAATTTAATAACATTGGTCGTGTATTTAAATCAGTTACGTCATTTAGTTTGTTATGCATTTCTTGACCAGGTAAAGAAATGAAGAAATTCAACCACAACACGAAGTATTGACGACATGACCCAATAGTGTTTGTTTATTGATTTCAAAACGATAGTATATTCCAGGAAACAATTTTATTTTTGAAATTTATAGAGTGACAGTGACACAATTTTGTTTGTCAATATTATGAAAGCATTTCACAATTATTATATTCATAATAATATTGCACGAACATATTCGTATCGTCACAGATTTAGAATATAAAAGCAACACTGAGAGTTGGAGCCAAGAAGTGGAACTTGGCAAAAATAATATCTTACCAATAAAAAATAGGCCAATATTATTGCGACATAAATTGCACGAAGCTGCATTTATATCCATATCTGAATGCAGCTAAATATAATAATATTGATAAGTATTTTTGAGAAAATTATCCAAAAAACTATTCGCAAAGAAATAAAACCTTGGAGGAATGGAATAAAATTTTAGGCACGGGAGCGATTTCAAAGATAAAAATCTTTAATCATCGAAGAAGAAAATAATGCTAATAAATCTAAACGAAAAATTAAACAGAACTAGACACATAAAATAAAAAAGGTAACGGTAGCAACTAGCAATTGGGAATCGAACCCGTGATCAATATATTACCGGGATAACGCCTCTAACCACTTCACAGTCAGATCACACATTGTGATCTGATTTTTTGTCCGTCTGTTATTTTATTGATCACATATTTCAAAATAAATCAGAATCAATAATTTAATCTTCAACATTGAATATTTATTAAGGCCATTGGGTGCGCGGCAAGTTTTATACAAAATGTAGTTTTGGATTTTAAGCCAAAATACCCAACCAAACTGAAAAATTATTTTTGTAATCAAAAGGTATGTCAAATGTCAATGTCGGACAGTAGCTCCTTTATTTAATTTTGCTTCAATTTTTAAAATATAGGATATTAAAGATTTTAATATTTTATGATTTTAGAGGCAACTTGGACAATTATTTGAGAATAAATGTAAACATTTAAAAAAATAATTTTTGCTATATTTTTTTTTTAAATATGATGAAATATAAAATTTTTAATATTGTTTTTTTTAGAAACAATTTTGATGGGTGTAAATTTAAATTACAAATTACCTATTTACATCGGAACAAAAACTTGTCGTTTATATTTTAAAATTACTACCCAAAGAAACGCATTTTTAACATTTTTAAATTTATTTTTCATTATTTTAGAACCAAGGATTAGGCAGATTTTTTAAAAATAATTATACATAACTCAAAAAAAAATGCTTTGCTTCCAAAATGAACAAAAACTGACTTCTTTAATTACCTATACGCCATAATTTAAAAGCAAAAAAAAGTAGCTCCTATCCGAGATCGACCTTGGACCTACCTTTTTATTACAAAAATAATTTTTCAGTCTGGTTGGGTATTTTGACCTCAAATCCAAAACTACGTTTTGTATGAAAGCGACTGTTGAAATTGAAATTGAATAGACAAAAATCGGAGAACTACGATTTTCCTGTGCACACTCCTGACAGATTCCATACAAAAAACAACATTAAGAGGTTAGACTTTACGCCATACGCCGAAAGTTTAGGTATTTATTGTTCCTAACTCTGTCCCACTCAGATGAAGCTCACACATACAACTGCACACAACAATACTGAATAGCTCGCACGCTCGCACACTCGACTAACACGTGATACAGTGTCCCCGGTCCCCGCATAATATCACATTCTCATTTCGAGCGCCTTGCTGCAAATCATCTAGGTAGGTACCTACCATTCGGAATTCGGAATTATTATTTGTTATTCGTAGTATTTAGATCTCGCCTGACTTGTGATACCTCAATCACATTGATAGGATAATATAATCAATTAGTAAATGTTCGGCAATAACTAGATATGTTATGTAGGTATTGTTTATCATAATTTCCTGCGCTATTTAAAACTATAAATGTTATTATTATATTATGTTATTCATTTTGGTCGGCGGGTATAGGTGCCGCCGCCCCGGGAACCATTTATTGGATAACCAACACCTCTGCCATAGGTCACCCCTTTAAGTTTTAGTCACCCTCTACGTTTGGTGACTTAGCCGGGGTGCCCGGGGGCATGTGGTTAGGTTTGTCCGGGTCTTGGCGGCGGATGCGTCTGCCCACCAATTACGTAACAGGCCATATCAGGAGAGACTGGTTGAGGGAAACCTTTTGATCTCTCCGTTGGTCTCTCCCAGAACATCCCATTGCACCGCATTGGGATTTCCATGTTTGTTATTCCTGGAGAAACCGACCCCCAGATTCCTACCCACCCCTCATACCCTTTTCCTTCCCAGAACTCGCTCACCTTCCTTTCCTTAAAATACCCTGTGCACAGCATCCCCAAAGATGACATAGTCCCTGAGGGAAATTATTTTCCTCAGGGCCTCCTGTGTGGAGCTAATGTAAAAAAAATTATAACTACATTGTGGTGGCTAAGGTGGTGATTGGTGATGATTTGTCCATTTGGTCGGCGGGTAATCGTAATAAATCACCGACATTGGTCTTTGTAGGCCAGTTCAATTAGCCATCCGGGATGGTATTTATTCCGGTAGTTCCATTTTTTTAATGTTTTATAAACTGGTTCCTTTACGTAAAATCCAAGTTTTCGACCTGCACACCCGTGCTCGTGCCGCCATTTTGAAAAAAAAACAGACGAAATCGCAACAAAATCTTGTTTTTCTAAAATATCTCAAACAGTGCAAATTTTTCCCCCAGTAGGTGTGGCAAATACGTGGAACCTAAAATTTGCTACAATTATTTTAAATTTATTATTATCTTCTATCTCTCAAAAGTACTGATATGTAATAATCCAGTCAAGGAAGGAGGTGTGGAGTGCGTGAGCAGGTACCTAAGTGATTCCTTCATAAACTTGATCAGGGTGCTTAGGGTGTGAACATACCAAAAGTCCTGACGTCGAGGTGTCGAGCTAGGAGGGAAAGGGGGGGGGATGGTCCCAATATTCGGGTTTCCGCTTATATCTCGAAAACGGTGGTCCGCGGGTAATTTTTTTTTCCATTACATGAATGCTCATAAAATTATCTTCAACTTTTATTCTATGTGTGATTTTCAAATTCCCAGCCGTTTTTGAGTTATACGCTCCCAAAAAATTGTATAGAATTAAATTCCCTTTCAGAATATATATATATATATTTTTTTTTTATTAATAATTCAAAAAAGATACATAAATTACAAATACATTTTATACACTAATTAATTATATAATATATATATGTTTGATGTACCCCCATAAAAAAGCAGGGCTTGTGTGTATGGGGGGAGGGGTGTTATTATATAGTTTTTATTTATTTGTTATGATTTAGTTCAGGTTTTGAGTGTGCTTTTTAAGGTGAGTTTTAAATTTTTTTAAATTGGTATTCATGTTTCTAATATTTTCTGGTAATGAATTAAAGAATTTTACTCCGAGATATTTATGATTTAATTGTAATATTGTTTTTTACATTTTGGAGTAATTTATATATATATATATATATATATATATATATATATATATATATATATATATACATATGCAAATTAATCTCCAACCAGTCAACATTTACAGCAATTTTAAGTTTATTTATAATTTTAACTTTAAGTGTTGTCAATTTCAGAAAAAAACTTTTTTTTTTTTTTTGTGATAATATATTACAAAATTATACATAATATTTATAATACATTATTCCCATTGAGTTTAATAAAACTCATTTCGGGAAGGACAACATTATACAATTATGAAAATTATTTTTACAAAAGAACACGAATTTAAAGGGCATTTAAAGGAAAATACACAGATGTTAAAACAGACTAGGCACACTTGATACAGTTATTTGAATATTTCATAAATACATTTAGAAAGATATACAACAGTTAAATAAAAATTGTTAAATATGTCACTGGTTAATGCTAAAGATATTTAACTTACTATTGACACACACATTTTGTTCGTTCGCCAAAAAATTTGTGTGACCACACTTCCAGTTATTAAATAAAGTAGACAAAAATCATGTTACTTGAAAATTTTTATATTATAGTTTATAATGAAAAGTCTCATGATAATTTTATTCTATTTCGTTACATTAATACACCAAATTATAAACCTCACTGTTCTCAGTAACATCATGTGACACTCTGAACTTTATATGGATTAACGTTTTCATCCTCTTTAGACGTCTGGCAAGGTCCTGGCAATGGTTGTTCATTCATGGCATCTTCATCCTCAGTAATGTCGTCTTCATCGTCGTCCTCGGCAACAGGCACGCAGTTGAGGCATTTTCCTTGGCAGCGGGGGCAGGCTGCATAACAGTTCATCAATGCTTTTCGGCATCCACATTTCTAAATTACAAAATCCTTGGTGCAGCGGCAAAATATCATTTTCAGAAGGACCTTCTGGTGGATCTTCTATTGTAATTGGCACCGGGGTGGCTCCAATATGTTTCCTTCCTATGACTGGACTATAAAGCCGTAAAAAAACTTACCAGTTTGCACAAACAAGCATATTGCACTACTGGTTTTTTGTTTTCTTAATTACCTCTTTTCCAGTGCATTTTCGAGAAAAATTATGATCACCAATTTTGTAGAACATAAAATTTCACAAAAGACTTAGGTATATGTTTTATGTTTTTTCGTCTCTATCAGGTATCGAGGTTCAAATCCGCTAAAATCAGGTCAAAAAACAGTGTTTTACTTGGTTTACATTCCGTTAGTTTTTCAAAATGGTAGCTCGAGCACAAGTGCGCCAAGGTCGAATACTAGGATTTTAAAACAGGCGATCAGTTTATAAAACTTATTATAAAAAAATTAACTACCAGAATTGCGACCCCCTCATTTGCGCTAATTGTCTGAGGGGGTTTCTCACCATTTTCCTAATAGCTTATCCATACTATAAAGTTTGTTTTCGATTTACGATTGACGGTATATTTATTTATTAAGTTGAAGTTTATTGTTCGGTACTCGAACCTATGAATATTGGCTATATATGTTGGATAAGTGGGCCGAGTTTTCTAACTATTGCAAGTATTTTATTTTTAATAAAATCCCTTATCCACTGGAGGAACAGTGCAATTAAAATATTTTTTATCGGATTGCTAAAGGAAATTTTTCCGCCCACATAAAAAAATCATACCTCCGAATTTGAATATGGAGACATACAAACTGATTTTTTTAAAAAAAATTTTTTATTTATTTACTTTTTTATACATATACATTATTTATTGAATGTTTTGGCTACCCAACTAGGAAGAATCCCGTTTTAGGGCAGTCAAATTAGGATGATATATGGAACACAGATACTTAAATAATATAATAATAATAATAATAAAAAGTCCTATATAAATGTGTTGGATAAAATAAGAAGAAGAAAACAAAAAGAGAAGAGAAAGAATAAAATTAAACAAATAACCAATTAAAATATGAAGATAACCGTTGTTTTTTTAACAAAATTATTTAAATAATAAAAAAATTAAAAAAATATAAAATAAAATAAAATAAAATAAAAAATAATAAAAGTTTTATCTACTTAAAAACAAAGGATTAAAACAAAATAGCTAATTGCTGTTTGCATTGCAAATTATGGTCTTACATACATATTTTGTATTAATAAAAACTGGAAAAAGAAAAAAAAAAGAATAAAATAAGATAACTTGCATGAATATGACTGTTGTTTGTTTATCAAAGTTATTGAAAAAGTAATCTTATAAAAGGTATATATACAGGGTGTTAAGGTACGTACTTGAGTTACTTTAACCAGTGATTCCTGACATTATTTGGAGTAAAAAATGTAAATGAAATTTTGGTCTCCGGTGACTTTTTTGATGTTTTTTTTTTTTTTTTTTCTACAAAAACATAAATAATAGTAGGTGTTGGGTAGTTGGGGGCGGGGTAAGTAGTAGGGTGGTAACTTGGCTGAGTGACCAATAAGGTCATGTGAAAGATTTTTTTTTTTGTTTGATTTTGAAAAAAAAATATTTTGAAAAAAAAAATTTTACATAAAAAAAGTCACCGTTTCATTTACATTTTTTACTCCAAATAATGTCACGAATCACTGGTTAAAGTAACTCAAGTACGTACCTTAACACCCTGTATATAGTTAATAACAGGTATTTAAATATATCACAATAAAGGTAACTGGTGTTTGAATTGCCTTCTATGTAGCCAATGAATTCCCCTATCTTTTGTTTATTATCACATATTTGTAGGATTTATAAAAACATATAATTAAATCTTTAACCTTAAAACATTTTAAAGAATCTAGAGAATATTTATTTTGTTATATTTTGAATGTACATTATATTATATAGTCGTTTTAATAAAATAAAAAAAATTGAAAATTTGACACATTTTGCCAACAAAGCAATCCGAGGTTTTGGAAAGTGTGCCATAATGAGGCAAAAAGCGCTCGAGTGGTTAAAGTATGGATAAGCTATTAGGGGGATGGTGAGAAACCCTGTAAGGAGTTAATATTATTTATAAAAAAAACGTCAGTAATGAAAACATAATCCCTGTTGTATGCGATATATTTTATATTTTGTGATGTAAAATGACCGTACACAACAAAAAATTTCAGATTTCAAAGATGTAATAAAATATTATAACTGACTACATCTACATTTTTTGTGGGAATGTTTTTAGTTTGAGGAAGGACAAAAAAAGTTTGAAAAAAATCGTTAAAAAGATTGCAAATTTGTTGCCCATCACTTAAAGAAAAGTTTCCGCCGAACATGTTATTCGGTGATCGAGGAAGCTTGTTTTTAAAATATTTCACATTATTCTTTGTGTTTAACTAAGCATTATTTATGTAGTTTTTTTTTTTAAAGAAAGACAAACATTTTCGAGTTACGAATAACCCAACAACATTTGAAAATCTCCTACTACCATCACACTAAGCGAAAGATATTGCTTGTGTTAATTTGAGTAATATTGTAAACAGTTTTATGAAAAAAATATTATATTTATTACCTATTGTAAAAAATGTATTATCTAAAATACATTATTATGAAATTAAATAGAACTCATGAATAAAAGAAAAATCAATCCCATCACTATTATTATGTAAAATGGTCTTACCATCACTATTATCCAAAACGATGGCTCCACCCCCCCCCCCCCCCGACCATGCACTCCTTGCCACGACCCGTCAAATGTGCGAATGAGACGACTGCCGTAAACTCTCAAATTTACCTACAGAAATCGCTTGAAAACAGGTTTATGGAGAATACACTTTTCTACACCGAAACTTTCACGAAATTGAAATTTAAAAAAATATATATTTTCTAAAAAGAAGAAGCTACGTCGGTATGTTTTCATAATTTTGTAATTCTATATGAGAGTTGAGTTAGCAGCACTTTTTCCTAAAATAATTTTTTTTGATAAATTATATATGTTTGACAGTGAATGTTTACGTTAATACGAAACGCATCGAAAATTCAAAAAGCTACCGACATAGCTTTTACTTTCTAGAAGGCAGTGTAAAAAAAATATATTCATTTTGTGCAATTTTCGATGTAGAAAAGTGTTTTTTCCCGGGCGTCCTTTTTGTATGGGCCGAAAAGCGAAGTCTATCGTCTTAATAGTTTCATACTCCGCCTACTGGTTAATACGGAATATTTTTTTATTCAAACAGTTAGATTTTGCTTTATTATTACGAAACTTGAGTATTTATGTCGGGGGAGACGAAAAAACATGCATTTTATATTTCAATTTTATAAGATTATTTCACTTACGCGAAGTATTTGACAGCCACGTTTGGCCAAGTGAAACGGGACTTATACAACTTCAATTACTACAATATACAACTATTTACGTGCACAAAATAGGTTATTAGGTTCTTAGGCTGGGTAAACTAAGTAATTCGTGCGTATTTAGATTGAAAAAAATCGATTGAAAAGGAAATGTTCCGCTCCGTATTATCCGTGCGTATCCGTGTATCGAAATTCGAATTCCGTATTATCCGGTAAGCGGAGTAGTAAACATTTACCAAAACAACTCCTCTTTTTGATGAAGCTTCAGTCTCTTGTAGGGTTGGGCACATAACAAGCCTCGTTAGTTTTCCCATTCGGATTCTATTCTACTGTTATTAATGCTATTACTACGGTGGGAAATATACTTAATGTTTTCCATTTCTTCAATCACATTATGTTATGTCTCTCACCCACATGGTGCGTAATAAACAGTTGATGGTTTAATGTTAAAACTTGCGTAATTTTTGGGAAAGTCTCATAAAACATAACGTAACCAAACGTATTGACATCATGTTTGAGAGGTGAGGAGAGGTGTGGAGAAGGCAAAGCGTTCGCGTCCCAAAATAGGCATGACCACGTGTTTTTTTCTCTGCTTTCTCCCATCCCGATCTCCCACACAGATTCAATAATATATATTGACGAAATACAAATATAAAAGAGAAGCGCTCCGAACTTTAATTAAATCTATACAAGGCCAACAAATGCGCCAACCTTGACACAACTACATTAATATTATACCATAAAAAAATACTACGGTATTATTTTGTAATGTGCAGCGTCATATTATGTATGATATTTTTACTACCTACCAACAATTTTTAAAAGTTTCATTAAAGAAGAAGATAACAATAATAATCTAACTTAAAATATGAAAATGAACAAGATACAGAAAAATAATAAAACAGAGTGGTCGCATCTGGTGTGTTAGCATGGTCGATCGATATGAAGTTACCGACCGATTGATATAGAATATATTAAGGACATGAACAAGATACAGAAAAATAATAAAACAGAGTGGTCGCATCTGGTGTGTTAGCATGGTCGATCGATATGAAGTTACCGACCGATTGATATAGAATATATTAAGGACATTTAGTCATTGTGAACTGTCACCTATTCGTTTGCGATATACAGTTGTCCTAGGGAACGATGAGAAGTTACTGACAATCGGTTGGTAACTTCATATTGATCGACCATGCTAGCACCCCTGGGACGTAAATATGGCAACAATCTGTTTTTAAATCGGCAAAAACTCTCAAACTTTAAGCTATATCGCCACGAAATTTGGTCAAATTTTCTGTATGAAATTTCAATAATTTTAACGTCATTTTCATCGCTGTGAAATACTCATTAAAACAATAAAAATAAGATAAAATACCGTTTCCATGTCAACTCAGAATCAATTCGGAATCAACTCAGAATCAATTCAGAACCAACTCAACTCAACAACTCTTTAAAAAGTCGTTAAAAGCTATAATTTTTTTTTTTTAAATAGCCCATACCGCAAACATAATATAACCTATTTAATCTTTTTTTTTCATAACTTTTAATGACTTTTCAAAAGAGGTGCTGAATTTATTCTGAGTTATCCGGTCTCCGAGAATTAAATAATTCGTTTGAACTGTATTGATACCCGCATCAACAAATTACCTTCAACATATCCTTAGAATCCGTAGTTTAGATTATAATACGTTACTAATTAACTAATTACAAATTAGCATTCGAAGTTGTCTCAATGCTTCATCCTTCGTGCAATAACATTGGATAAAATGTATATTGTTTAGCCTTTGAAATATGCATGACCCTTACCTACTTAGGATAAAAATACTAATTATCTGTGTCTATACATATTACTGGTATTGTAATTGATGATGATTTTTAAATCAAGGTTTTTTATTTACTATACAAAGTAATCTACTGCTATTTAAAGTAATCTACGGATATACTACACACTCGCTTCACGTGCTGGAGACAAACAGAAGTGCTGCCATCTATGTTAGTACAGTAGTTACTAGCTTTTTTATGTATTGTTTTTTGCTTAAACTTTTCTATTCAAGTGGAAAGTTTTTTCTAGGCTAGGGTTATATTAATGAATTGTATGCAATACTTTGTTTGAGTTTAAAGCCAGGGACACACACGGCGTTATAAGCGCTAGCGTTATTTGGCTTGGCCTATTTCAGCATATTCCTCGCCATGCATTCCAATCCCAAATGTATGGCGAGCGATATGGTGAAGTAGGCCAAGCCAAATAACGCCGGCGCTTTTAACGCTGTGTATGTCCCTGGCTTAATGCTTCTAAAACTACGTAGTTTCGGACACAACTATGACTTCTTCAGGGCTTTATGTAGTGTGATGACTAAGGAAATTCCCATTATTATATTATATTTATTATGTTATTCTTAGAGCACTTATGTTGTCAGACCTGACGGCTCCAGCGAAGGCCAGCGGTGTTATTTAAATACAAAGAGAAATTATGAGTTGGCAGAAAAGATAATTCTTCAGAAAGTCTCAATTATTATTTTGGATGCTTGCCAAAAAAATATAATTCTCTCCAGTTTCTATTTTTCATATGGAAAGCGAAACGAGTGAACAATTTTTTTATGATATAATTTTTTTTATCTTTTTAGGAAATTCGTTGTACGAATGATGGTAAAGTTGATTTATTTATTGCAATCAGATGCTATTATTTTCGAACAAAAGTCCCAACTGCCCGACTGAAGCTGAAAGGAGTCGGAGGGGAAGGAATGGGATAAAAGGTTGATTCTAACATGTATCAGTGATTACAAAAATAACCTTTTATAATACCTAATACGAAAATGAGTACCTACCAAAAGAAAATACTCTCTCAACTTTCAAGGTATAATAATACAAAGTTTATTTTGCATTATATTGTTTAATTTTCCTTCTTTAAAAATAAAGTACCCATTCACTTAAATAATATTTATTTAAATTCAGTAATGGGTACCGCAGCCCCGGGAACCATTTATTAAATAACCAACGCCTCGTTTATAGGTCACCCCAAGTGGTTCGCTACGTTTGGTGTCTTAGCAGGATGTATCGGGTGAGATTTGTCTAGGTCTTGACGGCGGATGACCTGGACACACTGAACTCCAGATTCCTACCCGCCCCTAATACAGTTTTCCTTCCCAGAACTTAAAAAGACCCTCCACACAGAATCCCGAAAGATAAAATAGGAAATTGAAATTGATAGAATATTGAAGGAAATTATTTTCACGTAAAAATTTATGTATAAGTATAAATTTACACGGAGAACATTCTTATTCTAAAATACAATCATTTTATTCGTAAAAACGGTTAAAAACGGGACTGAAGTTTTTACGAACAAATTAACAGTGTTTCAATGTTTATTGGCGGGAAAATGTAAGAATAATTTGTTGGTGTACGTACGAAATTACGTATATTCTTACATGTTCCCGCCAATAAACATTGAAATCCTGTTAATTTGTTCGTAAGAACTTCAGCCCCGTTTTTAACCGTTTTTACGAATAAAATTATCGTATTTTAAAATAACATTTTTTCCATGTATCTAAACATCTCCCTTTGTTTCTATTAATTACGATTTGAACAAAATTATAGATATCATTAGAAAAAGTATCATACTTAGCTATTAGCTTAATGGACTAACGAAGCACGGCGCAAGTAATTTTTTGTCAAAATAGAAAAGTAACTAAGATGCGGTTGGTGAAACCGGCGTAATTTAGGCAAGACTATTTACTACTCTGGCAACACTCAGCCAAATGGCATGGTTTCAATAGTGACACTGCAAAAACCACAAATTGTGATAAACAGATGGAAATTCTCAGAGTTTTCAAATTATCTGCTTCGTTGAGCATAATAGATACTAATTATTTTTTTAGAATAAATAGTACAATTTTTTGCTCGCTTAGAAACGTGCAACATTATTGACAGTTTACTAAAGCTGGTTTTTAGGTAGTATGTGCTTGAGGGAAAAAAACATGTTTGCCAACAGGAAAATAATTTGTTTATAATACATAAATTTATAGGTAGTTTGTTCTGACAGGTTGTGTTTTTTCCGCTCCGAGTATTTATTTCTCTAACGTCGGCTCCTCTGGCCTAATACCTTTGAAAACGTGTCAAAACACGCATTTTAGTGAAAGCTTTATAATTTGTTAGTGACATTTGATTTTGCATTGTGCTAATAGCGGTAAAATGAGTTTAAAGTTTACAAGTGCATTCGACAGGACACAAAGGATTTCATCAGACGAACACATCTAAAAAGATAAGACTCACTCATATTTCACTTATTATATTGCTTGACGATTTGTTTATTTTAACACAATTATGTCCCGAAGCTCACGCGGTCAGGGCAGAGGTGTTCAAATACTGTGTCACTAAATTTGACGTAGTACATATATTGTTGTTAATTTCAGTTTGCAGTTTTGTTCACACTTTCAGTTGGTAAGAAAGGTTTGGGAGGCACTGAACTCGAATTCCACGTGTTGACATACGTGGGTCATGTTTAGAATTTGGACAGAATCAGTCTCATTTACTGCTTTGGGCCGCTAGATGAGTATTCATAACATCATTAGAAATAAAAAATAATAAAGCTATATTAAAACAGCATAGCTACACACGGATGGCGCCGCATAATCGTATATTTGTTTACTGATGAATTCGTTTTTTTATTTTGTTTACCAGCTTCTATTGAACGACAAAAATTATTTGAAAGTACTTGTTCAACTTTATTGCAAGTGTCGAGTTGATCAATGTGCTTAAGTGAATGCTTTTAAGGATTTACGCAGCACAAGTGTGACTTGCACAGGATTACAAAGGGAAAAGTTTTGAGAAATGATATTTTCAATTTTATTTTGTTAAAGGTTTATTATCCCATTAGAAGTAGGTTGATCCAAGAGGTGGCAAGAAGAGACAACTAGAGGCAAGAAGAGACGAGAAGATCCAAGATGCATGAAGAGCCAAGAAGAGACATTAAGATACAAGAAATAGCAGGAAGAGCCAAGCAGAGTCCACATGAGAGGAGAAGAATCAAGAAGAGGCAAGAAGAGACAAGAATAAGTAAAAAGGGCCAAGGAGAGACGAAAGGATTCCAGAAGAGACAAGAAGAAACAAGAATAGAAAAGAAGATACAAGAAAAACTACGAAGGGATAGGAAGATCCAAGAAGAGCCGAGAAGAGGCAAGAAGAAGGAAAACATAAAGAAAAGAAATACAAAATCATAACGCTCAATCCATTCCCTTCTTCCTGCCCATCCTAAACTCCAATATTGGCTTATTAGGTTGCCATGTATACCGGTCGATTAAACTCCAACCTCCTTCCTATCCTCAGAGCACTTGTTCCTAGTGCTAACAAATCAGTGCCCCCTGGTGTACCGGCCTCACCGGGACAGGATTGCTCCTGGCTGGGGTGGTACAATCGTATCGTATCGTATCGTAACCTACATAATTTTATCGTGCTTTGTTTGCATGACATTTTGTTTGAAATTTGAATATTTTTATAAAGATTAAAACAAGAAGTGACTCAAACGTAGATAAATAAAAGAATTATTGGTTACTTTTCTTCTGTGTTGACACGAAATTTTGATTACGCATCAGTGACGACAAAAATAATCTTACTTTTTATAATACCTAATAGGATCATAAATCACGAGTTACAAAAGTATAACATGAAAGCGTCCTTTTCTCACTGATCACTATTTGTTTAAACGCTGAAACGAACTTAGAATCGGTATTTAACGGAAACCTTTCAACTGTCAAAAAAACAAAATGGCACTAAATGACAATTTGATGACTTTGTCACCCTGAATTTTTGCGAAACAACTATAGATATAACACCGTGCGGAAAACAAAACATTTTTATAATTTTATTTTCCTCCTTGCGGCATCCCGAATTTCAACCGATTTTTTTAACTTAAACATTTTTTGATTATATACATATACATTATAAACATATTATATAATATATTTAATTCTCCGTTAAACGCCGGATTCTAGGTCCGTTTCGGCTATCGAACAAATTGTGCACAATTATAAAAAGATGAATCCACATAGCATCCTTAAATATGACATAGGAAAATAATTTCCTCAGGGCCTCCAGTTTGGAGCTAATGTAAAAAAACCGTTTTATGGTAATCCGATAAAATGTTTCGCATTAGAAATCTCGCGGCGGCGCCTTTGTGTCTGGTTTGCAATAATTTATTTATTTATTTATTAAAGAATTTTATACATAGTGTACATGTTGTGTTATTTCGCCCGCCATGCTAGGGATGTCCCTGTGTTAATTGCAAGAGATGTAAACAAGAAGTGACTCAAACCTAGAAAAATACAAGAATTATTGGCAACTTTTAATCTGTATTGTACACTAACATCTAAGCTTGATTCTAACGGGCTTCAGTGAGGACAAAAAATCATTATTTTTATAATATCTACCTAATAGGAACATGAGTAACTTAAATAAATACTCTCTCAAATTTCAAGGCAAAATACAATGTTTATTATGTATTCCAATCTTACTAATATTACAAACGCGAAAGTTTGTATGGATGTATGTGTGTTTGTTACTCTTTCACGCAAAAACTACTGAATGGATTTTACTGAAACTTTACAATAATATATCTCATACATCAGAATAACTTATAGACTACAATTTATAAAGCTAACTATTTTAAATATATTATAAATAATAATAATTGTATAATAGAAAATAAGAATTGAATTAAATTGAATTAAATTAAAATTAAATTGAATCGAATCAAGAATTATAGATATTTTAAATAAATAAATACGTTAAGAATTTTGATATAAACATATAGATGGGACCTAGAAAAAGAAAATAGGCAACTCGAAGTAATAATCCTGCGCAGACGAAGTCGCGGGCAGAAGCTAGTAATCAATATTTCTTCTTTCAAAATACCGTTTTCACTTACAATAATATTTATTTAAAATCAGAATACATTCCAAGTTGTTCCGCAGAACTTAAAATGTAACATTGTCATCAAAAGTTCAAAATGAATAATTCTTTTTTAATCAAGAGGTTTTGGAAATGTGCCACTTTATTTATTTGTATTTTTAATTATAACATAAAGGCAATTATATGATTCGATTATTCATGATTTTAGAGGGAACTTGGGCAATTATTTGTGAGTAAACGATTATTATTATTATTATTTTTTATTTACCCTATTTACTTGTATGCAATAAAATGAAATATAAAATAAACAAGTAAAAATAGTTTAAAAAAGCGTTTTGATGGTCGTAAATTTAAATTAAAAATTATCATTTTAGTTGGATCACAGATTTGACGAACATAAATTAAAATTACTTATTACCCAAAAAACACCCTTTTTTCGATGTTTTATTTTATTTTTTTATTATATAAATAAATTCCAAAAAAAAAAAATTCGAAGTTGCTTCTAAAGTCAAGCAAAATTGAATTATTTAATTATCTATACATCTCAATTAAAAACAAAAATAAATATAATAGCATATTTTCGTATCTACTAAATATGCTATTTATTCCTTTTGGTTAAAAAAGTATTAATCGGTTTGGTTGGGTATTTTGTCAATTAAATCACCCTAAGGGCGCTTAACAACACTTATACTTATTATTAATAACTTACGCACCAGATTTTCATACACTTTTCCATATAAATGATCATCTACTAAATCCACGTTATGCAAGTGTATTATATAAGTATAATTAATAAAAAACAATACAAGAACAACACGTTAATCTACAAAACTATTAAATGGGAATATAATTCACCGTCTCCAGATATTTTCATATCAGAGGGTTCGGCTCTGTGGAATTCCTAATTTAAATAGACTTATTGTTTATTACTTATTACTTATTACTAAAAACCTACAGTAAAAAAAATTAGACTTACTTACAAGAAAGATTTTTTATAACTAGAGACTTACTACTTAACTAAATAATAATAAGCAATAATAAGCACACACTTAACACAACAAATTCACATCGACGGATCTGCCGGATCTGCCCTGATGATGGACACTGCAACGCTGTCCGAAACGTCGGCTAAAGAAGGCGGTAGCACAACGCGGCATAACACCCCAAAAACAAACAACGAAAATACTACTTAACTGTTTATTACTTTTGACTTACTACTAAGATTTAAATTTCTTCGTACAGAGTAGCCGGTCATTATCCCCAATGACGTATTGTTTTAATGTTTCGTAATTTATTTTTTGCCGGTTTGGTCATTGTCATTAGTCATTGACTCATTATATTATTGTGCTACTGCCAGAAGTGAGTTTTTCACGGGTAACGCCATTTGCATGGAAAATAAATGAAACTGACTTAATTGCGAAATCACGCTTTACATTCGTTTCGTGTGCCTGATTTATGGGTTATAATAATGACTAGAATAATGCTAGTAAAACGGACAGCCTTCTAACTATTAGCCACGTTTCCGAAAGGATGATCGTTTATTGTTATGCCTAACCTACGCTTTCACAGAGAAATGAATCTAAACTAGTATTCCCTCTATTACTCTATAAAGCCAATAATTAGGTCTAAGATAACATACGCAAGCCCTGTTTGGCAAATGACTATCTCACTCAAGAGTCAAGAGGAAACCCGGTTGCCGAGAAATTTGAATAAATATTTTATTAAACTGTCACTCTTACTCTCCCGAATACTGAACGAAAGAGACAACTGCACTTCAGGCTTATAATAACCAAAAAAATCCTTAAAGTCAAAGTTTTGTATTCCCCTTTTTCTCCTCCAAAACTGGACCGACTTTTAAGATTTCTTTTACTAACTGTATTAGGAGAAAATACTCTATATGAGAACTACCCTTTCAATTTTGCATCGGTTGGTTCGTTGATTACTGCTATTCCATCAACCACGCTGATCTGGTTAGCTCATGACTCATGACGAATGGATGAATTGGTTTAAAAGCCCTTCAAGTATGAGTCATAGTCATGGACTATTTTATGGATGCTTATTGGAACAGGCTTTTGCAGTACATCACCTGTCTTCCAAGTCATTCGGACAAATGAAAAAAATACAAATCGCAATAATCAGTCAGTGATTGTTTTCAGTTGGACACAAAAACCAGAACATTTCAATGACCAGATACACATGTAGGTATGTCAGGAATTCCTCGACGGATCGGGCCTGGTGAGTCACTTTCGACTCGTCGACTATCCACTCTTGTCGTCGGAGAAGAGCTGATGTTGGTTGTTTTGTCGCGTACTTGTTTCTTGTACATCCACAGTCCACTGTGCTCTTTTTGTGTCTGCCGTGAGTAATGCCCTGGCGGTTCTAAGGAACAACGCCTTATTCTGGCGACGAACCAAGTCCATATTATGTTCTGCAACAGCGATCCAGTATTCTATTTTTATATTTTTCTCAACTAGTTCTGCGCGATAGACGTTAACCTCAAAGTTGTTTGTTATTAGTTAAGTTTTTAAGTAATAAACATCTTAATGAAATACAATCCCAGGATACGGAATCCCAGCGGTTCTATGGTCCCGACAATGGGATAATCCGTTAGCAGCTAATTATTCCGAGATTTTTGTATTTTTTTGGATCTTTTCACAAATCACAACTCATTAATATACAATCAATTTACAATTACTAAAGTTATGCGCCACAAACTTAATGTCTCGTATCCACAAAACATCTGGAATGTTGGGGTACTTTTATAATATCTCTTAGTTGGTACATACTTGGCTGCTATACAGACTTAAAATACAATCAAAAGTAAAATTGTTAATTTAGCGGGACGGTAGGTATATAGAAATGTTCCAAATAGGATTTTGTGTGCCCATTCCGTGTTCGATCCTCGGCTGGCTAAGCCCTCCGTCACAACACAAGCAACATCTTCCGCTTAGTGTGGTGGTAGTAGGAGATTTTCAAATGTTGTTGGGTTATTCGTAACCCGGGAATGTTTGTCTTTCTTTTAAATTAATTAATAAAAAAAGATAAAGCGTTTGTTGTTGGGATCGGCCAAATGGGGCAAATGGATTAGGTTTGGTTAGGTTATGTTAGGTTAGGTGGAGGAGCATACCATAGGGGACCGTGAGCATCTTGATTCAGACACACAAAAACATTTCAACAGTCAAGTAAATACAAAACTATTTGTCAAAGAAAATGAAAATAAAATAATTATTTTTTAGATTTTCATAAATCTCACCAATGAGCTGGAAAACCAGCATATTTCTAAAAGATAAACTAAAATATCTAAATAAATATAGTACATATTTTTGAACTAAATATAGTGTGGGACCCAAACGCGATGCCACTCAACCACTGACCGGTTAAAATATAATCAAATAAAATAAGTCTAATAAACCTATGTATTACAATTAATAATAATAATATTCTAAAAAGACTTTGACCTTTATGATAGAATCCGCTCTGTGGTCAGGAAGCATAATAATATATAAATGTAAATCATTATCGGAATATCATTTTATCACGTACAAACTCACTCACGGAGAGTGAACTCGCTCAACGAACTAATAAATAATTTTCTATTAATAGGGACATATGTCTTTGTTATTTAATAATATTTAATGTGACTCACAATGGCATTATAAACGTGCCAAGAAAATAGAACATGAATCAATTAGGTAATGTTTTTAATTGATAATGCAATAAAATATATTGTAATCAAACAATTTGCATTGAAAAAACACGTAAATTTTAATGCTACTGGGATTCGAACTCGTCGCCTCGGCGTCGTGAAAACTGCCATTTTTCTTTACCGTGAGAGGTTTTTTGTTTTTTTTTTTAAATGATTTTTTTTTATGTGCGTTCCCTGCAAGGGTTCTAATTTATCCTGTACTGGTATCTCTAATTCATCCTATATTGGTAGGTATCTCTAATGTATCCTATATTGGTATCTTTATTTATCCTATATTGGTATCTCTAATTTATCTTATATTGATATCTCTAGTGCATCCTATATTGGTATCTCTAATTTATCCCATATTGGTATCTCTAATGTATCCTTCATTGGTATCCCTAATTTATCCTATATTGGTATCTCTATTTATCTTATATTGGTATCTCTAATTTATCCTAGATTGGTATCTCTGATGTATCCTATATTGGTATCTCTAATTTATTCTATATTGGTATCTCTAATTTATCCTATATTGGTATCTCTATTTATCCTAAATTGGTATCTCTAATTAATCCTATATTGTTATCTCTAATATAGATATCCTATATTGGTATCTCTAATTTATCCTATATTGGTATCTCTAATTTATCCTATATTGGTATCTCTAATTTATCCCATATTGGTATCTCTAATGTATCCTACATTGGTATCTCTAATTTATCCTATATTGGTATCCCTAATTTATCCTATATTGGTATCTCTATTTATTTTATATTGGTATCTCTAATTTATCCTATATTGGTATCTCTGATGTATCCTATATTGGTATCTCTAATTTATTCTATATTGGTATCTCTAATTTATCCTATATTGGTATCTCTATTTATCCTAAATTGGTATCTCTAATTAATCCTATATTGGTATCTCTAATATAGATATCCTATATTGGTATCTCTAATTTATCCTATATTGGTATCTCTAATTTATCATATATTGGTATCTCTAATTTATCCTACATTGGTATCTCTAATTTGAAGTATGTTGTGAGGCTCAAGAAAGGAAAGGAGGTGGGGTAGAGAAAGGTTAGGAAGTACAAATAGAAGTGGATGAGTACCGTCGATCGATAAGGGTTATATCGATAACTTCTCATCGTACCCTAGCGTGACTGCAGCTCGCCAATGCCAAACGCCACTCGTTCTCAGTGGCTACGTGCTCTTAATATATTGGACGTCAACTGTTGTTTGTGCTATCTGCAGTTGTCTTAGGGAATGATGAGAATTTACCGAAAGTGATCGATACAATGCTTATACATAGCACGATCGATCGTTAAAAGGATTTATAGATAATGTTGGGAACTTTGTTGTCTTTCCCGCCCTCGACTGCAGTCGCTAACGACCAAAAATACCGTTCACATCGAATAAATCAAGAACACTTAGTCGTTGTGAACTGTTGTTTGTTCGTTAGCGATCTGAAGTCATGCTCGGGAACGGTTAAAAGTTACCGACATTTTCGATAAATTCTTTATCGATTGACCATGTTAGATACCGTTACGGATTTCGGATTTTGAATCCTGGTCACACAAAAACAAAATTCTGTTTGTGTTTTTGACGTTTATAAAACACATAGTTTATCTTATTCAAATTTTTAGGACTGCACAGGAATCAACAACCAAATGACAAAAAAGTTGCATTTGAGAAAATATCATACTTTTCATGGGCATTATGTTAGGCTTGAGATTTATAAAATAGGTGAAACAATGTTGCAAACAAGAAACGTGATTCAAATCCTTGTTTCCGCGGGTTAAAGGCTATACGTTCTGAAAGAAAGAGAAAAACTCTGCCATTGTTCTCAAGTTTTCGTTTTATTTATTTGTGTGAATCGGGTTTTTCTGCGTTTTCAACATGACTTGGAACGGAGTTATTCAAATGTAGATATCGCCCGCATAATACTTAGATACATTACTGCATAGGCGATTATTTTGCATCCATCGACCATTGTTAGTTTATATAAAAGTAATTGCTTACTCACATTTATACTAACATACACGGAATCTGGGCACATGCTTCCGATTCCACTTAGGGTAACACAATAATAATTATACATAATATATTTCCAAATAAAGCCATGCGGTTATCCTTGGGATCCCCAAAATGGTTGATAGCTTCCCAATTACATCGAAATTATGTAAATCCCATTTTAAAGAAATTACATATTATTAAGTTTTGCGGAATCCTTCTAGTCGGACGTCCCCGTGAAATGCGACCATAAATAGCCTAGTTTTTATAAACAGTCGTTAATCGCTGTTGCTTTTCTATATTACCTATTCTAGATAAGATATAAATAACTTTCACATTGTAATAATAATAATACTGTAATTTTTTGATTTATGATATTTAATATTATCTACATAAAAGATTATGAAACTTACATCAATCTTGTGATTATTATTATCTTTTTATTTCATTACAATTTACCTGATGATTTATTTTGAACATCCTATTTAGTCTAATCTGCAATTCCAACAGAGATACACCAACATAGTCAAAAACAGACAAACAGAGATAGTCAAAAAGTGAGCCTTTTTGCTTCTTTTTTCCAAATAACTAAATATCGTAATATTTGTTTCAAAAATTCTCCCTGACCATACCAGATTTGATGATTCAATAAGGTAATCCAGTTCGTTTTTTAATTTTTTTAAATCACCAATTTAAATACCATTAAATTTTCTTTATTTTTATAGTTTATTTATTTAATTTGGTACAATAATTTACTTTTTACAATATATTTTGATAATTTGTGGCCTCACTGGGGGGCATACTGAGGCTCCCATTTTATAATAATAAAATTCAATACGATAAGTAATAAATTTTAACAAAAATATAAAGTTGGTAATGAAAAAAAAGGTCGGCATATATTATGAGTTCCGATTGTGTATAATGATATGTGTTTTATAATATTATTGTGTGTTATGTTATAATGTTATATTCGTCTGCATTACTAAGTTTTTTTGTTTGTTTTGTTGTTCTTTAATCCTTTTTTTAAATTTTGTATCTGAATTCATTTTTGTTTTCCTCATTTTTTGTATCAAGTGAAAGATAAGTTTTAATATAAACCATCTCATAATGTAATTTTATTAGGAACCTATAAACGACCCTTGGGGAACACCACGTTTTATTCCAAATAACGTAATGTTGTAACAGCCGACATAATCATAAAGTTTTATACATTTTCTCTAACGATACTACATTTAAAAGGTCAACAAACATTGTAACTTCAAGCTCCAATAATTGGATTGAACCGATCAGCGAATGCAGTTGACTGACTTATGCTTGCTGGTTTAATTATCACTGCTATTGTATGCGCTGACAATAGTCAATCATATAAATTCACACTCCATTGTACAATGTATACTGTACACAGTACAGTTATGTATACTTACTTACCGTTTATTGTCTTTTTTGCGTAGAATGCCCATTTCATCATATTATTTTTAAAGATTACGTCGGTTATATCTTTGTTTAATTTATTTTTTAAATATATTAAATGCACAGTATCTATCTAATTAAAAGCAACTATGATATAATCGTTCGATTATCAACAAAGAATCATGTACGAGAATATTGATTATTTTTCAATTCTGTTTAATACTTAACATTTAATAACCCCATTTTTGATATTAAAAAAAAAACTTTTCACCATCTTTATTGGTATTGGTTAAGTTAATACAGTATACAACCTAATATTATATTTAGAATGAAAGCATTTTGTTATCAGATCAAAGTGGATATTGTATGGGTGTGAAAGAAATTTTATGATTTAGCCCGACTTACACGGGTGATTTTTCAGTAGAATCCATCAAATGAGAACAAAAAGTGTTCTTAGGGGGCATACATTAATTACGTGAGCAAAAAATAGGGAGGGGGTCAATAAAAATCTCACGTCAACTTTAAAATAGTATATTATATTATTATAGAGATAAAAAAATTGCTATTTTGAACAAAGTTTATTTTGAGAGTAAGAAAATATCTCACGTGAGGGGGGGGGGGTCCCACTAAATATCACTTAATCTCACCAAGGGGGGGGGGGGGGGGGGGGAGGGGAGGGGTCTAAATTAAAAAAAAAAAACAACTCACGTAATTAATGTATGTCTCCTTACGATTCCTAGAGATATAAAAAATCTAAAAAATAATATGTAGGTAATTACCAAATACCGTTTATTTATAATATACCTACGTAAAAACGTTTATTTAATTAAAAAAACATGTTTTTATCCTACAGTTTTCAACGTTCCAAGGCTTCTATGCATTTTACTTGCCCGTGTAAGTTGGGCTTGGTAGTTAAGTCTTCTTGCTGGGAGAGCAATCTATTTTAAACGTCTCCCTTCGGGACTGCTATCGTTCTAAACTAGGGGTTTCCAAACTGTAAACAGTGAACATTTTTGAAAATCTTTGAAAATTTTTCACAATTGATTTTTTTACTTTCAACTCGCAAGGAACCGATTCATCAGTTTTTCGGGTCTATATATATATATGTATATATGAATAAACCATAAATAAACCATAAATATTTATGCTTGACCAGGTGGTTGACTGACTTAAAGTGAGTCATTGTCATTAATAATGGGTATGATTATATAAGGAATTGAAGTTATGATTTTTCGAATTTAAACTATTTGAAAAGATATCTTGAGTAGTTGAAAAATTTCCAGCAAATGAAGTGATTGAATCCACTAATTATCGACAACATGAACACGATTTTATCAACACAAGCACTCCAATAAAATAACTCTTTGATTCACAATTAATTTAAATAAACGTTAAAAAAATAAGAAACAAAATTCGCCATTCTTGGTCAAGTTTAGTATAGATATAGATGCGTTGATTTCGAAAGAAACGTAGGTAATATTTTAGTTAGACATGAGTATATACGATATGATTTTAGATTTTCACGGCCAAAAGTGTTTTTGTTATTTATTTTTGGGGTTTTATGCCGTGTACGCTATCTCCTTCTTTAGCCAACGTTTCGGACAACGTTACAGTGTCCATCATCAGGGCATGCCACACATCTGCCCTGATGATCGACACTGTAACGTTGTCCGAAACATTGGCTAGAGAAGGAGATAGCGTAACACGGCATAAAACCCCCAAAATAAATAACAAAAATGTATATAGGTATATTTCCTTACTGCATAGTGGGGAGGGGAAGGGGATGGGGAAGAAGAGGAAGGTGGGGAAGTACCTGACTATTCAGATCTGATCATCAAACACGGCTAAAGCCATTTGAAGCAAAGTTTTAATTTTTAATGGTAGTCTTACACCAGGGCGATACTGAGAGTACCTTCCACTTTGTTTGCTTGCCTAATCCAAGAATAGTTTATTATAAAATCAGCACTGAAAGTAGGTAGGTACCTACATTTAAAAATCCAAACCACTCATTATCATTATGATCTTTACAGTCAGGCTAATTTTTGTACTTAATTTAAAATTAAATTTAAAAAATTCAAAGATTCAAAAACTTTATTCAGGTATTAAAAACTTTGGGAGCCCCTGCTTTATGCTCTACACTCCTACTGTATTTTATTATTCTAGTTTTGTTGGAAGAGTTGTATAACAACTTTACTTATTTCGTTGTTTTGGTACGTTGATAAGTTAAACATCGATTGAATCTGAGTGATTATGATCAAATACATAAATAAAATATTTCGTATGATTTAATGCTTTCCACTCCGAAGTAGAAACTCATTTGTCAATTTCTAGGAAACTGACCTTAACAGAATAATCATCTTTAAACTAAACTCGTGATTTAACCGCAATAATGTTTGGTTTGCCTTATATTTATAAATAAGTAACCTAGCGCAATTATTTTTGGTATCGGTATAAATTTACCAAATAATCATTCTCGTTTTTTTTTTCAGTAAAAAATATGGAAAACATACTTTCCATCTTGTAGCTAAATAAATTTGATATGTAGGTAGGTACTTCCTTGAAAGTTCTTACATGGCAATATTTCGCAATGTGAGGTAGGTACCTGCCTAGTGTATGATTACTAAAAGAGAATCGTGATTATCATTCTTTGTTTTCTTTTATAATGTAGTACAAAAAATATATTATCTGATATTATGTGTACATGGGATTAATTTATTTATTATTTTTTTTCAGGTGACTGAAAGGCACCATCAAACTTTTTCCACCCGCACACTAGCGTCATCTGCCGAGGAAAGCATTTATTAATGGCGGACAACGCGCCGAGTCCGTAGTTCTGTGATAATATCGTCCCCAGTCTGTTTTCAGTGTTTAGCGCGATAAAACAGATTTATTGTGACATAGAATTCATAAATACATACAATATTACAAATCTCACAAGTGCAAGCGTCTTGTAAGTGCGCATTCAAGTGGGGAGAGTGTTAATTCTCGACGACAAATTGTCAAGTGACAGATGCTGTTGACGTTCTGTCTAGTGTAATTCTTATGTCTGTGTCACAATAAATAAGAAAAATAACACATGTTTGAGTGGTTTATATGGTAAACTAACAGTTTAAAGTCAGCTTTACAAGCAAACACTTTGTTTTATGAATTACTGTCGGAAGAAATTGTGTAGTTTTCTTGTGATTTGGGTAAAAGTAGTATACTAGTGGCTGCCTTCAAGAAGTTACCTGCGTGGTGTTTTGTGAAAGAATTAAGCTGTCGAAGGAGTCGAGAGCTAAGATGGCGAGCACCGGCAGTGAGATATGGCTCCAATGGTTTACGTGTTGCTACCACCAGCCCGCGGCTTCGGCCCAGAGGAAACGACGGAGAATCGATAGATCCATGATTGGAGCACCGACCAACTTCCAGCACACAGGACACATAGGTCAGTACAAATATTTACCCTACCATTACACTTGATTGACAGGTTAATTCACAGACTCAACCTATCAACATTGAATCTATCATGTGCTGAATCTATAATAAAATAACACACTCTTCCGCAGGTTATTTTGTGTGTGACTGAAGAAGGTCACAGCCCTATAAATTTATATATTGTATACACAAATATTAATGCTCAATGTTCATGCTCAGTACTACGTGGCTAGTTCTCATAATATGCGGTGTGAAGTTTCCTAATCAGTAATATTGACGTATCCGTGGTGTAAAGGTTTACTAATAGAAAATTTAATCAGCAAGTCCATTTTTTTAACCTGTACGCGGTACATAAACAAAGTAACAACTGATTTTCTCATTTATGAAGGTTACTGGTTAAAATCTTGTTTCCTATGTTTACCTTTTTCTTGTGTCAATAATTAGAGCTCATTCCATAACAGGTATATGCAGGAAGCTCGATTCACCTACTATTACCTTAATAGCCTCAATACACTACTCGCGAAGTTGATCGAAGTTAATGAAGAAGTGAGCCGAGTAGTGTGGTGAGACGCATCGTGTTCGAACTTCGGAACGCTTCGAGTCCTTTGACTCGGCGCAAAAACCGACAACGATCGGAAGTCCGACAAAGCGAGGCGAGGTTGCACGAAGGGAAGTGAAATTCGTTTCTAAACTATCGTATTCGATTAACCTCGATCAAATTCGCGAGTAGTGTATTGGGGCCTTAAGAAATGTACTTCCTCAGTGTGCAAATTTGCAATGTTTACATTCAGTGCTCCCATTTTAATATCTACTTACAGCTATTTATATTAGTCACAGATAAGAGAAGTCCCTTATCACAGTATTTTCTCTTGTATTATCATGAACAGATAACAGATAAAAAAGGTAAACTTACTTTCATGATAATGTTTATGATTCATTTTATGATAATATTGCCTGGTTTACAGAATTAGCGATGAATATGAAATACAATATTTACCATCTTATAGAATAAAAAATAGTGTCTGCGGTGCAGTAGCATATGTAGGTATGGTTTCATAGCGTAATTTTAACTTTTCATTCTCCCCTGTAGAATTAAGTCGCAGCACAAAATCATTAACTGCCGATTCTCGGCCAGTCAGCATTTGCTTAAATCTTGATGACCATTAAAACAATTCAGCTTAAAAATTGACCAAACATCAGTGCCGAAAATCAGCAGTTAAAGGGGAACTTTACTTGAAGTGGCAAATATAAAAAAAAAAATTCACTGATTTTCGATTTAATGACAATGTTACTTATGAATATTGTAATTATGAATAATATTAATATTTGTGAAGTACCGTTTTGTATTTGTGTTTTAATTGGGATTATTGTTGTATATTTGTAGGATCCAATGACGTGGAAATGCCTAACAGTCTACTCAATGCCGTACAGAATCAGATGCAGAGTAAAGGAGGATATGAAATGGCGTATCAGGTCAAGGTAATGTCTTTAAATATCTCTCTTAATCGTCGAAAAGCTTTGTCAAGCATCTTAAGGTGAACGTCAAAAGGATTCATATATTATTTTTACATATAAACGCTTTTTACAAGTTATGCTTTGAAATATTAAGAAAAAATTTATTGTTTGCGGAAGTTCACAAGCAATATGAATATTAGCAAATAGTTTTGTCAATTAAAAACTCTAATCTTTCAAGAAAAGCTAACAATACAATATTCACCGGTGCTTCAATCCAATATTCTATTTGCTACCCTTTCTTGAAAGATTCGAGTTTTTTAATTGACAAAACTATTTGTTAATATTCATATTGCTTGTGAACTTCCGCGAACAATAAATTTTTCTTAATATTTCAAAGCATAACTTGTAAAAAGCATTTATAAGTAAAAAGCATTTATAAGTAAAAATACTTTACGCGCGCCATCTACGAAAGCATGGAATATGAATTCTTTTGACATTCACCTTATGTAAATAATAATAATTCTTCAAGCTGTTTGCTTTTGCTTACTGTAAAATTCAATTTTCAAATTTCTGCTGGTTTTCCCAGCTTCTCTATTATCCTACTTTGTACATTTATTTGATAATTTTTAATAATTCCACTACTCTGTATCGCTGCATTTGCAATCATTTTCCATCACAATTATAGAGGTCTTATAGATAAGAATATCGACATCAATCCATTACTGATTTAAAACTTATTTGACTGTTAGACAGGAGAGACAAAATACCATTAACAATTTTATGCAAACGGAGGGCATTTGAAATGCGCCATGAAACTGTTTTCATTGTAGGACAGTTCTCTTGCATTGAAAACATCCTAGCTAAAATATTTTTATTTTATTGTTGCGTGCTGTCGTTGAATGGTATTTTGAGATGGCTTTCATCACATTGTATTTTAATTAAAAGTGATGCATTCAAAATGTCAAACCTTTTGTCAGAAATTGAATCTAGGTCAGAATTTAACATAAGATTTTGAATAAATAGTTTGACATTATTAAAATAGATGGCAGGCTCATCCCATCCCCTCCAACGAAACTGAAATTAATATATTGTTTGCAAAACTAATATTGCCCTCTTCTGCATCAAATCATCTAGAAAGAAACACATATCAGTTCCGTTGGGGGTAAATTAAATTCCTTGGGTTGTATTATTTCGGTGTCAATAACATTTTATACTTGTACGATTAAAAACAAAGTGTATTATTAAAAGGTCTCCTTTCTAATTCTTAGTGAATCCTAAAACATTACACCTTTTGTCGTGTTACTTTATATTTTATAATGACTTCAATTTTTTTTTCAGGTATACTGACCTGACAACTCGGCGTCACAACAGAATGACGCTCCTCAGTGACTTCACATGACCTCAATACGCCTAAAGTGACCACAATTAGTATCCTGCGATGTGACTTTATGTTGCTAGATGTGACAGCACGGCCCCGCATCATAATGTGACTTCACACTGCGAAACGTGACTGCTTGGACCCATGTCATAATGTGGCTTCATGTTGCCAGATGTAACTGCGTGGGCCCGAGTCACCGTGCGGCTGTATGTTGCCAGATGTGACTGCGTGGCCCCATGTCACAATGTGACTCTAATTGGCTTGTGTGTATCTTTTATCCTCATTTGACTCTATTTAAGAATAAGGAAGTGTCAGTGGAGTTGTGGCAAGTGAAGAGTTGTGGTGAACCTGTAAATAGACCTCAAATAGCCTAGTGAAAGTTTATGTCCTCATCCATGCATTTGTTATTGTTATCAATTAACTCAATTATGTACTTTCTTAATAGTATTAAGATGTCTTATGTATAAGTATTTCACCATATTCTATACTGTACAAAGTTTTATCATCAAACAATCAATGTAACGCCGATTTAAGGTCCCATTGAGAATGAGAATAACCAATAATGTTCTTAAGGGTAAAATTTAAAGAATTCACAATCTGCTTTTTCATAGATGGAGCTAATTTAATTATTTTAGGGAAAAACACTTTCTGCAAGTTAAAATATTAAGATGGATTGTTTGTTTGCCCCGTACATTTGCAATATGAATACGAACAAACAGTTTTTTGCATATACAAACTCAATTCTTCCAAGAAAGGCATACAAATACAATATTGTATCGGTGATTCAATACAACATTGTATTTGTATGGCTTTCTAGAATATTTTGAGTTTGTATATGGACAAAACTCTTTGTTTATAGTCATATTGCGTATGAATGGGCGAAAAGAAATACATAATTCATGTAAATATTTTAAAACAACTTATGAAAGTGTTTTTTCCTAAAATAATTCAAATTGGCACCATCTGTGAATGCGTAGATTATAATGTATGTTCCGTTTAACCTAAAGACAATTTAATTACATGCTGTTCGAAGCCTTCAACCTGCCATTACAATATTTTGCAAAATTAATGTATTTATTCATAGACAATTAAAAATAATTGTAACTTGGATATGTAATGTTTTAAAAGGTTGATCTTGTCAGGAATGTAATGCATTGAAAAATTGGTTATCATCTCATGAATCCTGAAATAAGTTAATGATGCTTTACAACATGGAAGAGAGCAATCAATTTAGAAATGAAATTCCGCATTTACACAGTTGTTGGAATATCGGTGATTATTATGATATAAATTTTAATGTGTGAATATTTTGGAAAAGTACAGTGAGTAACTATAAAATGTTATTATAATAATTTATGTAAATAGTGAGTGAATTAGAATAATTGTTGTATTAACTTAATTCAGAGATTAACAGACTCTTATCCCAATACAAAACTTGTGCCCTGTAGATTTAGAACTGTCTGCTGTCATTGCTGTAAGAATAACTATATTATACCCGTTTCCATTTATCACAAAAATGTTTAAAAACCAGTAACAAAAATGCAAATAATTGTACAAAATAAGCTGTGTCAAAGCTAGTTCAGTAATTTTGGCCTTTAGTATCAAAATAATTAGTGGTATTTCTTAGACAGATTCAGACTAATGATATTTATTGAAATTTAATCATTGAAATCTTTCCATTTACGTATCACGTTTAATGCTCTTCATTTCGAGAAGGGTCATTTCATAATCAAGGTAGCTAAAATATTTATATAATTTTCTACTTGAATGTCGTGAAATATATTTAGAATGAAACTATTTTTTTATAAGACATACAATTTTATATTAGCTTTGATCCGATTTGAATATTTTTAATAATACTTCCTCCCTCAAAGAATATTTACTTCCACTAATAAAATAATTATGTATCAAATAATATTTATAAACTTATTTCTCTTAAACTATTTGACTCCAAGTATGTATAGACTTTTATTCGGGTTGATAATCCTAGCTTTATAATGGCTAAATATGCATAATTATATCTCAAATTGTATTATTCTTGTTTAATTTGACTCTATCTCTGAAAGAAATAATAATTTGAAACTGATTTGGTATTGCTTTTAACTTGTTCACATGTCTAGCCCTCAAGAAGTTATTACTATTATTGACGACGGCTTTCACAACCATAGATAATAGAAGCAAGAAGATAGGTATTAGTATAAAACTGCGCACACAGTGCGTGTTGTCAAGCAAGTCAAGCTACACACCGCAGTGCCCCGCTTTAGTTGGACTTTGATAGTCCATGCAGTTTGGTTGTATCTACCTTTGCTTCTATGGAAAACTTCAGGAATGGAGTATGACTCTCCATTCTGCGCCTTCCTCCACGTTAAGACTGCTATGGGATTAATTTTACCAAGGAAGTCGATCTTTGCAGATGTTATAATATGCAAAGACAGTATTATATTAAAAGCATTTAAATAAATATGACTGAGATAGAGAGAATGATAAGCCATTTGCCTTACAATATAGACATTGAATCATAGTAATAATTATTATCTATTACATGTTGTACTGTGTATGTTTGTAAAGTTTCTGGATTAATTTGTGTAGCAAATAATGTTCCTTTGGTAAAAAAATAGTTTTTAAGTGTGTCACTGATAATATGGGCATAATTTAAAAATGATTCTCTTTATACGATTTAACAGGAAGCAATGCGTACACTACACGCAGGTTGTATTTATGTAAACGAAAGCAATTGTAGCAGGAATTAATTCATAATAAATATATGATTATATATCAATAAATTGATAATAATTATTGTCTATGTTTAACTTAGTGCGCCACACCTTTTGTCTATCATAGATAAGCGTATTAATAGAATTGGCAACCATCGACATTACATGGATCTAAAATATATTAGATTGATGTTTTTCATTAAAAATAGTTTATTAAATTTAAAAGTCATCACAGCACATACTTTGTTGTTATAATATTGTTAATTTCAATTTACGATGTAGTTTCTAAATTAATAACGTATTATAATACTTTAAAAGTCCACTTTTTTAATAATTTTTTTTAAAAAATAATCCAAAGCTAATTTTCTAAATTTTAAGTAATTTTTATTTTATTTTTACAATTGGCGTTGCTTTATGAGAATTGTTACCTATTTATTGTGTTTTTATGTGCTTAATGTTCTTTCGTTATCTAATTATTATTTATTTTTATACCATTCTAAGTGCCAACAGTTGAAATCATAAAGTGAAGTAGCACAGATCAATTATTAGTTCTCTCATGTTTTCTATTTGTTCTGTACATTTATATAATGAACGGTATGATTATTTTCAGCACATAATTAACATCAGATAGAATAAACTGACTGAAAATTATTATTAGTATTATTTTGAACCTTACCAAACCCCTTTTAATTTAAAAAAATTCATTTAGCTAACAGTGATATGTTGTATATATACTGTAAGTATTAAAAATGAGACTTATTATATTGCTGGAATATGTAAGGTACCGGCTTGTATACTTTGAATAAATTCTCCGATGATTTAAGGACTAGAGACAGTTCAAACCACAAATGAACCAGCAGAACCTCAATATGTATCTATGGAAACTCACTACCGAGGGAATTACGACTAGGAATTTGGCCTTACTTACCAATCCTCGTAAATGGTCCCGGATATTATCAGGAATAACAACACTTGGTGATTCTACAAGTTATTTATTTAAATAGTATTATGTTAAAATAGTAAAAAAGTTTCCGCGACACATTGAATAGAAGGGAAATACAATTTAGCTTGTTACTCGCAGATTACCTAAACCAGAATGCTAGACTTACTCCCGTGCACCTCGGTCTGCGCAGGCAGTGTCGCCAGTGCAGGAAATTATCCCGAATATTATTATAAGGAATATAATTTCGCAGTTCCTACACACCTCCCCTCCACGCTTTGTGCGGTGAATACATAATACATTCAAATGTAATGGGAAAAGAAAAAAAAATTACATGTACATACAGGACTAATAACAGGACACTGCCACCTCAAGAGACATATCCAGTTGTTGGGAATGGGGAACACCATAGATGATAGAAACAATTGGAGATAAGGCATGAAAGCATGCTGAATGTCGCCGAGCTATGACCAAGCTGCACGAGCTATCAAAGGGCAGTAGTGTCCCCTTATAGAATGTCCAATGACTAAAATACCCAAATGGCTTGTTCACATTTGGCAAGTAGTTAACTCGATTGGTAAGTAACTCGTTACTTGACTGACCAAAAAGTGTTCGCACTATGGTCGAGTAGAGTACATTAGTGAGTGCCGCATTGCAAGATGATAGCAAATATGCTAATTAAGCTGATTTTAATGCTTATTTTAGAAGAGGTGGAAGAATAAATTAGTGAGATGAAAATAAATAAACTATGGATACAAAAAGAGATTAATAGCAGCAAAAAAAAAAAAATTAATACTAAAGAGCTGACTAAACTACTCTACTAAAATTATGGTGTTCGGAGGCGTTTTACTTACTAATATACCCGCTACTCGACTAAATTACTCTCTCAGTGCGAACGGCTCTTAAAGAGAGGACTTGTGTAGATTGCGGAATCAATTCTCGGCAGGCGCCAAATATACGCCTGAAACTATGCACATATTGTCAACTCGGCATTACTGGAAATGAACTTAACTTACTGAAAAGTTTTATGTCAGAGAGAACTCAACAAGTCATTATCAACAACGAGAAAAGCGAACCCCTTCCGATCAGTTACGGAGTGCCCCAGGGTAGTGTTCTAGGTCCCCTAATGTTTCTTATCTACATTAATGATATCTGTGAACTAATTACAGAAGGCATCATTGTGACATTCGCTGATGACACCGTAATACTTTGTCAAGCTGACTCATGGATCATAGCATTCCTTAAAGCTGAGAAAAGTCTTGCTGTCATCAAACAATGGCTCAATGAAAACAAACTAACTCTAAATACAAAAAAAACTAAATTCATAACACATAGTATAACTCAAAGAGGTCAACCTCCTCCAACTTTCGCTCTGAAATTACACGACTGCTCCCAACCTTTCTCAACATGCAATTGCGAAATCATAGAAAATGTCAAACAAATAAAATATCTAGGTGTCATATTTGACGAAAACCTACGCTGGAATGACCACATTAACTTAATTACAACCAAGCTTAAAAAAATCATGTACCTCTTAAATAATATAAAAAATATCTTCCCACGCACAATACTAAGATCTATCTACTTTGCTCTTTCCCAATCTTTAATCATGTATGGTCTACTGTCTTGGGGAAGTGCAAGTAATATTTCTCTAGATCCTTTAGAAAAAGCACAAAAGGCAACTATCAAACTAATTCTTCAAGTAGCATATGACACAGAGTCTGAAAAAATTTACAAGATGCTTGATGTACTGTCAATCAGACAACTCTATGCTAAATCGTCTATTCTTCACCTCTTCAAATTCAAACTACATATCCCTTCACTTTCTCAGTCCTCAATAACAAGCCGGTCTTCAACAAACCTAACACTTAACATCCCGCTAAAGCACACGACCCACGGACAAAGATCCTTTAACTACTATTCCATTAAACTGTATAACTGCATGCCACCTTCTCTGAAACAATCTGCTGAAAATTCACCAACAAATAAACTAAAAAAACAAATCACAGACTGGATAAAAACTAAAGGAACACTATTCTTCCAAAACCTATTTACTCCAAACCAAACATAATAATTAACTTAGTACTTAAACTATACAGCTAGACCTACAATATAGATTAATATTGCATAACTATTTGGAAATATTTTAAAAATATTGGCACTAATATCATCTACTTTGGTTTTGTTTATTCTCTTTTCGATTAAGCTCACTTCATGTATATTCTTTATTTTTTCTTTTCACTACATTGTACCTACGTATCATTATTATGTTTAACTCTTGTCTACACCTGTAAATCTTGTACAATGTATCTGCACTCTTTTCACTATAATGTATTACTTGCGTCCTTAGAATATTATGATGCTTAACTTACCTCAACCTACTACCTTGTGTCTGTATAATATTATGATGACTATCTCAAAACAGCTACCTACACCTACTATATGTACAATACAGCCACCATGGGTGAAACTACGGAGTCTTCCTTGAGAGTCTCAAGGGGGATACTGTGCTATCACTTATGACGGCATAATAATACATGCGAACACCTCAGCACAGGTTCTCCTAGTGAGGTGTTCACAAGACATAACCACATTAGTTTTAACCATTTACATGCAGTTGCCGAACATACTTCACTCTACTACCTACTATGTTTTATATTAAGGATATTTTTTGTTTTACTTTCACCTATTGTATTTATAAACTGTATGTAAGAGTATAGAAATGAATAAATAAATAAAAAAAAAATAAAAAAATTGCAGAATCGTATTTTCCTGGCGTTCAATATGCGCCTTCCAAAGTTTTCTTTTCGCTCTTCTCGGCAGGTGCCAAATACATCCTTGGTAAATTTATGTTTGCAATCCGCACAAGTCTGTAGCAATTAGGGGTGATACCGATATATCGGCGATATCGTGAGTTTTCTAATATATCGGAATCAGCGATATTAATTTACGGATACATTTTGAATTTCACACTATAGATGATCCATGTGCAAACGCGCCACAATACTGAATTTACAACCAAGCACAAGTTCTGAGCCATCTACGGGATGCGGGATATGGAGCATTTGTGAAAATACTATTAGAGAGGCTAATGGAATATAATAATTCTCTCAAAGAAAAAATTAAAGAATAAAAAATAAAATTAAAAACTAGAGAGATATAAATCACCCAATATATCAAGGGAAGCGGATCCTCTCGTTTTCTGGCACAGTTCTATATCCAAATTTGAAAAAAAAATGGCACAAATATATTACAGTTTTCAAATAAGTTCTGTCGCATCTGAAAGGCCTCAACGGCAGGTCTCGTCCAAACAGACTTGCAAATCGGATTTCCCGTACCTAACCGAATAATTTAAGGATGTTGTGTTCCTGAATAAAAATCTCATAATTGTGAGTTTTAATTATTAATTTCTAATCTGAACGTAATATTATGTTAAATTACATCTTTTTAAATTTCGTTATAAAGTAAACATTCTAAATAAATATTATATAAGTAATTTCATCTGTTTACCACAACCACAACTTTTTACTCTATTAGAAATCTTCACTGTCCGCATCGGTATCGGTATCATCAATACTTTTTTTATAAATACCGGTTTCTGCATCGTATCGGCAGAAGTTCGTATCGATCTTGCATACGGATTTCCGCAATCTGCGTCGCTTTGAAAATGTGTCGATTGCGGAATTTTCCTACGGCGCAGCAGGCGAAAATTATACGCCAGTGTAATAATGTGTAATCTGAACAACTTTAGAGCTAAACATTGCAGAATCCTATTTATCAGACGTTCGATAAGTGCCTTCCAAACGGAATTTTCACAATCTACGTGACTTTCAAATTGTAAATTTGTAGAATCTCTCGTCGGCTTCCGCCAAATATACGCCTGTTTAATTTCATGCGTGCATTCCGCTCAACTCTAATGCTATATACATTGCAGAATCGTATTTGCCAGGCGTCCAATGTGCGCCTTCCAATGGGATTTGCCGCAATCTACGTAGCTAAATTGTTCAGATGGTGGAATCGACGCTTTGTCAGATTCAATGGATTTAAATAATAGTTCGTTCGCTTGTCAATTCCTCCTTTGGTCCCTGCAAAGAAAGGTGCGTCCATATTGAATACACGAGAACAAATATTAGGACTGGTCAATACGGTTTTAAAGTAAATGTTTATAAAAACTTTACTTGCTTACTGATAATTATTATAAAAATGAAACTAAATAATAAATAATTTTCTGACTACAATAAGGAAGTTGAGTGAAAAATATTTTGACTTATAAAAAATATGTTCATATAGATAACATGCAAACTTAAATACCAGTTTATTTTTTTTTTTAAATTCGTTTTCATAATTAAATTAATCCTACAAGTTTGAATTTTAAAAGCCCGCGATAACGCCCGGTCAGAGATTGGAAAATGTGTGATGTCGTCTCACGTCATCTGATCCCTCGTTAGTGTGAAATATAAGGGAAAATATTTACAAAACCGGGACACGCTTAATATGGACGAAAAAAATAATTTAAAACGTTGTAGTAGTTAGATATTAACTAGTACTAATCAATTCAGTTACCGGAATTTAGAAAAAAGTGCTTTTAAATGGATATTTTATTAAAAAAAAGCACAAAATGTCATTTTTCACCGACCGCTATGTTAAGAACTGTTGCTAGTTTCGGTGAAAAATGACATTTCATGTTTTTAAATTGATAAAATAACCATGAAAATGCACTTTTTTCGAAATTCCGGTAACTGAATTGATTAGTACTAGTTAGGCGATCCGCCCACTGAGGCAACTGAAAACTCTCAACTGCCAACTGTCTTTGTATGACAATGTGATGGCCCGCACACAATCACTCAAACACCCGTTGTCAATAGTAACGCAAGCGGTGACTTGCGACTTGCACAGCTGATTGCCCTGGCCGGCCGTTGCTAGTTGGCAGCTGTCAGCTGATTGTTCTTCGTCTATGGTTAAAATAGCTTTTTGACCAATAAAGACAGAGAAAACAGCTGGTTTTAGTTGGTTTTCAGTTGCCTCGTCAGCGGAGCGCCTTAACATCTAACTACTACAACTTTATACTTGTTTTTTATATCCATATTAAGCGTGTCCCGGTTTTGTAAATATTTTCCCTTATATTTCACACAAACAAGGGACCAGATGACGTCACACACTCTCTCGTACTGTGCCGGGCGTTTTCGCGGGCTTGATCAAATTCAAACTTGTGAATTAATTTAATCATGAAAACGAACTTAAAAAAAAAAATACTAGTATTTAAGTTTGCATGTGAACATTGATAAAAAAAAATAAACAAAGGACTCAACTTCCTTATTCTAAAACGATTTATAATAAAATCATACAATTTAGTTATGAAATAACATTTTTTTTCTGAAAAGATTCGCTGAAGATGCCTTCATCATAAAATAACAACATAATGATAAATTTCTAATTCACAGACGCAATGTAGGCATGTTGAGTCCACAGGTATTTCAATGGAGTCTGCTCGAAGGAGCTAGCTGCGTTGAAAACGACGAACACGAGCGGAACAACCGTTTACATTTGGCGTGATCTATTTTTCCTCCTTCATATAATCCGGGCTTCTTCCTGACCCGCATGAGTATTTACTTAATACTTTTTTTAATATCCCTTCCTACAGCCTTTCCCTAATCCGCCTCGCAATGCTGCCCAACCGGGTGGCGTTATAATTCCCCTCCAATGGCTTACTCTACAGGCACTCTTTTGAAATGTCATATAAAAATACATATATATTTCTGTACAAAGCATTCGAGGAATCTTTGAGTTTTAGTGAAAAAATAGTTATGTAAGGTTAGGTCTATCCCCCCCCGTGTACATCATGTACCGTAGATATATAATCATTTAATCATATTTATATTATACGTAGGTTACTGGTACATGCATTATGCATACAAACCATATACGCATTATGCATAGTTAATATAGTTTTTGTAGACGTATAATTATGCTTTTTTTATTATAAAATAACGTTGAATAGATATTTCCGAATACATTAAGTTTAAACTTTTAGGATACAGAACCGTCTTTGATTTTTAATTTTATAGTATACCGCACAAGGGTCCCAACTGCTCCCGTTTGGAGCCAGTGAGTGTCATCCCCAGTTGTGGTATGTTGTGAGAATTAATGTAGTGGGGAGGGGAAGGAGATGGGGAAGTGAAACGTAGGGAGATACCTGGCTGTTTAGATCTGTTCACCAAACACTGCTACTTCAAGCAAAGTTTAAATTCTGAATGGTGGTCTTACACGATGGACGAGGATGAGGCGATACTCAGAGTATCTTCCACTTTATTGATTTACGCACGCCAGGATTTTAACCCGCGACCTTCGGATTGCTAGTCGAGACCCTTACCCCTCGACCACGGAGGACGTCAGTATCTGGAAAAATTTATTATTACAACGGTTTGGCAGAAGTAAATTAATAAGGAGTCAACCACTTGAACAATCCTTCAACCTGAAGTTTTACAATAATAGGCTCATAAATAATAAAATGTTACCACCACCTTACAATAAATCTTCAGCAATATCCACTGACCGCCCTTTCAAAAGGTACTTAACATTTTATAGCCTAGCATCCCTTATTATTATTATTATAAATTATTGAGGTCCCAGGAAGAGACCCTGAGGTATCCCGATTTTCACACACTTGCCACTGTACTGTTACTTTCATCCTTGTTCTGAGATTTTAATGCCTCATATCCCATTTTTTTCGATATCCTGTGAAAAAAACGGTGTGGCTATATTTTTTTTCGGTTCCTGCACCTGATCGGCCCTCCATTAATAACCTACAACTTCCGACCCCTTCCTACTCCAGAACTCTAGCTGGTCGCGGTGGGAACTCGGGAATATAAACTTTAGGAAAGGTGGGCCGTCACTTTGAAGGTGCGTCAAATTTGATAACATTTTACATTATTTTATAAAGGAAACATGCAGTTTTTTTTGTTTATTTTTTTTTTATTGTTTTTATTTCTTGCTAGAGCGATCCCGGTGAGTTACAAAACTCGTTTTAGGATAGGAGGAGCTTACAATTCATAGGTAGGAAGTAGTAGTTACAACTTTACAAAGGTAAGTTTTACATTTTATAAGTTTTACATTCAGACAACATAAAAAAGAAATAAATACAGGTTAGTAGAACAAACAACAAGAGAAAACAAGTAAAGAAAGAAAAATAAGATAGAACAAAAACTGACAAGACAATTACATGTTTTCATTTTTATACATGTGTAATGTACATAGTTATTAGTTATATTGTGTAGATTGTTGCATCAACCGGTGAAGTTTCCACTAAATGCAAAACATTATGTAAAAAAGATAACTGCAAACAGTTCCTAGACAAGAAAACAAAATCAATCAAGAAATAATAAAAAAAAAAAACTGAAGATCTTTCAAAAGGTGGAATATAGGTTCATTTAATAATTGCATCTTACAGTACTAGATTGATTTTTTGTGTTTTGTATGTAACGGATTTCAGGAAAGAAAGAAAACGGTTTGAAACTTATCGCCTGGGCCATTGTGACTGTGGAATCCCTAACTTTGGGGGTTGTGAGGCTGAAGAGTACGGTGTAGGGAAAAAGATGGGAAAGTGGTAGGTTGGGAAGAAAATGGTTTGATCTCACCGTACCGTTACGATACTGAAATGTACCTATCTGAAACGGTGCGCATACTATCATATTATTTAATTTATATGAAATTTATTTTCGCAATGGTTCTTCGTGAATTGTAGGTAGATACTTGATACCAAAAAGTTTAATTATCGAATTTAATTATAATAGCACTAAATAAAATTAAAATAAGAGACAGAAAATAAAAAAAAGATGACGTTCGCAACTGGGAGTAATAATAGAATATTGGCATGATGACTCTTGAATTGAAATATGAGATCGATAAACATTACGAATTTAATTAAGCCATTAGCTTAATTTATGTAATCATACTAACATTCATAAAGTTATGTATAAAACATATTAAACATAACTTTAAATAAATAAATGAACAATTTAACAATAATGTTTAGCCTAAAATTAATGACTTGAAATCTTTAAGGCCAATATTGAAAATATCAAGAGGACAAGAGATCTAGAAATATCATTTAGCAGCACCGTACCTCTTGTCATGTTATGCTGGGTCAGAATTTCCGCCCTGCTATGTGGAATACAGAGCAAGTCGTGGTGTCGACCGAGTTGTTTGGCGGTTCGTCCTCTCTGCCTACATGCCTGTTCTTTAGTTAGTTACCTGCGTCAAACGTCCTGTGCAAGTTGGCACATAGAATCGTTCCGGCGATGCTTCTCCTTTCGGTAGATCACCCCGCATTCCCATACTTGGCTGAGTGTGGGAACCTGCCACCAACACGCTCTCAGCGGTCGTGCCTATGAGCCACACCGATTCTCACACCACCACACCGCTAGCAGAGGTGGGTAGGCAGCGAGCTGAGGGGGGGAGAGGTAGGGGCAACCCGATACTGTGGTCGCCACGCATTCCCACGGATACATCGCGTCGGAGTGAGGTGGCCAACCATTATACTAATTAAATATTAATTTCATATATTAAACTGTTCCTATGTGTGACTTATAGGTTATAGTTCATCGCGGGTTGAGTCGCTCTCTTACAGTATCGGAAATTTGTCCTATTTAAATCAAATTCTAGACGCATTGACTAGTTTTTACAAAAAAATATAAATTGAGTCAATGAGAATTGGTCGTTGGCAGATTTGTTAAATTTTCAAACGAAATATTGTATTATACAACACAAATTTTAAATCATGTAATCATACAGCAAAATAAACCATTACATAATCTAGTAAAGACACTTTTCAGAATTTTAATTTTAGTTAATTTTTTTTTTTTTTTTTTTCTGTATTATTTTTATTCTGTTTTATCTTACTATGTGTGCAGTATCTCACAATATATATGTAAATTTTTAATATTAATTTGATAATATGTTCTATGTATAATATGGAGCTCGTGGGATTGCACCACCCTCCCCGAGATCTAGAATAAACAATAAAAAAAAAAAAAAAAAAATTATTAAAAAATAAATCCGAGGACGTGTTTTGTGACGAAAATACCTTAGTTTTATATTTATTTAAGGTTATACAAAATAAAATATTTCAGATTTTTTTACACTCTTATTTTGTTAAGACATTATTGAAAAACCATAAATATTTATGCTCAAAAATACTTACAACACGATATTTAATAATTTATCATCAGGCGTTTTGATAATTTTTATTGGTTACTTGAATGTAGGTATACATACAAGCAAGTTTTGAATTAAATAAATCAATATAAAATTTATGTTTAAAAAATTTGATACAGGGAATATTCGATCTTTCTTTCGATCGGAATCTCCTTGTACAGTTGCAAGCATTTTGGAACTTTAATTCTCAGCCGTTGGTCAGTGGCTCTTAAAGCTTTTACATCTTTATATTTACAAAAACTCGAGAAAATTGCACAGATGCAAGGAAATTTTTTTGCTGGTACGTTAGCTGCAGTAGTCGTAAGTTACCAGTTATAAGTAAATTTAAGATAGCTTGTGTTGTAAAGTGACGCTTTGAAAATACTTATTACGAATACAGGGTGCTCTAAGCTCTATAATTGAACAAAACACAACGATGAGGTTTGCTATCAAAATATGTATGTAGGGACTGGATACGTCTAATTAAGATTTTATTATTTTTATTTGATTACCATCTTATCGGTTTGTATAGCCATTTACATTCTTTAACATAACATCAAAGAAAAATTTTACAAATAATTTTAACACGCATTTTAATTCTTCGATAAAACACACATCACGTTATCAATTATCATTATTTTAAATTCAAAGAGATTGTATATTTGTTATATTTTTTCTGAATATAGTTCTCCCAATTGATTAGTCAGACATTTTTGAATACTAAGTTTTGAGATAATAAGGAAATATTAAAATGCTCACCATCATTTTTTTTGTTTTACATATTAAATACAATCTTCTGCCCGCGACTTCGTCTGCGTATGATTAGTACTTCGAGTAATCTATTTTCTTTTCCTATGTCCCATCTACGTTTATACCAAAATTCTTAACCTATTTATTTAAAAAGATTTATAATTTTTGATTCGATTCAAAGTATTAGGCGAGTACTTCAAATAAATTCACTAATTTAAATATTTTCCAAAATAGAATTTTGATTTAAGAATCATTGTTTTGCAAAATGTCATTCTCAAATTTTGACGTAATTATTATTTTCAATATATTAAAAATAAATTGCTAGCTGTATAAATTATAGGCTATATGTTATTCTGATGTATGGGCCATATTATTGTAAAGTTTCATTAAAATCCATTCATTAAATTTCGATTTAAAGAGTAACAAACATACATACATACAAACTTTCGCGTTTATAATATTAGTAAGATAGTAAGATGCTATAAAATAACAACAGAAGACATAACGGTCCGGTAGATTAGTAAGACATTTTGAAATATCCTACTAGTGACCCAGAAAAAATCAAAATTTTGTTTAATTCACTACAAGTTTTTCTGCATTATAATTGATTTTGTGGTGTTTATGAGTATTGTAGAAGATAAAGATCAAAACTTTTACATAATATAACTGCTTTCTGAACTCAAATTTCAAATTTTCAGGGATATCTGACTAATCAATTGGATGATCTATATGTTTACCAAATTAATTATGCAACTGGAAATTTTTAACAAATTCTATTCATTTACTACAAATGTGTGACACTTTTTAATAATATATCAGAAAATGCTTAAAAACTATTGACAACTCAAATATTGAAAAGGCCACGTAATTTTTTGAAAGTTAAGTCAACCTTTTACAAATCAAACTCTTATATCTTAGTAACGTTTCTTCCCCATATCTTAAACCACAAATAATAAACATAGTAATAAATAAATGTATTAAAAATGGTTGACGAGCACCGTTATTCATACCTGGTGAGCACAAAATAGTTATACGAAGGAGTGAGAGGTCCTATACGGGTCCCCTACCTATCGAGAGGGACGGGGATATCGCCAATTCATGTTATGACAGATGGGCTATCCCTTTCCCGCGAGTGCGAACGAGACGCCATCTATGGTTATTAAATAAAGAGAGGGGGTAATTCACTCTCCGTGGGAAATTTTAAATATGGAATAATTGTTATCTGTCAGATTGACATTTAAGGTCGGTGCGACCGGTCAGGAAAATGCCTATATTGTGAAATTGAAGTTATTTTTTTTAAATATAACTTAACAAAGTTGTTGTTTCGAGGATTGAGTAATACAAGTTGTGGCTTGCTGTTAAGGTTTTTGATTGTTAATTAATAATTGTTGTTAAAGTGATCAAGATGCCAATAAGTGAAGACGAATTTGACTCTCGTCAAGAATATGGGGACGATCATTCGGCTTTGTCCAAAGCCGAGCTTAGAAAAGTAAGTCTTTTAGTCTTTAAATAAAACTATCGAGCGCTTTTTGCCACATTATGGCACTATTTCCAAAACCTCGGATTGCTTTGTTGCCAAAATGTGGCAAATTTAATTTTTTTTATTTATTATTAAAACGACTATATAATATATTGTACAATAAAAATATAACAAAATAAATATTCTCTAGATTCTTTAAAATGTTTTAAGGTTAGATAATTAATTATATATTTTTTATAAATCCTACAAATATGTGGTAATAGGCAAAAGATAGGGGAATTAATTGGCTACATAGAACTATAATCAGTTTGTATGTCTCCATATTCAAATTCATTGGTATGATTTTTTTAATGTGGGCGGAAAAATTTCCTTTAGCAATCCGAAAAAATTATTTTAATTGCTCTGTCTCTCCAGTGGTTAATATGGTTTAATCTAAATCAATAATACACTCATACCATCATTCAGAATCCGTGGAGATCCGAAAAGACATTCCCCTCCTTCCTTTTATGAAATAACCCTGCACACAGCATCCTCAAAGATGACATAGGCTCGGATAGGGATTCTTTCCCCCAGGGCCTCCTGTGTGGAGTTAATGTAAAAAAAGACAGGTAGGCACTCTTTAATATTTCTATTTTTGATACTGACAACTCGTTGTGGAATACCATAATATGAAAACAAATATTAAACTTTGAGGTCGGTACTTCCCAACTGTCATCTTTCTCCTCTCCTTCACCACTTCCTTCAGTCTTGCAACATATCGCAGGTTATGAAATAGCTGTATTTAGTGACTAGATCTGAATAGGCGGGTAGATAGCTCCAATATCAAACCGTCTCCTCTTAAGAGGCTAGTCTTTGGACCATACGCGGAATATTTAGGTATTTCATTCTGTCCCGCTCACATACATGCGAATGCCAAATGTGCGAATGGGAAAACTGACGTAAACTCTCATATTTACATACAGAAATCGCTCGAAAAGGGGTTTCGGGAGAAAACATTTTTCTACACCCAAACATTCACGAAATTGTAATTTAAAAACAAAAATATGTTCTGGAAAGAAGAAGCAATGTCGGTATGTTTTTATAATTTTGTAATTCTTTATAAGGATTGAGTTAACAGCACTTTTTCCTTACATAATATTTTCAGATAAATTACACATGTTTTGACAGTCAATGTTTACGTTAATACGAAACGCATCAAAATTTTAAAAACATACCGACATAGTTTTCACCTTGTAAAAGACAATATAAAAATAAGATATTCATTTAGTGCAATTTTTGATGTAGACAAGTGTTTTTTCCTGGGCGTCCTTTTTGTATGGGCCGAAAAGCGAAGTCTATCGTCTTAATCTAATGGTTAATCTTCCTTAGGATCGTTTTAATGATTTCAGGCACTCGTTTTAAAGATTGAAATAAAATATAAAATAAAACATCCTCCAGTCCTCCTCACAGCATGGATAAAGTTGACATAGGCTCTGAGGAAAATCTTATCTCAAGGCCTCCCGTGTGGAATTAATATCCTTGATATTATTAAGTACACGGAGAAAAATGCTATTCTAAAATACGATCATTTTATTCGTAAAACGGTTAAAAACGGGACTGAAGTTCTTACGAACAAATTAAAAGGTTTCAATGTTTATTGTCGGCAAAATGTAAGAATAAATTATTATTATTAATTATAAGAACACATTTCGTACGTGTACATACATTGTTGGTACAACGTATTTTTTCGTTGTATCGTCATGTTGTATTATTAGGGCAACTAGATAAAACATTGCTCAACGAATAGTTTATAAATACGGCCTGATAAATTATCGTGAGGGTCAAAATCGATTTTTCTTCATGTACCCGTGTAACTAACTAACCATTACGCCGTTTCCCCGCAGGGGTAGGCAGAGAGGACGGACCGCCAAACAACTCGGTCTTGGCTCACACTCCTTGCCTCATTCACATTCATACATCTTCTCATACATACTCTTTTATTATTCTGACTCTTCACATGGCCCGACTCAAGTATCTGATTTACTTGATCGTGCCACGTCTTCCTTGGGCGTCCTCGGCTTCTTCTACCATTCACATTCGCGTCATAAATTCTCTTTACACTCCTTTCTTCATTCATTCGCTCTACATGCCTAAACCATCTAAGCGTCCCTTTCTTAATCTTACTTATTACGCTCACATCAGCCTTGCATTCTTTTCGGATCTCCACGTACCTGTGTGTATTTATTTAAAGAAAATATATATTTTAATTCGAGATTTATTTTACATATTTTTTTTACATTAGGTTCACACAGGAGGCCTTGAGGAAAATAATTTCCCTCAGGGCCTATGTCATCTTTGGGGATGCTGTGTGGAGGGTATTTTTAAGGAAAGAAAGGAGAGGAAGTTCTGCGAAGGAAAAAGGTATGAGGGTTGGGTAGGAATCTGGGGTTCAGTGTGTCTAGATCATCCGCCGCCAAGGCTTTAATAAACCTTATCCCATGAACCCGGGCACCCCTGCTAAGTCACCAAACGTAGCGAACCACTTGGGGTGACCTATGGCAGAGTATAAATAGATGGTTCCCGGGGCGGCGGTACCCATTCCCGCCTCCCAAATTGGTGGTATAATAATTATAATGGTTTTTGCGCTGAAGACCTCATTAAAAAAACGATAAACTAAATTTGTCAATGAATTATATATCCCAAAGGAAAGGGTTTTTCATGTGACCCAAATAAAAAGGTTTCTTGGGACAAATAAACGCCTCACATCATTAGCCCACTTCCGGCGCGGAGGCTGTAAGTACCTACTCAGGCTCCGCGCACTTCCGCTCCCAGACCAACGGATGTTTCCGAAAACCCTTTTTAATTATTTAGGGTCAAGGTCTCAAGAATTTTTTTTTACACATTTAAATTACTAATTACTCTTCTTTTTTGACATAATGATTAGCTTTTAATTGATAAGTGGTGCATATGCTAACTGTTTAAGATGATAGACTTCGCTTTTCGGCCCATACAAAAAGGACGCCCGGGAAAAAACACTTTTCTACATAGAAAATTGCACAAAATGAATATATTTTTTTTATACTGCCTTCTAGAGGGTGAAAACTATGTTGGTATGTTTTCGAATTTTCGATGCGTTTCGTATTAACGTAAACATTCACTGTTAAACATGTACGATTTATCAAAAAATATTATTTAAGGAAAAAGTGCTGCTAACTAAACTCTCATAAAGAATTATAAAATTATAAAAAACTACCGACGTAGCTTCTTCTTTCTAAAAATATATATTTTTTTTTAAATTTCAATTTCGTGAAAGTTTCGGTGTAGAAAAGTGTATTCTCCATAAACCCCTTTTCGAGCGATTTCTGTAGGTAAATTTGAGCGTTGTCTCATTCGCACATTTCGCATTCGCATGTATTGTAAGTGTGCGTGAGCTTATTGTGAGCGGGACAGAATGTCAGACGCGGGTGTTCCGCGTGTGGTTCAAAGTCTAGCCTCTTAAGACTTTAGGGATTATATTACATTCATACGTTGTTGACGTAAAGTTGATGTCAGTGGGAAAAAATCCCTCAGAGCCTCTGTCATCTTTGAAGATGCTAAATAAAGGGTCTGTTTTATGGAAAGGAAGCAGAGGAAGTCCTGGTAAAGACAAAGGTATGAGGGATGGGTAGGAATCTGGGGGTCAATATGTCCAGAAGTGACGGACCACTGCGTTGCAAAGCGTTGAGTTGAAAAAGTCCGGCTGGAAAGATTAAAAGGTATCCAACAACTGTCTAACCCGATCCGGCCCCCCACGCAATAGGTGGGCAAACGTAGCCGCAACCAAGAACTAGACAAATCTCACCCCATGAATCACCTAAGTCACCAAACGTGGCGAACCATTTAGGGTGACCTTAGGGGTGTTAGTTATCAAATAAATGGTACCCATACCCGCCTCCCAAATTGTACTACCTCCTACGGTAATATTCAGACTGGATCTGAACAGACAGAAATGACTAGTCATAGTAAAGACAGAAGACGCTAGTAGCAGGATTGAAACCTGCTCGTTTTCAAATTATAAATTAGAACAAATTTATAAAACTTTTAAATCATAATATTACTGATATTCTTGTATATATTATTATTATCTATACCCCCCGACAATCCTCGGGATTGCCCGGGATTGCCCGGGATTGTCCGGGATACCAGGATTCAGGCTTGGTTAGGCTCCAACTCCAACGGTTTCAGAGGAAATATTCCAAACCTGTAATCAGCCTCTAATCACTGCCAATCACCGTATAATCAGGAACTTCGAAACGTTAAACAGAAGCCAACACTCCCAAATCATACTTATTCTTCATCATGCTTTGGTGAATCACAATTACATATTTATTTATCGGACTGAAAATAACATGATATAAGTCATAAACAATAAAAAAAGGTCTTATAGTGGACCCTGGAAAGAAAAATGACTAAAGTGTCATAAGCTGTGATAAAGATGAACCTAAGCAATAAGCTACATTGTTTGTTCGTTCTTATGTGTTCATCAAATTAAGTTTTCTAGAGTTTTTCACGTAAATACTAGAAAACTTGATTTGATGACCACAAGCACAAACAAATAATATAACTTATTGTGTAGGTTCATCTATGTCGCAGCCGTATATGGCGCATTAGCCATTTTCATTTCTAGATTTGACTAGCTAGTACTTATGAACAAAGAGTATCAGATAATAGAAATTTCCAGTATCGTCCTGGTGAGATTAAACCAACCTTCCTCTCACCCATTTCCCATTCCTCCCAACTTCCTTAGATTTGACTAGCTAGTACTTATGAACAAAGAGTATCAGATAATAGAAATTTCCAGTATCGTCCTGGTGAGATTAAACCAACCTTCCTCTCACCCATCTCCCATTCCTCCCAACTTCCTTCAGTCTCACAACATTCACGCAGGAACCTTAAAGTTGGAGATGCCAAAATAGTTTGTGGATACACTTGTGGGGTGCACGTAAAGAAAAACAGAATGGTAACGTGGCTTGTAATGTATTTAGCCGTGTTTAGTGACAAGATCTGAACAGCCAGGTACTTTGTAACCTTCATCTTCCCCATTTTCTTTTATTTGATTTCATCTTAGTATGACTTATTTCCACAATAAAAATGCCTCAGATTTTTGCTTCAAAGTAACCCTTCAATCTGGAATAACTTCATATTTTTAAAAATAGTACTTGCCTACCTAATTTTTGGATGAAAATGTCCTAAACTGATTATATTTTGTTTTTATTCATTTATTTTAGGGCAGATTAACTATTATCCATTTACAGTATATTTCTTATTTAAACATTTTAAATATTTGCGAAAATATGTGGGTAATAAATATACGTTATAAAACTATTGTGGGTAAAAAATATTCTTACGTTACAAAAGCATTAATATTATTAGAGTAATTAAATGTGAGTATTGTTTTAGAAATTATATTTAAGAGCACCATTCCTCTTGTCATGCAGTGCTGTGCTAAAGCATCTTTCTGCCGTGTGGTATCTTGAACAAGTCGCTGTGGCACCTATAAGCCATGGCAATCCTAGAAGAATAGGCACATAGGCAGTCAATAAAGTTATGCACTATATTAATACTAAATATTGTTGTTGTATTCAAACGCAAAACAAAGTGATGTATGTACCTAAACATATATTTTAAATTTGTAATGGTAGGTAACGATAAACCGATATAATATATCTTTAATTTATGACCCGTAAGGAGTGGTACTATGAATACTAATGAGAGGTTAAGTAGTTGGTCTATCTGACAGAGATGTATGTTTTCCCACAGACGAATAAGCCGATCATGGAAAAGAAGAGAAGGGCGAGGATTAACCAGTGCCTCGGGGAACTGAAAGATCTCATCTTGGAGGCCATGAAGAAAGACGTAAGTCCACTTACATTATATTAAACCTAAACCAAACTTAATCAATCCTCTCCTAATAAAGACGTAAGTCCACATATATTATATTAAACCTAATCCAAACTTAACAAATCCTATCCTAAGAATGACGCAAGTCCGCTTTACATTATAAAACCAAAATCAAAACTTAACTAATCCAATACTAAAACAGTCCTAACCTAACCTAAACTAAATTTAACAAATCCTATCCTAAGAAAGACGTATTATATTAAACCAAAATCAAAACTTAACTAATTCAATCCTAAGACAGACTTAACCAAAACCAAACTTAACAAATCCTATCATAAGAAAGACGTAAAGACTTTATATTAAGATGGTACAATACTTAATTATTTTTAAACAACCTCTTTGTTTGTCAACCTGTTTGTTTTTTGAATTCTGTTAAATATACTTGGTAAGTTATTTATCGCTACAAACACTACGTACCATTTTTTTATTTTTATTGAATCTATATCATAAGGTTTACATTTTTTTTGGCCTTGCCTGTCTCACTAGGAAGTCCTGTGTCGAGACAGACTAGTTTACAAATATTTTTTAATTATTATATAAAGTGCATTTTTCAATAAAGCAAAAATATTTGACAAAATTTTCAGGTTGGTACGTAGTGGTAACAATAATGAGATATACGATTATATTTGGGTGAGGTTACTAATTATTGCACGACCTTTTTCGATGATCCATTGTTTGATCAGGATTTTGTATTTTTTTATATTATTCGATTAATCATACATTATTATTTATTATAATATTGAAGATGCAAAACTTCAAAGTCCATTTTCTCATTTGACGTTTGTTTTTACTTTCTGCAGTCAATTTATACATACATTTTATCCTAGATTAGTATATTTTTATTATATTTGTATTTAATCTTATTAGAATCCTGTCAGTTTCCAATCAAATGTACTATTTTTATCAATAATAGTTTGGTCTCCCCCCTTCAAATAATGCTTCAGTTTATGTCTCAACTCCATTACAACTTAACAAATTTAAAAAAAAAATTCCAACTCGAACAACAGCGAAATATAAAATCACCATATCACCATCCTTTATTTTGTAGACAAGGAGCTGAAAGCTAAAATATAAAAAAAACATTTAAAATAAAACTCCTTAATGATCTTGCCACTGAAAGTTCCGTTTTGAGTTCAAACTCTTCTCTTTCTATTACATTTATCGTTTATGGGAAAGAAGGAGAGATTACAGCGGACCTTTTATATTTAGGTATGTCTTTCTCACTTTTGTTCAAAGGTTCTCACGGAATTTGAATCATCAATCAAAAACCTGAAGTGATTAGTTTTATCACTTCTAAAAGCCATAATTTTCCAGTCTGTCCAAATGAATCGAATTTGTTGTGGTGTAGCTACCTATAAATGTACAAGTGATTCACCTTTCACCCAAGGAACCCCCTTTTGATCCAGTTCTACGCCATGAACAATAATAATATCTTATTATTATTAAATCCATGTCGTTTTTTGTCTGCCAAACTCGTCTGTCCTGCCGCCAAACTCAAAAAGGAAACAAAGCATCCGGAATCGCGGAAGAGAGACGAAAGAAATATGGTCGTCTCATAAAATAAGAACATCACGAAAAGCACTCACAGATCAAATTACACAATCGCCCCGAGAAACCGATTTCGGTACTCAAGAGGCATTATGCAGGCTTTGAACATTGATTTTAGTTGACTGGGAGTCTGTGTAGTTTGAGAAGAACCACGTGAACAGTGAGTGACCCCTGTGAACCATAAAGCTAACCCTTTGATGGAATTTTCTCACAGAATATTCAAGTAACCCATAGTTGCGGGTACCTACACACAACGATGGGAACATGTCTGGTTTTTGCCTACCTCAGACGTATTAGATGTACACGATACCTCAAAACTTGTTTTATAATCATTAGAAACAAATACACGCCTAAACCTTAAAGTTAAAAAAAACTCAGGCGTTTAGAGTTTCGAGCACAATAAATCAAAACAATGGTTTGATATACTCGTAATCGATTTAAAAGGATCCTTATAGATAATTTGAAATTATGTTTAGACATATTCCTCGTACCTACCTGAAGAGACTGGGAAGATGCGCAAATTTGTAAATAATAGATTTTGTTCATAATTAAATTTTGCACCCTTGAATCATAAGCGTAAAAGCAAATTGTGGATATTTCACATCTCTGTACATACTTTGTTAGGCACTGTTTGTAGGCAGGTAAATTCATACCGGTAAGTAGATACTGGGTAGGTACTGTTTTAAGTAATCTGACGCACCGATGGGTGTAGTGTTGCCATCTCGAATATCAAATCACGCAAAATGCGTGGGAAAATATTTACCTGGCAATTTTGGATATTGGATCAATGTCGAAATTAAATATTGAATCACATTTTGATAAAAACCGATTGGGCTTTGTGTTTGGCTGCAGGAATTTTGTTTATAATGGTTAAATCATCCAAATAACATTGGTATTTTTAAGCAATTTTGTTTATTTTCTTATATTAGATAAATTTTAAGGCGTATCTTTGGACCGATTCTAGAAAATTGATTTTGGCGTAGACGTTACAACGATGAGCTCTACACTCTGTTTAAGGAACCAAAAGTGACACAATTTGTAAAGTTGGGAAGGCTTCGGTGGTTGGGTCATGTGGAAAGAATGACAGAGCATTAAGCACTATCTCAAAATCTAGACCTGTAGGGCGAAGGAGCCTGGGAAGACCAACATTAAGATGGAACGACAACGTCCTCAACGACCTACGTACCTTGGAGATTCCAAACTGGAGAAAACTAGTACAAAACAGAGATGAGTGGAGGAAGACTCTCGAGGAGACCAAGGGTTGTAGCGCCAATTGTAATGATGAATAGATAGTAAATATTATTTTACGTGGGTTATAAGTTATAAGTTATTGCTTATCTCCCCTCTTTCTATGAGGTTGTGTTCTTATGCTTTCAATACATATAAAATAAATATGTTTTACAATAATAAACATTATTTAATAAGATATTAAGATACATCTTTTACGGACTTGATTAAATTCACCTCGAAACCAAACTTTTTCAGGATAGAACAATATGTTTCATAGTCCATCGGATAGATATTTAAAATGAAATTAAAACAAATAACTTATATATGTATTAAACCACTAATATAATCTCAATTACCTACATGTTTCAAAACCGATGGTTTCTTCGTCAGGGTAGTAATGACATGTATGTTAATATATGTCATTATTACCCTGACGAAGAAACCACCGGTTTTGAAACATGTAGGTAAATGTGCTTATAATAGTGGTTTAATACAAAGTTATTTGTTTTAATTTAATTCAAAATGACGCCACAAAGTGATTTTGCGAAGTTTGAAGAAATAAGATATTTAAAACATTATTTTGATAAACACAATATTCCCTAAATGTCCATGCAACTGATGGATCTCATCAATTCTAACCTTGTTTAAAACCATAAAATTGCAGATGTTTACATTTCAACTAATAATTAGTACTAATAAAGTAACATAACAACAACAACATCTGACACCATTTTTTAACAAAACGCGACAAATGTCAGTGAATCCATGGGAATCTTCATTTCCGTACTAGGTAGGTACCTACTATTTTTTTATCCGTAGGTATGTCATCGCAAACACTGGCTAATAGAGGGGTGAACTTCCGTACTCGTTCATAGGCATCTACTTTACCCGTCGGTACATGGTGTTCGGAAATTAGTGGTAGCATAAGTAATGATCATTTATTCATTGAAGAAAGATGATAACAACAACTTTTATGTATATATAAAACAGACAAATACACATAAAATAAAATAGGTAACGGTCGCAACTCTTTTAAATTTATTTTCTGTTTGACATTTTTTAAATTTTTATCAATGGGTTTCATGTCGATTTTATTTGTTGAATGATTTACTATTAAGTTATTCTTAGTAAATTGAATGACAATTTAATTCCTTCCTCGTCATCATTCCTTATTTCTTCTTTGGTAGGTAACTAATCTGTTAGAAAAAGTTGACACATAGTAGTCCCGGTTTTTCAGTCAGTCTGTATCCTCGCTCAAACTTAAGCGGGCTAAATCAGAATTAACCCCTAAAAAAATTGGCGTATTTTGTCAGAGGCTAAAAATATTCCCGCTTTGCTATAAAATCCAAATAAATGGAACATTTGTTAACGTATTCGAAAACTAAAAACTGTTTTCGAAAGGTGATGAAATAGGCTTTCAAATTTCTATATTAAAAATTACTATGTATTTTTTTAAATATAAATTTTTTTTGCGAAAACTTTAAAAAGTTTTTAAAATTGGTCACTTTACTTTTTTTTTCTAACTGAAATTACTGATAATGAAAAAATATAAAACACATACTTATTTCATTAGATAAATGAATTATAAACCTTACTGTCACCTCACTTTTTTCGTTTCATGTAAAAAAAATCTTAAAAAATTCACAAAGTTCCATAATTTTTTTTCAAATTGCTATCGGAAACTTTGGTTTCAGAAAGGGGTAAATTTTAATTTTTTTGTGTTTTTCTTTTAGATTTGAATATATAGTTTGTTGTATTCTCTTTCCAATACCGTTTAGATCACATTTCTGACTATGATAGTAAGGGAGAAACAACGATTTCTGTGAGACCTATGTGAGCTGGAACAAATATGGTCTCCTGTGATTAAACGGGTTAAACTAACGGATTCCATACCAGAAATTTTAAATTTGGTTTTTGAATGTTGATTTTTTTCAATGTTTGTGAAAAAAAAAAGTAAAAACTGTATAATGCCCAAAATATATCATGTATGTAAGCTATTTAAGACCCAACTACGTAATTCTTATACTATTAAAATTAATTTAGAAATCAGAAATTGTTTCAATGAATGCAGAAATGGGACATGGTAAAAACACACTTCTTTTAATCTAAATAAATACGTAATTAAAAATAAGTACTCGTTCGATAATTGTATTTAATGGACTAAGTAAAGTTTTGCTAGTAAAATATATATAACTCTTCAACTATTCCATAATACGTAACTATAAAAAATTAAATTAAAATCGTGGGACTTATCAAAAACGCAACGTATAAACTTTGGAAAAAATGCCACTTAATTTACTTTTACCCATTACTTTTTATTTATAATTTTATTTATTTATAAAATACATGATATTTAATTAAGACATTTACATATGTATTAAATCACCATACTAGGCGGCTGTCTGTTTCATGGTGACCAATGGAATATGGTTTATTTGTGAAGTCTAGTGTAAACATATGGATTAAATATATAAACATGATGAAAATTAGAAAAATTATCATGAAAATTGGAAAAATTATAATAGAAAGTAGAAAATGAAAAATAGAAAAAAAGAACATGCAAAAGGATTAGATCACATACACATACGTAATTATTTTTTGTAGTTTAATATGTGTGCATACATGTGTAAATAAAACCAAAGTTTAAATCAAGAAAGTTACAACACAAAATCGACATCTAATGTGGTGTAGATGTAGATAATATACCGTTCTCCGCTTGTGCTATTAAGTTTCCGGACACCGTGTATAAAATAAACTGTATAATAATAATTATTTTGTAGACATGTTGTATTGATATGCAGTTCCTATACTATAAACTATACGTGTATGTACAAAGTTCCTACACTTCAATCAGTATATCTATATGCATGTATACGTAGTTCCGCTTTAATTTTCCCACGAATCATTAGCACGGTCAACTTACTGATACAAACCAGGTGGCGCTGTCCGGCATTGTCATCGAATAATTTAACTACCTATACGTATACATATACATAAATATAAGTATGTGTCACAAGTTACCGGTGGAATAGCTTCACACGAAGAGGTCCCACGCAACCACCCTACCTGCATAATAAAGTTGGGGGGAGGTAAATTAGGTATTATAATTTTTTTGTTGAATTCCTTTACTTAAGTTTATTTTATTGAAAGGTGGTGTTTAGCCAAGGAATTAATAACCTAGGGGAGGTTTGCTTCTACCTTCTACCCCTGATGCTTGGGAACTGAGCGCAATCTTTTGAATGTATTGTTTAGTCTCTTTAGATTGTGTGCTTTTGCGTTTATTTTTTAAAATCACATCTGCAAATATATCATCTGTCTTTCGCTTTATGATGAAATCTTAACTATAAATCACGAAATTGATTGTCTGCTGCGAAAAAATCTGTAGAGCGTTAATTTCTAACATAATGAAATTTGCACAGTCTGTAATTCCGTGGTAAACGCAACGATTTTCAAGCTATGGACTAGCGACGCGTCGCTAGTCCATAGCTTGAACGTCGAATAGCTTTAATGAAACGTCGCGACGTTTCATTAAAGCTATGGAACTTTGAAATTTCAATTCGGCACAACATTAGCTCCATAGCTTATATCATCTTTGAGGATGGTATATGGAGGGTCTCTTTAGGGTCCGCCACGCGGTAGGTGGCCGGGCGCAAATACCGCCAAGTCTTGGACAAACCTCACCCCATGAACCCGGGCACTCCTTCTAAGTCACCAAATGACGGCCGGCGTAGTCCAGGGGCAGGACTTTGGAATGTCGCGGGTTCGAACCCGGCGTGCGCAAATAAATTTTATTTGATTAATTTGTGTTATTTCACAATTAATTAATTAAAAATAATTTAAACTATATTTGCGGCACGTTCCAGAGTAGAAGGTACTATCAGTATCGCCCTGGTGCAAGGCCACCATTCAGAATTGAAACGTTGCTTGAAACGGCTTTAGCCGTGTTTAATGACTAGATCTGAATAGCCAGGTACTTCCCCACCTTCCTCTCCCATCTACTTCCCTTCCCGATTACCTCCAGCCTCACAACATACCCCAATTGGAAATGCCATAGTCTCACCGGCTCCTTATGGGAGCAGTTGGGACTCTTGTGAGGTGTTCACTATAAAAAAATTAAAAAAAACGTAGCCAATCATCAAAGTGAACCGGAAGAGGTGTTGGCTATCCAATAAATGGTTCCATGGCGGCGGTGCGCATACTCGTCTCCCAAATTGTGAAGATGAAATAGAAGTCTGATGAAGTAAAAAAATCTCGAAGGGTGAGCTCTGGCGTCACTATTTATTTGAGCACAGCTCTTTTGTGTGGAATTTCTAGGTCAAATAAACTTTTTACAACAGGCCACGTCATTTCTTACGTGAGCCAAGAAGCTTATTGAAGAAGAAATATAGATCAATCCGCAAGAAGAAAGTCCAAATGCCATAATTTATTACAACTCTCTCACCGATACAAACATTCATGATGAGCAAGTTATGTAGTATAATAGATAAGTACGAGTAGGTATACATAATAGGGAAGTAGAGCAAGAACGCCAAGTTCTTCCTTCCGTAAAGGCAACCCTAATAATAATAAACACTAATAATGAAAGGAGACAAATCAAAATCCGAAAATCTTTTTCAAAATGCCCCCTCTGACTTACGAGCAGCTGTCTTCGGGAAATGGCTCAGACGAACCGTCCAAAGCTCTGCTTAAAATCAGTGAATCGAATATAATAAATTGATTGTTCCTATCTTTTATTTTTCTTGACTTCCCCTCGTGAGCAGATTCTAATATTTTAAACACTTCATTTGTTCCGTTCTCAGTTGTACAAATGTACTGAACACCCCACCCTACATTGTCATGTGAAATGTTACTGTAGGTATAGATAGGTAGGTAACGGAAGGAAGACGAACTTATATTATAGACATATAATACAGAATGGTTCACTTTCAGTATGGCACCGGTGAAAGACCAACACACATACTCAAAAAGTGGTTTGAAATAGCTTTAGCCGTGTTTAGCTTTTTTTAGTTTTAACTTTTCTCTTCCTGTTGATCCCCTTTCGATCCTCACTACCTTCAGTCTCCCAAAGTACCTCAATTGGAAGTTCCACTGGTACAAGACGGTTGGAAGCAATTGGGACTCGTGTGGTAATTTCAGAAGTATTCATAAAGTATTTATAAGCTTGTTAAAGAAGTATTTATATAATTTTATTGTAATTAATTTACACACATACATATTTTAATATAAACAAGTCTTTATCGGGCAGTTTTGTCGTCAACATGACTAACGACATCTGCCCTAATGCAAAGATCTCATTTCTGGATAAAGTAAGTAAAAACTGAACTTCTTAAGCATGAAAACTTCTTAAGAGGGTTTCACTGTTTAACCCCTCTGGCTAATTTGTTTGCTTTGGGAACAGATCACTTAGATCTCATAGAAATCTGATCTAAACAGTGTTAGAAAGAGAAAACACCATGCTTTATATTCAAACCTAGAAGTTGGCCACAGAAAGATTTAAATGTGCACCTCTATGAAACAAAAGTTTCCAATCGCAATTTGAGAATAATTTATGAAACCATGTGATTTTTTTTAATGAAATGACAAAGAATTAGGAGTCGTTAACGTCTATCATACATTTGTCTATTAAAATATGTATGTGTGTATTATTAAAAATTTAAAAAAAAATTATATATAATTTTCATTGGCCATCTTTTAGTGCTCAGACATTATTTCAGGTCGCGAAAGATCACTATTAACTTGATGCTCTATTCAATACAGGCCTTTCTAATTCAATAAACATCGCGACAATCTTGTATAGGTAAGTGGGTGGGAAGAGTTTAATGAAGCGACTTCACCTGATGTTTACCGTTCCTCAAGTAATAAATACTGGACTACCAGTACAAGTGGGCTGAGCACTGACTACTGGGTGGTATCATCCACAAAGGTCAAACAAATCAAGAGAGAATTCACTAGGAAGTTAGGAAGAGAAGCATAACGTATGAATAACTCAAATATATTGGAAATAACTTTTACAGAAATTCACTTGTTACAAAGTCATCAAATAGATAATCAGCGCCACTTTGTTTTTTTGACAGTTAAAGGTTACGTTAAATGCTGATTCCAAGTCTGTTTTTGCTTTTGAAAAAATTGTGATTAGCAGAAGGGCATAACTATCATGTTGTCAAGCTTGTCAGCTTATGACAATTTGATAGAAAGCTGAAACGCACCTAGTATCGGCGATTGATGGGGATCTTTTAAATTTCATGAAAAACAAAATGGCGCTGAATGGGTCATTTGATGACAATGTCACATTTGAATTTCTGTGAAACAACTGGGCCTTTGTTATCAGAACCACGAAAGGAGTTTATTAATACTGGAAGAAAAAAAAACAGTAATCAGTCTCAGATAATATTGTAAATATGTAAAGAAATGTAATTTTATAAATTTTTTTTGTAGATCGTTGAGACTGTGAATGCAATGTGTTTGTCTTGTTAAAAGTTTTATTTAATTATTTTTATTATTAAACCTAAATTTTACATCTTACAATTTATTTGTTTTATCTCGAATAAATAGTTTTTATTTATTTTTTATTTATTTTATTTTAAAAGAAAGACAAACTTTCCCGGGTTACGAATAAGCAGTGGAAAATTTTGCTTGTGTCGTAATGGAGGACTTAGCCAACCGAGGAATTAAACTCACGACCGCTTAGTGGGAACCAGACGCGATGCTTACTCAACCAGACGAAATGTTATATAGTTGATCTTAGGATACAGTCTTGGAAAAAAATATGTGTATTCATCCAATTATTATTATTATTATTGACCTAGGATTTATTGAAAAGTTGTGAAAATATAATAACGCCAAATTCACCGTGAAGCTGGCAGGTCCTCGAGGAGAAGTCATGTAGATCTAAACCACCCTTCGCTATCGAACATTGCATAAAAATGCGTGATGACTGATGACCTATAGATTATGGATATCTGATGAGTGATGCCATTCACGCCGGATAAATTAATATTAATGTTCAGCGACTTCTAAAAACGTGCCTGAAATTTTTGCCCTCTCCTTTTTTAAATACATAATTAATTACATTGTATTACGATGCAGACACACGATTATGAGGTATCTGTCTTATCTGGCTTAAATAGCCGACAATATTTTTTTTTATAATACATATTCTGAAAAATTTGACTTCCTTTCACAGCATTCATTTTCGCATTTTCATTCATTTTTGCATGGTATTATTTGATATTATTTAATTCCTCGTTTTCGCAGAAGTTCAAAATATACAAATGGTTTGAATCGAATAGTATAAATATCATAATGGTTCTAATAACTCAGGAATGTAAGCCCCTTCTCGCACGTGGAGTGGACATCATCTCCTCGGGGGTGGTCCTTTCTCCTTTGTGCAAGGAAGATGAATTAATCTTACCTCTTACCCCGAAGCGAAGGGCAGACTTTAAGAATGAAAATTTGGCGCATGTCAAAATGGGTTTCTTAGCTTTACAAAAGGGACATTGTTAAACTACTTGTAAAAGAGCAAATATAATAAAGGCATCTAAGATTGCGAATGGTAGTTTTTACTTGTGGATTATAATGGCCGTGGACGTATCATTGTTGGATAGATTGGGATTGATTTATATTGTATGACCAAACAATATTACACTTTTTGACACACACATTTCTTGTTCTGTTAATTTTATAAATTGTAAATTCTTTTGAGCCTTTGTACTTATCAGTATTTTTCTTTTTCCACAGCCAGCCCGCCATTCCAAACTCGAAAAGGCAGATATCCTGGAGATGACGGTGCGCCACTTGCAGGCCACTCAGCGCAGGAGTCTCGCTGCCGCCGCCGCCGCAGATCCCGCCGTGCTTCCCCGCTTCAGGGAGGGCTTCACTGAGTGCGCGGCCGAAGCCACCAACTTCCTGACACGCTCAGCCAACCTCCCCGGCCCGGCCAGAGCCCGCTTGCGCCAACATCTCTCAGCGTGTATCTCCGCATTACACCAGCCCACAACTCCAGCGATCCCACACGACTTCAATGGAAATATCCACGTAGGAGGGGTTCCGCTGATCCCAAGCAGACTTCCAACAGGAGAATTGGCGTTGGTTCTACCCGCAAACAGTCAACTTCCATTCACCCCACCAATCTCTGATTTCCTGCTGCATAAAGACCACGTCAGCGCTTTCCAAGCTGTCCGCAATGCTACCAACAGACCTCCGAGCCCTACTTCATCCGTATCCAGCTGTGATTCCATCAACTCCGAACCTGCCACCCCTCCCCATAGGAATCTATCTGCGGCTTTCCCCACGCCACCAAGCCACACATCGTATACAGACTCAAGCCCTGAAACACAAAAACAAACCGTCTCATCTACTACAATCTCCCCGGAATCGAAGATCGGAGAAACCAAGATCATCAGAGCAGATACTGGAAGACAAGTTCAGACAATTTGGAGACAAGCGGAAGCTTCTCCGTACAAACAACAGTGGACTCCACCCAGCGTGAACTCAAGCACAGAAAACTATCGTGTCCTTGACAGAACTTCGCCAAAAATAGCTTTGGATTATTCTCTGACCCCCCATGCTGCTAAAAAGAGGGCTTACCCCGTTGAGAATACCGGCGGACTATTGGCGATAGCGCAAAGGGCGGACCCTCCAGCCAAAGTGGCGAAGATTGCTTGCGCCAAAGTGAGCAGTTCGCAGCCCTTCGAATATGTTGAAAACCGACAAGACAATAGACAAGATAGGAGTGAGAGACACCAGCCTGGATCCAGTGCTGCAGCAGGAGCCAGTGGAGACATGTGGAGACCTTGGTAGATAGATCTTTCCAAAAGTAACTTTAAAGCCAATATTGCCTTATCTTATATCCTACTATTGCTGTAAGCACTGTTGTTTTGGTAATCTCTTTTCTTTATAATCGACGACAAATTGTGAAAAGAGTTGTGTAAAGAGAAGAACATGATTAAGGAATATGCTGGATAAATAGTTGTTGTGTTTGAAAGACTGTATAAAGTTTGCTGTGTGTTATTTTTGAAAGCTCCGATATTATCTAAGTTGTATATTTATTAATGTTATTGATAGAGTTTTTTTATAAGTGCTTCCATGATAATTTACCGTATAGAACCAAATTGGTTCAACCAGTGTTTGAATATCATTGGTTCTGTCCATAAGACACCCACACATCGCACTGAGCCGCTCCCAACTTACAATTAAATAATTATGCTGTCAAAAGGGAAAAATAAAATGTGTGAAATCAATTGTGACTATGATAGTATAATAATGCATTCCCTTTAATGTTCATTTATGTATTTATTTATTTGGTGGATGGGAGCGGCTCAGTGCGTTGTGCGGGCGTCGTTTGGACGGAACCACAGACTAATTTTATTCTAAAATCACAAGAAGAGTAGTTGGATACATTTTAAAATCAATACCAATTTGCCATAAATACATTTTTTGAAAAAAATGCCATAATTTAACATTATTTTAAAGAAGTGACAAACCGAGTGAGAAATATTATTTGAGTGCCTTGAAAAAAAAATCCATTCCAGTTAGAAGAGATAGATTTTTTACAATTATTTTTAATTAGGTAAGAATTAAATATTTTTTACCTGCTTTAAACATTTCTTGTTGTGATAACCTGTATAAGTTCTTGAAAGAGAGCAAGCTTTAATTGTCGATGTTTTATTACGAAGAGTATTTTTATAAAAATAAGTTTTTTTTATATTGAAGAAGAGAACAAGTTTTTACTTAATTGTTATCAACTTTATTGCTGTTTGTAATATTTTGTGATTGAGTTATATTGCACATTGTAAATATTTTATTTTTTTAACCACGAATAAAATTTGATTTTTTGAATATTTTACTATTTATTATTCATCACCTACGTAGCTAATATTACGTACCAGTCCATAAATGCTGAAACCAACCATAAGAAGAAATTGAAGATCATGAAAATATTTCAAAATTTTTTATATTCGAGGTGTGTAAAAGCAAAGGCAGCAATCTCCATTTCGGCCAGATTGATATGTTTGTTTTTTAAATGACCTGGAGATTGCTATCTTTGCTTCAAAGATAGAAATCTCCAGGTCAATTCAAAAGCAAACTTGCGATCTCCCCGAAATGGAGATTGCTGCCTTTGCTTTTGCATACCTAATATTATTGAATAATTTATTCAATAATATTATTATTTAATTTATAACCACTCGAACGCTTTTTGCTACAATATGGCACTATATCCAAAACCACGGATTGCTTTGCTGCCAAAATATGGCAAATATTCTCTAGATTCTTTAAAAAGTTTTAAAATTAACGATTTTATTATATTATTTTTATAAATCCTAAGAATATATGATAAAATACAAAATATGTACGAATTCATTGGCTATATAGAAATATAATCAGTTTTAAATTGCTCTGTCGCTCCAGTCGTTAAAAACAGTTTATTTGTAAACAAGTTCTGTTATGTAATTATTATCAAAAACAGCATTATCAAACTGCCTTCAGAAATCGTAACAGCTGTCACGCGAATAATATGCATTGACGTGTTGACAATTATGACGCAGAAATTGTTTATAAATAAACTGTTTTTATAAATTAAATAATAATATAATTGAATATATAAAAAAAAAAAACTAAAATGGAGTTCTACAATTCTGGAAGAGCTAGGCACCCACAATAGGCTTTCAACTATGTGTCTACAACGTATTTTATTTTAAGATACTTTAGACACGTTGCTCGCCAAACTGAGGACTCCGACTTAGAGAAAATCACAGTCAGATGGACCAAGTTTCTCTCTAACTCTCCACGCCACGCAGAATCGTCAGGAGTGGAAGAGCCTTATCCAACATGGAAATTGAAGCAGGGGTCACGATCCTGAGCAATGAGGAACCGACGTAGGAAGAACAGAAAAATACACACTAAGATAAATTTAATATATACAAGAATCCAAATCACCGGTTAAACCCTATAGGAAAACTAGTTGTTTTCAAATATAATTTAAGATTTTCACGGCCAAAAGTATTTTTGTTGTTTATTTTTTACACATCTGCCCTGATGATGGACACTGTAATCTTGTCCGAAACGTCGGCTAAAGAAGGAGTTAGTTGTTTTCATGTTATTTAAAAGGTTAATTTAAACAACAACAAAAAACCTCAAATGATTGCAAACCATTTTTGCAATGCCTTATGTCATGAATTTATGCTACAAAACTTGAAAATGTAAACACTGAAAAGTTTGCCAGCAACAATTAAGTAATCCACGTCCATATTAAATCCAGTCTTGTTCCCGGCAACAATAGGCCCGCCCCTCTCAGAGACATGGAGAAGTGGTTTCCACACTCCAACTAGGTACAAGCCTTACCTTTAAACGATACATAACAATAAAAGCCAGCATACCTGAAAAAGTGCCAACGGGTATACTCTGTTTCACTATTTGTGCAAATTGCAAACAATTATAAAAATTATTTGATTTTTTAAATTTTGTTATCCTATCGTTACGGTGATGGTTAAAATAATTCATATTCTAGTATTTCATAGACGGTGCGCGTTTAATTATTTTTTGTGAAAAACACTCTTTACAAGACATGATTTAAAATATTGTTTGTACATACGCAATGCGAATATGAATAGATAGTTGATGTAAAAAAATAAATGCAATACGAATATGAATAAATAGTTGATGTAAAAAATCTCCCTTTTTCTATTATTAATATTCTGTAGGTACTGTAAGGTGATCCGCTCACTGAGGCAACTGAAAACTGCCAACTGGCAACTGTCTTTGAATGACAATGTGATGGCCCGCACACTTCACATTCACACAAAACCCCGTTGTCAATGGTAAAGCAAGCCAACGTAATCATTGCCGTGGTCGGCCGTTGCTAGTTGCCTGCTGTCAACTGATTGTTCTTCGTCTATGGTTAAACAAGCTTTTTGACCAATCAAGACATAGAAACCAGCTGGTTTTAGTTTGTTTTCAGTTGCCTCGTCAGCGGAGCGCCTTAGATTTGCTTGTATTATCTTTATTTACCAAAAGAATACATTCTTTCCTACATTGAGTAACATATTTTTCAATTCATTATTACTAAATCAAAAACCATAGTAAAATTACTATTAGATTTTATAGCTTTTGAGATATATTAAATAACGAAGAATATTGGACGGTTGATAAAAAACACTGTTTTGTTTTTCCTGCTATTTTATAAATGCTGAATCGGACAAAAACTGTCAATTGGGGCTCTGGCTTCAACATTCCATGAGCGTCAATAATTTTTTTGTTGATGTTTTGTCAGTCAAGTCAGCGAAACTCCAGTTCACATTGTCATCTCCATGATTGAGCTTGAAAGTGTCAATTTTAATTGTTACACATTTTTGTCAAACGTTCAATAAGAAAAAGGAGAATCAAAACTCTGGAAAGCGCACTTATACTCGTATAACAATATCCCAAAAATACTTAAAGTAATATTTACAAATATGACGATTTTTTTCCAGAATAGACATCGGTACAGGTCCGTATCGACAGAATCCATGGTCGAGGGGTAAGTATCTCGACTAGCAATAAAAGGTTAATTAATTAAAAAATAATAAATAGTAAATTTCTGGCAGTTTCCAGGGTGGAAAATACTCTCAGTATCGCCCTGATGTAACCAGTTGAATTCAGAATTAAAACATTGCTTGAAATGGTTCTAGCGTGTTTGGTCACCAGATCTGAATAACCAACTGTTTCCCCACCTTCCTCTTCTTCATATCCTTCCCCTCTCCACTACCCTAAGCCTCACAACAAAGCCCAATTGGGAATGCCATAGTCTCACTGGCTGCAGACGGGAGAGTTGGAACTCTTGTTAGGTATTCACATAAAAAAGGTACCTATGTACATGCGAGTATTTTTTTCAAGAAATGGTTCCATTTCACACGAATATATCCCCTAATAATATGATAAAAAATCATAATACTGAATAATGAACGGACTATATTCTCAAGGATTATTGTATTTGTGAACAGTTTCCAATACTTCCTTTCATACATCCTGTGTCATCCTGTGCTCCTGGTAATCTGAGATCGGTTCCCAGGTTCCCATGGGCAACAGGTACCTCAGGGGTCACAGACACGCAGTAATTTGCACATATATTACTTTACAAAAATATATTATAGTAAAATAAAATATATTCCATACCAATCTGTAAACAATTTATTATTAATTAAATGAAACAAATCATTTTGTGTACACCACTATATAATCATAATTATCGACATGTTTCGAAACCAATGGTTTCTTCGTCAGGATGATAAGAACATGAAATAACAAAAGAAACAAACAAAGTATAGACTAAAAAGAATTATTGACAAAAATATTATAGAGAGAGGTGATTAATTACTTAAAAATGTCATAAAAACTGACGCCACAAAGTGATTTTGCGAAGATTGAAGAAATAATTTATAATTAGTATAAACTTAAAAACCAGTTAGAAGTCACTCAATCCGAGAACGATGTTGCATAATTATTATTTCGAGGCTGATATTACTTATGTTATAAAAATATAAGTTAAAAAATAACCGAAAGGAAATTAGATAAGTACCTACCTACTAGAAATTAACTACCTACTGGCAACTACCTACCTCCAGGAATTAAAATTTTATTAAAATTTTCGAACATGAAACAAAAAAAGCTACACAAGAACATTTTCATTCAGGCAATCCGCTCACTGAGGCAACTGACTGGCAACTGTCTTTGTATGACAATGTGATGGCCCGCACACTTCACAATTCTCAAAAACCCGGTGTCAATTGTAACGCAAGCGGTGACTCGCGACTCGCACTGCTGATTGCCGTGGCCGGCCGTTGCTGTTTGCCAGCTGTCAGTTGATTGTTCTTCGTCTATGGTTAAACAAGCTTTTTGACCATTCTAGACATAGATAGAAACCAGAAGGTTTTAGTTTTGGTTTCAATTGTCTCGTCGGCGGAGCGCCTTAGTGCCTCCGCTGACGAGGCAACTGAAAAAAAAAAACAGTTTGTAAGTAAACTCGCTATCCTGTGAATGTAATGCTTGGGCCGCACCTGCGTATGTCGTCACGAAGTAATGCGTGCCGATATAATAATTTGAAAAAAAAAAACGAATGTATTGAATTGCGAATGTTCGTGGCGATAGCCGATAATAGCCGGTCACATTTGCGCGTATCGTGTCATGGCACGAAGGTTCGTGACGATGCATGCAGGTGCGGCCCCCGCATTAATGTGATGGCCCGCACACTACACAATCTCTAAAACCCGTTGTCAATGGCAACGCAAGCAGTGACTCGCGACTCGCCCTGCTAGTTGCCGTGGCTGGCCGTTGCCAGTTTGCTCGGTTGCCATGGTTGCGCCAGTGTTGTTGTCAATTTCTAGCTTTTTATTTATTTTTCAATTTGACAGTCTATGGTTAAACATGCTGAGATAATTACAGAAATTGTAAAATTGAGTAGTGCCGTGATCAAAGTTTGGTCGGAAACCGTAGCAACCAGCCAGTTTTATTTTCGGCTGGTTGCTATGGCTTCCAAACAAACTTCCATCAAACTTCTAAGCGCCTCCGCCCACTGAGGCAACTGAAAACTCTCAACTGCCAACTGTCTTTGTATGACAATGTGATGGCCCGCACACTACACAATCACACAAAACCCCGTTGTCAATGGTAACGCAAGCGGTGACTTGCGACCATCTTGCGACCATCTTGCGACTGTCACGGCTGATTACCCTGGGCGGCCGTTGCTAGGTTGCCAGCTGTCAGCTGATTGTTCTTCATCTATGGTTAAACAAGCTTTTTGACCAATCAAGACAGAGAAAACAGCCGGTTTTAGTTGGTTTTCAGTTGCCTAAGTGGGCGGAGCGCCTAAGACGGCCTACTCAATTTTACGGTTTCTGTAATTATCTCGGCTTTTTAACCATAGACGAAGAAAAAGCAGCTGTCATCGTAGTCATTTATTGTTTTTGTAAGAAAGTTTTCTATATTAATTAAAATCAGAAATCTGATTATGTGAAGCAGCTAAATCCCACGAATGCTAAGCACTGACGTCATGTAATTTGCAGAAGCTGTTTAGGGGAGGAATTTAAAGGTTGAAAATTAAATAACTGCTATTTCGCAAGTTTTTTTTAAATTTTGATTCTTACTGTTTGTTTCTTTTTTTAACATAATATTTTTTTAATGGAAATCAAAAAAATTTACAGATAATATTTTAATGAGTACAAATCAAGAATAAAAATATGGCTGAAAGAGGTCAACGAAAAAAATCCCAATAAAGACACTAAAAACTACATAGATGGCAAATAAACTATAATTAAATTAATTTAGTCCGCCTGGGCACAGGACCCCCAGTAAGGAGGACTAAGAAAAGCAATATCTATAGGTACCTACTTAAATTCACCATTATATTTTGTATGTACAATAATTTTATATTGTCGCTCAAATAAAAAAATAAATTATTTATAATTAAGATTTTAGCAGTTTTGTAAAAACATATAAAATCCACAAAACCAATTCAGTTTTTACTTTTTTTAATAATATTTTAATAACCTGACAATATTTGCTACTGACAATCCACTATAAGCGGAAATGGTGCTTGTGCAGTGATGGAGGCTTAACTAGCAGAAGAGTTGATTTTTTGTGGCTATTGGAAAAAGGTTGTCGACGCGCTCCTTGCTCGGCTACCTTTGGGCGCACAGAAGCGGATGAAGTGTGAGAAAGTGCCACAAGGAGTATTCACAGCACAGACACGCGACCCGTGCATTGGCTACCCCTGGACCACCTCGCCCAAAGAGATAATCTAAAGCACGATATTCCCACGAAGGATGTATACAGAAAGGGAAATAGCATTTAATAATAATAAAATATAATATAATATATTTCAAGTTCCACGAGAAAACAGAACAGTTTTTTTTTAAATAAAATGTAAATCAAATCTTTTGGTTGTTAATATTGTGACAGGTGTTTCGGCTTTCAAGGGACTGTTGTCTGATGGGACCGACAGACTTGACTATAAAAGCGCCAGCGTTATTTGGCTTGGCCTATTTCAGCATAGCTATAAAAGCACCAGCGTTATTATAGCAGAGTCTATCATAGGTGTAATAATAAACCTCTTAAGATGATAGACTTCGCTTTTCGGCCCATACAAAAAGGACGCCCGGGAAAAAACACTTTTCTACATCGAAAATTGCACAAAATGAATATATTTTTTTATACTGCCTTCTAGAGGGTGAAAACTATGTCGGTATGTTTTCGAATTTTCGATGCGTTTCGTATTAACGTAAACATTCACTGTCAAACATGTACGATTTATCAAAAAACATTATTTAAGGAAAAGGTGCTGCTAACTCAACTCTCATAAAGAATTATAAAAAGCTACCGACGTAGCTTCTTCTTTCTAAAAAATATGTATTTTTTAAAATTTCAATTTGGTGAAAGTTTCGGTGTAGAAAAGTGTATTCTCCATAAACCCCTTTTCGAGCGATTTCTGTAGGTAAATTTGAGCGTTGTCTCATTCGCACATTTCGCATTCGCATGTATTGTAAGTGTGCGTGAGCTTATTGTGAGTGGGACAGAATGACAGTCGCGGGTGTTCCGCATGTGGTTCAAAGTCTAGCCTCTTAAAATGAAACCCGGTGGTGGAGAAATTTGAAAAATAGATTTTACTAAATTGTTGCTGTCACTGTTGCTCTTACTCCACCGGATATTGAGCGAAAGGGATAATGCACCTCGGGTTACTAATACCTAACTAAAATTGAGGTTTTGTATTCGCCACTTTTCTCTTCCAAAATAATAATAATAATAAGTTCTTTATTCCAGAATGTGGGGAGGTGAGTGCAATCCCACATATCCCATAGATAGTATATGTACATATAATATTGAAAAACATAAATATTTTATAGATATGAAAAGTAAAAAAGATATAAAAATGAAAGTAAAGTAAAAGTAAAATAAAAAAGTAAAAAGGATACAGGATAGTAAAAAGTGGACTGATTATAATTTTTTTTACCAACTACATAAGAAAAAACTATTCTATGTCTGTACGTTTTGCTTTTTTTAAAAAAACATTGTCGAGTTTGTATACTGAACTTCTTTTGACGGCATTTAAACCAGTCAATTTTATTGACTTTTGGAAGGTCATAACTTCTATAAAAAGTAATTTATAAAAAAAAATAAAAAAGTTCCTACCGACACGCCAGTAGTTGATATCTATTTTATGTAAAAACAATATTTTCTCTAGGTTTAAAATCCAGAGAGATAAATAGGGAATACGTTTGTATAGAGAAATCATCGCCGGGTATCCCCTTAAACACCGAAACAACCTTGGCAAAGCACTCGACTAGTGATCCGGAGGATGCGAGTTTAAATCTCGGCATGCGCAGAGAAATTTGAATTTGATTGATGTGTAGTTTCTTTTAATATAAGGTAAATTAAATATTTAAATAAATTTACATAACAGAATGGAAGAAACTCTTATTATCGCTCTAGTGTAAGACCACCATTCAGAATTGAAATATTGCTTGGAATGGCTTTAGCCGTGTTTGGTGACAAGACCTGAATAGCCAGGTACTTCTCCACCTTCCTCTTCCCCATCTCCTTACCCTCCCCACTTACCTCCAGCCTCACAACAAACCCCAATTCGGGGTGCCATAGTCTCAAAATATAGAATTAAAATAATTTTCTTGTAAAAAAAAATATTAAATAATAGGTACTGTACCGCATGTCTGAATTTTTGATACACGTCATCAGTTCCAATATTGAAAATGACAAATGAAATAGTTTTTTAAAATAAAACAATTTACTTTGTGTAAACCACTAATCACATGTTATAATATATCATGTTTCAAAGCCGATGGTTTCTTCGTTAGGATAATAACATGGTTTTGAAACATGTAAATATTATAAAATGTGATTAGTGGTTTACACAAAGTAATTTGTTTTATTTAATTAAAATGATGCCACAAAGTAATTTTGCAAATATTAAAGAAAAAATATTTTTTTGTTTATATATGTAGGTACTTTCTCGCTTTTCTCTATTTACTTCTAATTCAAAATAAATCCGAGTTCATTGAACAAGAGTTACAATCACAGACAGACCCACAACCGAAATTAGTATTTTTGATGATCTATTGAATTTATTCCAATAAATTACTATTCAAAATAATCTTTATTCGATTGTGCTCATTCAATAAGCATTTATTTGTAATTTTTTAAATCTAATATACCTAATTTGGCCTATTCTTCTACCAGCGGGATTATACATTTCTGGAGGAGTGTAGAGAAGCAAAAATAATCGATTATTTTATGATTTTATTGTTTCAAAATAATCTACATATTTTTACAGAATACATGAATTTTTCATACCGCAAGTGAAAAAATAAGGTTTGCTTTTGTAATTTGGGAGGCGGGAATGGTTACCACCCCCAAAATCAATTATTTGTTAAACCAACACCTCTGCCATAGATCACCCCAAGTGGTTCGCTACGTTTGGTGACTTAGCAGCGGTTCCCGGGATCACGGGGTGAGTTTGTCCAGGTCTTGGCGGCGGATGATCTGAAAACACTAAACCTCAGATTCCTACCGTATTTTTCTTCCCAGAACTTCTTCTCCCCCCTTTGCTCAAAAAGATCCTCCCCACAGCATCACCAAAGATGGTATAGGCCCTGAGGGAGATTATTTGTGTTAATGTAAGAAAAAATAAAAAGTATGAAACATTAATGTAACAATATATTATTCTTTCAATGCCTATATTATTTTGTGTTAACGAAACACAACATAATGACGTGGAATAGACTGACGTGAAATCGAAACACATGCCATTATTGCCATTACCTCGGTAACCAACGCCATTACCTAGGTAACCAAATTGCAAATTAACTCACACCGCCATCTGTCAGAAACTTATGGAACTTACAAATCATTTAATTTCAAATCATTGTCCCAAAAATTTAATTTGAAATAATAAATATTGAGGTCAATAATCGAGCTTGAAACTATCCTCCCTTTTAAGCTAGACCAAATTACACAGTAAGCCAAATTTCATTAAAATCGGTTTAGTAGTTTCAGAGTTCATCTCGGACGCGAGATTTTTATATATAAAGAAGAAGCAGATTAATTTCAACTCTCTCTATGGTTTCAATCCGGGGATTGGTTTGCATCAATTTCCTTTATTTTTTTCTTCCATTCTTCCCTATCTTGTGCCGCTCTTTTGAAGTCTGCATATGATGAGCAGCGCATGTCCAATAATAACTTCAACTATTGTGAACAATAATACTATAAAGAAACAATAAATAAATAAAAAATATACCCTGATATACCCTAATATACCCTAAAACACCCTAATATACCATAATATACCCTAATATACCCTAATATACCCTAATACACCCTAATATACCCGAACATACCTGAATATACCCTAGTATACCCTAATATACCCTAATATACCCGAACATACCCGAACATACCCGAATATACCTTGATAATCCCTAATATACCCTAACATTCCCTAATATACCCTAATATACTTTAAAAAACCACGATTTCTACTAAGTTCAACATTGCATTTAATTTAAATTTGCAGCACGGTATTAGCATCCTTTCCTCCACGGTAGGTAAAAAATACACATATGAAAATCGAAAATGTTTTTTTTTTCAATTCATTCGTCTTATTGAAAGCAATCGAAACTGACGTACCAGGTTGTGCATTGATACATTATAAGTTGCAAGAGTCAATAGACTGCCGTCCTTTGTGAGGACGAAGGACATTATTGTATTGTGGGGTAATAATAGTGTCCATTGAAGCCTTGCCAACCATCGTCTTTATAATAGCTATTCTCTGCTCTGTTGGATTTCTGGGTTACGAGGTTACCATTAGGTAAGATTATGTAACTGTGGAAGGATCTAAATCAATAACTTTATACATATAATTTACGTTATGGCATAGAAAAGTGTCGTAAGTCAAAAAAGTTAATTTTACAGGAGAGCGAAAATAAATGAACGAATGATGAACATGTGGTCCCGTCGAAACTAGCGACATCTTGCGAAGATATAGTGATTTAACTTAAATACGGTTTCCGTGGTACATAGATTTTTTTTAACATTATCTCCACACAGGAGGCCCTGATGAAGTTAATATCTCTCAGGGCCTATATCATCTGTGGGGATGCTGCGTGGAGGGTATTCTTAAGGAAAGGAAGGAGAGGAAGTTCTGGGAAGGAAAAAGGTACGAGGTTTGGGTAGGAATCTGGGGTTCAGTGTGTCCAGATCCGAAGACCTAGACAAACCTCACCCCATGAACCCGGGCACCCCTGCTAAGTCACCAAACGTAGCGAACCACTTGGGGTGACCTATTTCAGAGTTTTTGGTTATCCAATAAATGGTTCCTGGGGCGGCGGTACTCATTTTTGCCTCTCCACATCCGATTTGCAAACGGAAGTGGCGCCATCTAAAATACTATATTTAAGGAAAAAAGTAAGAAGAAGAAAAAACCTATTTCGCTTTTATTAAAAAATAAGAAGATTTATGTTCCTCTCATTATTCACGGTCTTAATGTAAGAATGTCCACTATTATACCTATTAAATATAAGTATTCTGTAGTTTAATGTTAATAGTAGTTAGTTTTGCAAAAGGTTGATGCCTTATAAATAGTCACCAACACTTAAACTGGGCGAAGTAGAACGAAAAGCCGTCCGCAGGGCCTAGCAGCTTAGCCTTCACTGCTAGTAATAATATTATTAAAAACAAATTGACAATCAAACATTTAATAAATAAAATAATCCATGGCTCGTTCTCCAACCCTTTTTCATCACTAGATCCTTTGTATAAGACTGTGCTTTTCTTGTGTCCTTTTCCTCAAAGGGTAAAAAATTCGGTGGGAGTTTAGCGATAAATGAAATAAATGGAGTAAGTTTTGTATTTAAAGAGTTGTTCCGAGCAAGGATTATATCGTGGGAACCTGCGTGAGAATTGTCCTGGTTTGTTTTTTTTTAAATGGCTTTGGCGTGTTTAAATAATACACTAACATAATAGATATCTTGGATGTCTGGGAGTCGCAGGTATGAAATGAATTTGACCTAATTATTTTAAGATATATTTATTTTATTTCTTCAATCTTTGCAAAATTACTTTGTGGCATCATTTTAATTGAATGAAACAAACTACTTTATTTATTTATTATAATTATTATAATTATTTATTTATTTATTTTAATTTTATTATCCTGGCGAAGAAACCATCGGTTTTGAATCATGTAGATATTATAACATGTGATTGTAGTGGTTTACAGAAAGTAATTTGTTTCATTTATTTATTTTAGTTTGACTGATATAAAACTTACAAAATATTGTATTATGATGAATAAAAATCCCAATAGAATTTCGGTCCAAACAAAAAGCAGAGCTTTTTAGACTTCTATAATAAAATTATCCTTAAATTCAATATACCTGAGAGTAAAATTCTTGCATTGCTTACATAACCTAATAAAACTTTATTTTATTGGATTGGAGCTGGCATCGCGTCTGGGTCCCACCCAGGCGCCGTGAGTTAAATCCTATAAACATTTTTAGGCTTACTGTGGTGTCCGATGTGCGACAGATTTTTTAAAAATAAAAGTCACCGGAGAGCATCATCATTGACATTAACATCATTTTTGACTCGAAATAAGCTTAGGAATTGATTTTTTTTTACAACCTGACAATATTTGATCCTATACCACCACAGTAAGCGAAAAATGTTGCTTGTGTCGTGGTGGAGGACTTAGCTAGCCGTGGAATTGAACACACGACGCCTGGGTGGGACCCAAACGCGATGCCAACCCGGCCACATACCGGAATCGCAGGGTACAGGTACTCCTTGTTTATTTTGCATCACTGTGTTCAACGTCAGCATCTTTCTGTTTTACTGTTAATTGAGCTAAATAGCTCCATTTTAATTTACAGGTAATATTGGCCACAGTGATAATATGTAAATATCTGATAAGCCATGGCTAAACTTTGACTAAGCGTATGCCAACACTATGGAAATGTAAATGTGAGAATGATAGGACCAGTTGGAAGTTCTTGACTCCGTATTCAGGACTCCGAGGGAGGGGTTTGTTGGGAAGTAGGTACCTGACTATTCAGAACTGATTAATTAACATGGCCAAAGCCATTTCAAGACACGTTTTGATTCGGAAATATGGCATTTCACCAAGTCGGTAGGGAGGTACCTGTTTAGAGTATTTACCGCCCTGTGAAACAAAAATAGCAGCTGGGACATCAAAAAGAGCCATAAGTCTAAAGAACTATTGCCATTCAAACGTCAATAAATATCACTTTACTGACTTATAAAAAAATGTTTCAATTCTGATGACATTATTTCCAAAAAAGTGCTGCGATTAAAAATCTAGAAGTGGGAACTTTAGATCAGATCTTTCAGGTTTTCCCTCTATAAACAATTATTAACCTCTCTTCTATCAAGCCTTATCTAAAATTGACTCCTCTTCATTCAACATCTCATCTCTTCTAAGTCTGAACATCTGATAATCCTCATTATAATTTTCAAAATTGCCTATTTAAATAAAATGAATATTTAAATTCACCTATCATTTCTCCATAATTTTAAATTATTGCCTAGAACATCCTTGAAGGGTAAAACCCAAATATAATTGAAGAAAAAAAATCCTTTCCGAACCGAAAATACATTATCATGCAAGTGGATCATTCCAGGTTCAAAATCTGCATTCGTGGGGTTTATTGTAAAAATATATTACTTTAGCCAAACAAAGGCAATAATTTATTATTATTTTATGTCGGCAATATAAATTATTAAATTGCATCGTATCTGTCAAGCTCATCGGTAAACTGCGTGGCATGAATACGTTGAAGTTTAGTTACCACCGACTTAAGAAGGATTTAAGTCTTAATAAGTAATCCACTAACCAAGCGCATTTCCGCTTAATTGGGATACATCGGATACCCAAATATTTTGTCCCAAATAAACGGCTGTCCCAAATAAGCGAAGTTTAAGAGGCTAGACTTTGAACAACACGCGGAACACCCGCGACTGTCATTCTGTCCCGCTCACAATAAGCTCACGCACACTTACAATACATGCTAATGCGAAATGTGCGAATGAGACAACGCTCAAATTTACCCACAGAAATCGCTCGAAAGGGGGTTTATGGAGAATACACTTTTCTACACCGAAACTTTCACGAAATTGAAATTTTTAAAAATATATATTTTTTAGAAAGAAGAAGCTACGTCGGTAGCTTTTTATAATTTTATAATTCTTTATGAGAGTTGAGTTAGCAGCACTTTTTCCTTAAATAATATTTTGTGATAAATCGTACATGTTTGACAGTGAATGTTTACGTTAATACGAAACGCATCAAAAATTCGAAAACATACCGACATAGTTTTCACCCTCTAGAAGGCAGTATAAAAAAAATATATTCATTTTGTGCAATTTTCGATGTAGAAAAGTGTTTTTTCCCGGGCGTCCTTTTTGTATGGGCCGAAAAGCGAAGTCTATCGTCTTAAGCCTCGCTTTCCGAATTTTTAGCGATTTTAATATATTTCTCCTGAACACATTAACTTTTAAAGTTAATCACCCGCGCCGAATACCGCATGCCCGCTCTTTTTAACTAAAAAGATATTTCAATTTTTATATAAAATATTAAATGATGTAAGAATTGGTTGCATTGATTAACTTTCGGATTCCACTACGTAATACTAGAAGTCGGCATTTATTTCTGGTACTAACTACCATATGTATTCTTCTTTGCCCAGAATTCTAATGGAGGGAAATAATTATACAAATTCAGTGGACATCTTTAATTTGTCACAAAACAAATACAAAATGTTGTTACTAAAGCAGTTCAGTTATGTACAATAAATAATGTATATTTTACTACCCACATGTAAAAGCCCCTAAAAAAAGCGTTAATATATAAATAAATAAATAATATTAGCGACACTCAATCGAGAATCTGAAACAGAAAAAGATAGGTCAAATCTGGGACACGAACTCAGGACCTTCGCCTTTCCGGGGCGCAGCTCTACCAACTGAGCTAAAGTGTCCCTATCCGATACGGTCATACTTAACTGTCGGTGTCCCAGATGTAGTCGTATTCTTCTGTTTCAGATTTTCGATTAAGTATCGCTAATATTGTCTTCATTAATTAAAATATTACAATTTGATGTTTTACTCATTAAGTTTAATATGTATAAAAATAAATGTCAAGACACGTTCGCATCGACTTCAGATGGGAATTTGTTCCAATTAAACAGATGGGAATTTTTCTCAATGAATTCCAGTTAACCGAAGTAAATTAGTATCAGTTAAAGTTTTTTTTTATTATAAGCAATAATTATTAGCCTGAAACACTCATACATATTGAAAGAATCTTCCGAGAAAAGATACATATCGCCGACGGGACTCGAACCCGCACCCTTTTGATTGCCGGTCAAGTGCTCTACCATTAATACGGCGGGATACCTCCTACCCGCCAAATGATTCAATATATACCTAGTATTTCATTCAACAATTACTGCTTATTACACTTTTTCACCTGCAAACAACCAACTTTATTTTTATATGGGAAAGGCATGTAAGTGCTAACTCTCCCACCAGATGGCGTCGAGACATATTATGCCTACTTTTTTTGTGAAAAAGTGTAATAAGCAGTAATTGTTGAAGGTATATATTGAATCATTTGGCGGGTAGGAGGTATCCCGCCGTAGCTTAATGGTAGAGCACTTGACCGGCAATCAAAAGGGTGCGGGTTCGAGTCCCGTCGGCGATATGTATCTTTTATCGGAAGATTCTTTCAATATGGATGAGTGTTTCATGCTAATAATTATTGCTTATAATAATTGTTACCCTTTGTGCTATGCATAAAAAAATCTTGCCTTAAACATTAGTTTATCAATTAAAAAATAATAATTAAGTTTTTTTTTCTTCATTTTATCCTTACGAATAAATTATTGGTTTCGAAACATGTTGATAATTTTGATTAAATAAGTGGTGTATACAAAGTGATCTACTTGTTTTTTTCACTTAATTGTGATCAGTTTCTTTATTTGGTTTCCGTATCTTGGGTTTTGTACCAAATAACCGACTGTCCCGATAAACCGGGGCGCTCCAATTAAGCGGAATCGACTGTAAATACATAATCCACAAAAATTGCGTGAATAAGAAGGAAGTTTATTCGATAACTTGATTTTACTGTAAATTTAACAGCATGATTGTCTTCAGTTGTCAATCAAGGTTGTTATTTTTTATGTTGTGTCATGAATCGCGTTGCCCGTTGCTATGTAAACAAAGAAATATCCGTTGCCACAACAAACAATGTTCACCCTCGCTAATATTTCCTCTTCGAAGGGCATTCGTCCTGCGTCCTGTCACCCGAGTAGAGATTGCTATCCTAGTGTTCAAGATTGCCTTCCTAGTGTTCAAGATTGCCTTCCTAGTGTTCAAGATTGCTTTCCTAGTTTTCAAGTTTGCAAACCGATTATTCAAGTTTTCATTTTATTCAAGATTTCGGCATGTTATGGTGATGAAGAAGTAGATCTTTGGATGATATCGGTGTGTGCTTGAGATGAGTGCAAGATCTGGCGATGGTCCGGAGCTGAGGCTGTACGGAGAACATATTAATCTGAACTCCAGGAACGAAGAAGACAGTAGGAGAGCTTCAGCGGGCGGCAAAAGTCGACCACAGTCAGCTCTTTACGCGTCTACTTTGGTAAAGTAATTTTTCAACTTAAAAAAGACGTACTGCTGAGAGCTCTGTTGTAACTTCTTCCTCGTTCACAATATATGACTTATGTACAGAGGAGTAATAGAGGTGTTCGACAGAGTTCAGTGGCAGGACCAAAACATAATGTTTCTAAATTTATGATATTATGCACGGTGTCCTGAAACTCGTGGTACAAGCGTAAGTCTGGTGATTCAACATCATATTTGGAGTCATAGATTCATCATCAGATTTTGTAGAATAACGTTTTTCATTTGAGCTTTTTTTTCTTCGACTAAATCGAGTCAGGAGTTTGTTCGACAAATTCGAAAAAAAAATTGTTCGTCAGGAGGTAGTATCACACCGAAAAAAGTTTTTGGGTTATCTACCTTTGTTTTTTTTTAAATATTAATTCAACACAGGAGGACCTGAGGAAAATAATATCCCTGAGGGTCTATGTCATCTTTGAAGATGCTGGGTTGAGGGTGGAGGATCTATGACATAGACATTGTGATGTAGATTCACCGGTTTCCCGCTTGTATAAATACTAGGAGTTTTTGGAAACCTATTGTGTATGTTACTTACCCAGACAGAAAATAATAATATTTACGAGTTGAATACTACGTTGACGTAGGGGGTTTGTTCGCTTTGTTTATTGGGAAATGTGTTCACAACAAATTCCTGTAGGAATAAGCAAATAATCCCGTTTCCCTATTTTCCCGCAGTTGTATAACTCGTTATATATTTTTTAAAACTGGTAGTGGATGATAATCAATTGCACAACCTTTTTCTTAAATTTAAAGTGAGTACCTGCCTACAAATAATTACATTAAATAATTAAAAAAACAACATATTTTTCCACGTTTTGATTGGTAAAAAAACCACATTCTTCGTAAGCTTTTTATTAAGAATTTAAATAAGAAAACAACGATACGTAAATATATATAATGTTTGTTAAAAAAATATAAAATTTAAAAAAATTAATATTTTAACAAAAATATTAGTAAATATCCATATTGCTTGATTAAAAGGTACAATTTTTATTTTTCCTTTAAAACTTTAAAACTTTACACTAAATAATTATTTTATTAATAGTTTTAATTATTTATAGTGTTTTTTTTTATTGAGTACAACTTTTAGAACCCACTTTACCCATTTTACACAAAATAATAATAAAAATATAAATAACTTCCTAAAAAATAAATTTTTTCAGATCCATGAGATGAGGGAGAAAAAATTCTTCCACAATTACAATAATTTACTTTTCAACATTTTAAAGCAGTTAGCGTACGAGTAGGTACCCTTTTTACGTGCATACCTCACAAGAGTCTCAACTGCTCCCGTATGGAGCCAGTGAGACTATGGCATCCCCAATTGGGGTATGTTATGAGGTTGAAGGTAAGTGGGGAGGGGATTTGGAAGAGGAATGTGGGGAAATACCTGGCTATTCAGATCTAGTCACTAAACACGGCTTAAGCCATTACTAAGCAACGTTTCAATTCTGAATGGTGGACTTGCACCAGGGCGATACTAAGAGTATCTTCCACACTGGAAGGTGCCGCAAATATAATATAAATTATTTTGAATTAATTAATTATGAAATAACATAAATTTAAATTAATTTGCGCACGCCGGGTTCGAACCCGCGACCTTCGGTATGGGAGTCCAAAGCCTTACCCCTGGACTACACAGGCCGTCACCTAATTAAAGTTACTGGATAAAATATTTATTTCATTTTATTGATTTATTCATATTATTTATTAATTAATTAATTATTTATTAATTACAACTAAGTAGTGTCCGACCGAAACTACTTTTTACTGCCGAAACCGAAACCGAAACCGAATTTCGGTTTTGATCTCAGTTTCGGCCGAAACCGAAACCGAAACCGAACCTTCCATATAAGGTCATGTTATCTTGGGAAAAAAAATAATCAATCTTAATCAGTCAGCCTTTATTTTAAAGCCTTATATTAAACATCCCGTCTCGGATATTTGAACTAATAATAAACATAACATAAATTGTCTCTTGGTATTTCAAATAAATTATTTGTAATTTTTGAAATAATGATTTGAAATAAATATACCTACTTATTCTAGGTATACTGATTTGAAATACATATAACTACTTATTCTAGGTATATTTATTTCAAATGAACTCTTTGGTAAATAATATTAAAATAATAAATAGTAGGTCTGTTATTTCTTTTTAAACGTTATTTACGAACAACATAAAAAAAAGGTACAAAAAAATTTTTTTTTTTTTAATTTGTTTAGGTACACTAAACAAAAAATACTTTATAATATCTTACATCTTAAGAACAAAATAATTTCTTCTAAACTTTGGTCATTTTGTAAGGAACTCTTTTTAATAAAATTCAATAAAATAAAAATAAAAATTACCTATCTACTGAGTTCAACAACAAAATATTTTTTATACAAATAATACTTATAGCCCAATTATTTGGTAGTTTTACCTGGAAATTTTTCCGGGAGTTTTTGAAAATCGGTAATTTTATAGATTTCGAAGTGCTCTTTTCGAATTTCAACATTGCCACATCGTATCTTTGCCGCTCGCTCCGCCATACTGGAAAAATGGCACCTAATAGAATTTTTTTTGACAATATCTCCTTTCCGACTCATTTTACGATAAAAATATGTATGTACAAAATTAAACTAGAGAAAATTTCCTACAATTAACGTACAAACAATTTTTTTTGGTAAAATCAATAATTTTGTACGTTTTTACTACGTTTTTTCGTATATTTCTCCAAAATATTTTACTATCCGACCGGCAAAGATACGAGTTGGCAAATTTGAAATTCGAAAACAGCCAAAAATTACCAATTTTCAAAACTCCCGGAAAACTTTCCAGGTAACCTCTTTTTATCGAACCAAATAGCTGTACTATTAATAATACGGCCGGCGTTGTCTAGAGGTAAGGCTCTAGACTTACAATCCGAAGGTCGCGGGTTCGTACCCGACGTGCTCAAATAAATTTCATTTGATTAATTTGTGTTGTTTCACAATTAATTGATTAAAAATAAAATCTAATATTAAAAAAAGATATAGTATATTTGCGGCACGTTCCGAGTGGAAGATACTCTCAGTATCGCCCTGGTGTAAGATCACCATTCAGAATTGATCTCAAACTAAAAAAAACTGTGAAGAGCTCCAATGTGCTGCAATCATTAATAATTTTAATGAATTAATTATTATCAGTATTCATAATTAAACAATCTCATATTATAACTGAGAAGCAATAATTTTATCAATTTTTTTGCCACAGAAATCTTTTTTTGGTTTTAATAAATTTGACCAGCAGAACTAAATAGTTGTTAACTGGAAACATCCGTCAGTGGAGCCGACAAGAATTTCACTGCAACCTTTGTCAAAGACAGAAATGGACTAGAATTCCAGTAAGAATAAATATCTGCGTTTCTTGTAACCTTGGCTCTGTTAAGTAGGCTTGAATAATTTGCTCAACTTGTGTGCGATCACCATTATCCACAGCAGAAGTTGCTTCCATTAAAAGTCATGGGCATCCCATAGCCCTTCTCCTCTTTCACAAAACGCGATTCTAGATGATCAAGATAAGATAGCTGTGGGTCTCCAGAATTACAGCTTTTGCTCATTGTTGCACTAACGACGCCCGCGCACAATTATCAACTTCATCAGAATTCAAATATGTAATTTTTAATCTGGGATTCAATAATGTTGAAGTAATCAGAGCAGGATGTCCTTTGACGTATGCAAATCAACAAGTCCTGACTGTCCTGACACGACTATGAGTGCTAACACAGCAAAATGACACTTCGTCGCTCCCAGCTCAGTGTACCGAACATATCCGATCGCAGCACGAAACCTCCCGAATTCAGTTTCGGTTTCGGCCGTAGTTTCGGCTGGATGGCAGCCGAAACCGAAACTAAACCGAAACCCATTTTTTTGCCGAAACTAGGCCGAAACCGAAACCGAAACCGAAAGTTCGGTCGGACACTACAACTAAGACGATAATTAGATAAAGAGACACTATGAACATGTGTGAACTATATTCCCGAATTCGAATGCTAAAAAAATCGTCTCACTCAAAAGTACATGTTTTTGGTGACGGGTAAAAAACCATGTCTTTTTCGACATGATTTTTTCAATGAAATCATGAAGGTATGTGGCCCAAAAAAACAGGAAAACATGGTAAAAACCATGCATCTGGCAACACTGGTTTACACATAGATGGATAAATGGGTTCCATGTCTAATCGGACTGTGAGATCTCAGCGTCTGAATTCCCATAGTAAATTTATTCAGACACGATACTTCCTCACATGACAATTCATCACGTCATAACTCACATTAACCTAACCTAACCTAAGGTTAAAAACCCCAATTATCAGTTTTCGACGCTTCGAGACATGGTGAATTATCATGTGAGGAATTAACATCCGATGAAAAGTTTGTACTCAATATTCATACACTTAAAAAGTTTCCACTGAACATTCTGGTCACCGGATAAATTTATTTATTTATTTATTTATTAAAGAATTTTATACATAGTGTACATATTGTGTTATTTCGCCCGCCATGCTAGGGATGTCCCTGTGTTATGGCGGGTGAAGTATGCAGATTATATGGGTAATGAAGTACATTTACTGATAATATAATAATTATGATAATGAGGTTTACAGTTAATGCAGCAATGAATTTATGATAATGAAATTTACATATAATATAGTAATTGATGATAATGATGTTTACAGGTAATAAATATAACAAGGAATTTATGACAATGAAATTTAAATGGAACGTAAATGAATGGATCTGCCCAAAAACAGAACGCCATTTTTCCGCACACGGTGTCAATTGTGATTTTTCAGGCGCTATAATTATTATATAATCAGTACATTATTATGATGAAAAGGTATGCAGCCGTGTTGTTAAAATAGTTGGTGGTGTAATGTGTAATGGTGGTCAGCATAGTTGCCTTCCAAGGAGTGATCGGAATTCGATTCTCGACCATGGCAATTTTATAAATTATCATTTTTTTGGTGACCAGACAATTTAGAATGAATTCAATTCAACACCTCCTATAAAAAGTAATTAATATATTTTTTAAATTGGTTAAACAGGTTACCTTATGGGCTATATTTTTCTTTCATACTTTTAATGACTATTGAAAGAGGTGTTGAACTGAGTTGTACATGGAACCATTTTTTTTACTTTTATTAAAAAAAACTAACAGAAAAAAACGCAGGCGGCGGGCAGCGGAAGACACGACAGTAGCTTTGTAACAAACTTCACGTACGAAGATGGTTTTATTGGTTTTGCATAAGGCGCGGCGTCATAGATAGGTACTCGACGTCAGGTTCTTAAATTTCAACCGTAAAGTTGCTAGTGTAATAAGTAATAATACTATCAGAAACGTGTATTTATTTTTTAACATAAGTTTTTAATTTTATTTATGTTTTAATCCCGTGATTCATAATAATATTTTAAGGATATTTTTGTATAGATTGGTAGCTAATATGAATTTTATTGTTAGTTAGGTAAAAAGTATATATTTGAAAAAGCACGGTGGGGGGGGGGTCAAATTAGGAGGATTTAAAAAAAATGCACTCAAAAAAGACTACTAGCAATACACAAACCAGCAAACCGAATAGGGGGTTATTAGGAAAAGGCGTTAAGGGGGAGAGGGGAAGAGGGGGGGAGGGGGGCAAAATAGGGAATAACAGCGTTCGTTACAAGCCTGCGTGAATTATTCCTGCGTAAAATCTGGTTCAATGAACTCAAATTTGCTTTGAGTTTAAGTGTCATTTTCAAAATTGGAATTGATTGTTAGAAGAATTCAGATAAGTGATAAAATACCTAAGATGTTAAAGGACGTACTTGACTTACTTTAACCAGTTATTCTTGACATTTTTTGGAGTAAAAAAGGTATGTGAAATTTTAGCCTCTGGTTACTTTTTTGACTATTTTTTCGTTCATAATCAAACAAAAAAAATCTTCTACATATCGTCAGTGGTCATTCAGCGGATTAATCACCCAACCCCTTACCCCTCCCCTAAGTGTCCAATACATACTGATTTTTAAATATGTTACACCCTGTATAATATTTTAAAAATAAAAATATGTATATAAATTGGCATTTTTAAAATTGCAGTTGATTTGTCAAGATTCAAATTATCCCGTGATTTTTCACGAGTCTACGCTAGTAATGTACAAAATATCATTATTCTGTTAGAAACCATAATAAGAAAATTCTCTACTTTATTTTCAGAATATTCCAGAGCACAAACGAAGACCATTTTCAGCTGGAACTGTCCCCCATTCTCCAAGTGTCCCATCCTTCATACGTAGAGCTCACACTGATAGGCCTCACCTAGAAACTACCAGAACCCAGCAAGGTATTCAATCTATCACTACCCTTTCTGTGTTTGTCTATTAAATGCGAATGTATAAGCTATTTTTCATTATTTTCAGATTATAGTTGTGACTCTCCTTCAATTCCTGGGACTGTCGACTCTTCGATCTTATTCAACAAACTTTTGAGAGATCAAATCAAAAACAATCATCAACATTCATCTACCAGTCGAGATTATACTGATTACAGATCCAAACTCATGTTCGGCTGCGACAATATGTCTGAAATAAGCTCTGTTGATACTTGCACAAGTCTCGGAACTAAGATTAAAAACAGAGCTCAATCTTTCAATTTAGATTCTGATTCACAGAACATGAACACGGTTTCAGGAAGTTCAATTAAATTGAAGAAGAGTAGGCCGTTAAGTTTACAAGTAAATGATAGACTTTATGAATATAGTTCGACTAAGAAATCCACCGTGGTTGAAGATTCTCCACCAAGTACGAAGCTATCTATTGTTGTACCACACAATAAGGACGACAACACTAGCAGTGGTGTGTCCAGTTCCTCAGAAGTTCAGGGTTTTTCGTTCAACCAGCGCAGTGCCACACCACATAGAAAATCTGCTAGCGAAGAAAACGACTCGATTCATGACGATTTAAACACTCGACAACACAAACTTTCAAGGTCCAAAAAGAATCCACAAATTTCTATTAACTGGTTCCCCGAGAGCTTCTCACGTAACAGAAAAGAATCCTCTGATAAGGCTGAAGATGACGCAGGCCAGGAGAATTATTTTCAATTTCCTGTTCCCAAAACGGACGATCTTACAGGGAGAGTGTCATTTGGAAAAAAAGCGTTTATGAATCAGAATTCCTATGACGATGAAGACGAATTACTTGATTCTCATGAAAAATTTAATGCACAGCTATCATTAGTTGAGGAAGAGTCCAGCCAAGAATCAGACTTCAGTCCAAAGCAGACAGGGTCAGTCGGAGTCAACCTGGCTCCTACTAATGATGACAATATCACTGTATATCGCAAACAATCATCCAAATTTTACGATTACAAATTCGAAAATCGTCCTTCGTTTGGAACTGAAGTAAATTACAAAAACTTTGACAGATTTAACTCCAAAACTGGACTTAAAACTGAAGTTACTGGAGAAGAATTCAAAACAGAAAATATTGATAGACTATCTACTACTTTTAAGCAAACACCAGAGGAAGATGAAATCGAACGAAAGTTTAAGATTCTCGAGGACAAATATAGAAATGAGACATCACTTCTAGACAACGTCAAATCAAATCCATTTGGTTATAAATATGAGCCCGTGACGAAGAATGGTTTACACCACTCTTGGACTAGCTTGGAAAACGTGGTGTCAAAGGAAAATGATACTGAATTTGTGAATGAAACAAATAAATACAAAGAAACGAGAAAGCTGACGGAGGAAGCATCAAAGTACATTTATGGTGAAGAAGGACCAAACATTCAGAACTTAGAAGAAAGCATGTATAAATATGCATCATCGTCATCTGGAGGAAGAGATAACATCTTGGGCAAAAGTACTGCAAAAGAAAAAATTTGCTATCCAAAAACCCCTGTAAATCATTTAGACGAAGACGTTGAAAGGGTTGTGAATGAAAACACTGGACAAAAACTTGCTGATAAATATAGTTCAAGAATAAAAACAATACCTGATATTGTAATCGACTATTCATTGGAGAATTCCCAAAATACAGAGAGTGCCGACATAAAAGCGGATCCATCGAAAGAAGAAACCGCTCACGGAAATGCAAAGAATAACAAAAGTGAACCTACACCAGATTTTTCTAAACCAGATACGATGCCCGAATCCTATGACGAAAATTCTCAAGAATATCCGGAGTATTTAGAGAAAACTGAAAGTAAAGTGTATACCTCAAAGGTAATAGAAGACTATAAAAAAGAAATTGCAACAATAAACAACTTCCACGATCTTACACTCAAAGACATCAGAAATCAGTGGGATTCTAATTTGAAATCATCAACTCCCAATAAACCTTCTGAAGGATCAGCATCTTCTCAAACGCATATAACCGATGATGATTTGATAGAAGAAATACACATATCGGACTATGAAAAGAAAGAGCACACCAAGCATAGACAATCCACAGAGAAAAATACAGAGCATTCGACAAGCGGGGACATTTCACAATTTCTAGACGAATACAATAAATACAAATTACGGGACAATAAAACTTATGACACTAACGCCTTTGATAAAATGGCTAAAGATTTCATGAAAAATACAGATGGGCAAAAAGAACCAGACATAAAAATAAAACCCAAGAAAAAGATTAAGAAGAAAGAGCGAGGGTCAACCTCAAAATACAGAAATTATAATAGCAATGAGTCCACCGACTCAAAGTACACAGAGACTAAAACCACCAAAAGTGAAAACAGAAGACTTACTAAAAGTGCACCTAGTAACAAAAAGGATTCTACCAACAGAGTCAAATTTAGAGCTCAAAAGATAACTCTTTCGAAAAGTACAACAAATATAAATAAAACAATGTACATTGATACAGACAGAGATATCATTTCTTGGATGGCTTCTAAAACACATGGTCCCTTTGATGAATCTTCATCAACAGGGCATCCTGATGCTTCTACTCCAGATCTGTATAAAGAAAACCCCTTACGCCATACGCATCAGTCCTATACTCCACAAGAAAATACTAACGACATTGAAAAAAAGATTGAACCTATAATAAAAACAAAGCCCTCTTTAATTAGTGAAGGATCTGGAACAGCAGAAGCTTATAATGAAAATAAATCCCTGAAAAAACCTGCTGCTAAAGAAACTACAAAGGCACTTTCAAAACCAAAAGAGGTGTCTTTTGAAAATGACACTTTATCAAATGGAGATGACGCTTGGGGAGGCCATGTGGATGGGAATGAGTTGAGTGATCTCCTGGAAGATGATGAAATGGTTTCCAATATTTATTCTGTTCTCAAAGAAATAGAACACAACAGCACATCAATGGCAGGTGGGGACTCTGCAGTGAGGAATCCATCTAGTGAGGAAAACCAGATAGGATCTGCTGAATACAAGTAAGTCTGCAAATTGGAGTAATGTTTGATGTATTCCACAACTTCTTTATATATATGTGAATTGAATCGTTGAGTTCCAATATCCTCCCTAATGAATTTTGGTTGAAAATGAGGTGTGAATCCCATATTTTGTGTTTTCTAACCAGCAATGGGATGCTGTTGTTATTATATTCAAATTCTTCCTAGTTTCTTTATAAATTGTGTTTAAATATCGACCTTCCAAAATTTTCAGTTTCAAAATACTCCGTAATTGAGACGAATTTGAATCAGAAGTCAGTTTTTCAACAAATCCAAAATGGTCACCAGTGGTCACCATCCAAATTAAGTTGATTGGTTGATTCTTGTCACGCTTATTCCATTAATTTCTGAATAAAACAAAAACAAAAAAACTGGATTCATGGAAACTCATCAGCCCACACTTTTTTCTTGATTTACTCATAAGTATGAAAATCCATTAGGGAGGGTTTTGGAACTCAACGATTCGATTATTATGTGTGAGATGCGATGCTGAAATTGACGTTTCAAACCTTATTTTTATTTTTACAGAGACATTGTGAACTTTCTTGATAAAGTCGAAAGTACAGCAAATGAAGAAATATCAGCACTTTCTCACACCCAGCCACCATTTTCCCTCAAGTAAGAAAAACATTGCCAATTTTTCATTTTATTATCTCTTGCTATTTGCACTGAAAAATGCCAAAGTATGCATAAAATGTGCCCACTATTTGTTGCTAGTTAGTTGTTAGTCCCGGCGGATAACAAGCGTTATTAAGTTTTCCCTTCACGCAACTTGTAACATGGAACTTTGTTGTGACGCGGTGTTGATAGAGTTACTTTTATTCTGTTTCCCTGAGCGATTTCTATTGGCGAGAAAATTATGTACTGTCACCCTTTTCCATGTACTTTTCGTAATTTGTAGGGTGGAAGAACTGATGGAGATGAGTAAAGGAGAACTTGCTCACCGTGCTGTAGCGGGTGCTTTAGCCGCCGGGAAGGCCAGCGCCGCAGCCGTCAGGCTCCGGACAGCCCTGGTCAGCGCAGCTAACAGAGCCGCCTCGAGGATCCGGAGCGAGAGACTGGCAGCAAGACAGAAGGCCAACATCACTGCCCAGCACTCCTCCCAGGCCATAGCTAGGCATCAGAAGTTTATAGAGCAGCTGATCAATGAGAAGAAGACCCTGGCTGAAAGGATAGGTTTGTGTGCTGACAATTTGCTTATAACATATGGTCCTGCTTCTGAGAACCGCTATTGTAACCCTTTTTTATATGTGAGTTACATCTCTACATGAAAAGGTGTCGTTAAAATTAGCGAATGCTAGGAAATTATTGAATGCTTTTATAATATATCATTGAAGAAGAAGATAACAATAATAATCCATTTTTATTAAATATGAAAATAAACAAGACACAGAAAAATAATAAAATATAATGGCTGCAACTGGGACTCGAACCCAGAACGTCACGTCTAACCGGGACATATGCATTAACCAATTTTGCTATTGCACCCTATTATGAGACTGTCGTATTTTTATTTTTTATTACTTTTATAATAGCTATGAAACCATTAATTTTAATATATCAGGGGCAGAAAACTCAACTTAGTCAGTATGTAGATTTGTACAACATGTCCTTGGCAATTATATTCTTGTGCCACATCGAAAATTGAGCTTTTAATCAACGTGCTGACTCAAAGTCAAATGTGTGGACAATATTTATTACACTAGAGAGGCTAAATGACTATGTAAAACCAAAATATAATGCAGACAAATTTCAAGATAAAAGACTTCTGGATGACAATGAAAAATTCTGGAAAAAAATGCCCATGGTTCTGCCATTAAGAGTTCCGTTGATACCTCTCTCTTTCAGTTTCATGCATCATTTATGGTCCTTAAGAGTAACCTCCCCCCTTTTCTAATAAACAAAACAAATAGCAGAAAATGTACCAAGGTTGAATGAAACTCTCATTGGAATGACTTTAGGCTTCCTAATCTTATGGCTACACCTTCTGGTGTTTGGCCCTTCGTGTATCAGATCGTTGTCCACTTTCAGAGCAACTGGTGGGGGCGGTGTCGGGGGCTGAGGCCCGGAGCGCTAGGGCTGCCAGGAGCTCTGCCGAGAGACTGCAGCTTGAACTGAGGAACCAGAGACAGCGGCTCACACAAGCCCACCAGAGAGACAAGAATGTTTGGCTTAAGCAACACACTCAGAAGATTAAGGTACTTAGGTATATCAAAACTTTAAGATCTAGACTTAATCTATTGTCCACACCAGCGGCTCGAGCCCTGGTTTGATGGTGGGGACTGACATTTTTTACCTACTACATACATACTGTATTGTAATCTCACTACCCGGAAAATATAATATAAAATTTCTCGAACCAAAATTTTCATGGTCAAATCATGCTAATCAGATTTCTAAACACAAAATAAATAAACGTCTATAGCTATACAATTTATAATACAGAATAATAAAAATAACGCTTTATTTGCTAGATTATCATCGAAGTAAATTTGAACGCTAGCAATTCCCACCTGAAACTATGCAACTTTTGTTACCTACGTGGGGATTTATCGGATTGTCCCCACGGTATTTGAAATTCACACACTAGTATGCGTGCGCGGGTTTCGGATTCCGAACAAAACGCAAGGAAAGAACGAAAATGCTCAAAGGGACAATACGAGCTATCCCCAACTGTGCAGTATGTTCTGCGCACTGAGAAATGCACTCTTATGTTATTGTTCGTGCGCTGATCGGCTGTCAGCTGGTCGGCGTGTGTGGTCGCCGGCTCGCTTTAATTTGTTGTATTTTATTCCTGCAACATGTTAATTGCTATTATACTTAATAAATTTTTAAATTTCGGTGAAGACAGTTATTTCTTTTAGTAGGTTTCGAGTATAACTGGTGGGGGCTGTCCCCACTGTCCCACCGTGAAGAACCGCCACTGGTCCACACACAATCTAAAGAGTGAAATGTTTAATCATTGAGAATTTATCTGACTCATTTATGGGAATAGCTAAAGATCTTGCAAAATCAGTCAGTAGCTTTTTTTAGGTCCTTGGTATCATGCTGATGCTATCGGTATATGTATTATCGATTCTTTCAGTATATTCCTAATGCATTTAGTATCTTTTTCAACAACAAAGTAAGTAAATAAATAAAACTCTAATGTCTTTTTATCACTGAAGGACATGACAGTAAAAGGTTTGGAAGGAGAGCTGCGGGAAATGGAAGATAAACACATGGCCCAGTTGACCGCTTTACAGAGGAATGCTGAAGCCAAACTAAACGCAGAAAAGGAGAAACATTCTAAGGAGATGAGGATATTCAAGGAGAATGCGGCGAGACAATTGGAAGACGAACTGGACAGGGAGCGTTTACTGGCTTCTGAAAGGTAAAATAATTATTAGTCTATACAGCCAAAAGACAATGTTTTCATTATGGTCCTGTTGTAACCTATTTCTATTACTTGGGTCATTTATAAAAAAACACGGAGAGTTTACGATGGAGCTATCAGTGGTATGCCTGTAGGTAAAATACATTGAGGTGATGCATTACGTCAACAATAACACTCCTAATGTAGATGGCAATATGGCAAAATGTCACCTGTTTTGATTTGTTCAAGGAAAAAACATCGTCACAAAGTGTATTTAATTTTATTTTGTGAAACTCAGTCATAAATATTTAAATGTTTTACGATCATTTTCTGAAGAATTTAATTTTCCACATTAAACAATAAAATCATAACCGGGTTTGTAAGTAATAGATTTTGAACTTTGATGCAGTTGTTACAGGCCTAATACTTTATTTTTTCCTGAGCTTATAAAAAGACTAATATAAAAAAATTCTCAATTGTTTCAAAGGCAAAATTTTTTCAAGGCGATCAAATTTTCTAACCAAAAACACATGATTTTGCATCTATGATATGGTATCAAAATAAAAGTGAGTTTAGTTATGTTAATTTCTAAAATCTAGTAGGTATCCAAATAAAAGTGAGGTTAGGTTAAATAGTTAGTTAGCTCAATAGGTTAGGTAATTGAGGTTACGTTAGGACGAGACTGGTTAAGATTAACACACTGTTGAAACTTTGTCAGGATGGAAGCGAAGCGAGCGGAATGGGAGTCTGCCCTGGCCGCCGCGGCCGAGAGGGCGGGGGTGGAAGGTCGCGAGGCGGCACGGGTGGCGCGGCGCGAGGGGCAGGAGTGGCGCGAGCAGCAAGAGGCCCTGCTGGAGGAGCGCAGGAAGGTCGTGGAGAGGCAGTTCGAGGAGAGGCGAGCTGAACTTATGGTAAGTGGAAACATTTTAGTAGGTAAGTGGAAACATTTAAAACAATGGTAAGTGGAAACGTTTTAGTAGGTAAGTGGAAACATTTAAACCTATTGTAAGTTGAAATGTTTTAGTAGGTAAGTGGAAACATTTAAACCAATGGTAAGTGGAAACATTTTAGAAGGAATGTGGAAACATTTTAACATATGGTGGTAGGAAACATTTTAGTAGGTAAGTGGAAACAGTTAAAACTTATGTTAAGAGGAATCATTTAAAACATACGGCTTTATGATAAAGGGAAGAGGTAGAAGCGGTTAAACTCGTGGTAAGGGGACACAGGACATACCTATAAAAGTTAAGGAATATTGTAATGGCAATGAAAGGTCGTGCTCTGAAATAATGAATACTTTATTGACAGGAAGGGGGCAATAAGTTTTAATGGCAAAACATAACATTTAATAAAAAGTGAAGAAAAAGAACAAACAAACACACACCTATCTTAACCTATTATTTTAACTTGTTTTGTTTTGTCTCTGGTCCTTTTTTGTTCGCTATATTATTTTATCCCAGGCAATAGGTATACATTTAAATCAAAAGCTGATACCAGTGTTCAATGGGAACCGTTCAAATATCAAAATGGTACTGAACATATATTTGATGATCCTCACAGGTGATGGAGTTTGAAACAAACTCAACCTAAGATTATAAAGAAAAATAATTGACATATTTATTTATTGTGATTTCTTATAATAATAATATTATGTGAAAAGGAAAGGTGTTGCTAGGCTGGAGGAACGGGAGAGGGAAATAATAGAAATGTTTATTATACATATAACAAATTATACCTAAACTATATTATGATGACAGTGAGTATTTACTGGGATTCTGCTTAATTTTGGATTCTAATTTATTGTGATCTTAAAATGTTCTACTATTTTCAGGAAGAAATGTCTCGAGTAAGAGAAACAATCTCGAGGGAGTTTGAAAAATACAAGGAAGACTATGTGAAGAAACACACCGAGATGATGAAGGAGAAAGAGGCAGAGATACGCGCTCTGTCCAGGAGGGAGAGGGACAGGGAGATTGAGAAGGCCATAGACACAATGGAGATGGAGGCGCAAGAAGGGAGAAAAGAAATGCAAGAAACATTAAGGTAGGTACTTACTTACTTACCAATATATTTTTTAATTTATCTATGATGCTTTGAGAGTTGAAATAATATTTTCTGCTTCATTCATAAGGCGATCCGCTCACTGAAGAGACTGAAACTAAACTAAAACTGGCTTGTTGCTATGGATTCCAACCAAACTTTCTACTCAATTTTACGATTTCAATAATTATCTCTACTTTTAGCCACTGCCTGCGTTGCCATGGACAATGGGTTTTTGAGAAGTTGTGTAGAGTGCGAACCACATATTTGCATACAGAGGATAGCGAGTTTAGTTGTAAACTGATTTTTTTTCAGTTGCCTCGTGAGCGGAGGCAGTAAGTTTCAATGAAACATCCTACGCAAACTTGCTGGGACATTTTTTACCAAGAACACATTAATGTTTTTGAATAATGTTCAAGAAATTTTTTTATTTGGATGACGGACGATTATTTTTATTTATTTTTTGTAATATAATATAATATCCCACAACAATTATATTTACAATAATGATTGTACTTTATTATTATAAAAATTTTAATTTTCCAACTAGGAAGAATTTCCTGTTTTAGGATATTCAAATTTCTTTCATGGACGCTTCATATTTTAGAATATTTCCTATAAAATGACACATCAATGTTTGCTCCCATAGATCGGTGATATGCGGTTAAAAGGGTTAAATTGAATATTTTATTTATTTTTTTTGTTTTTAAAAAGAAAGTCAAACATTCCCTGGTTACGTTAACCTGACAATATTTGAAAATCTCCTGCTACCACCACCGTAAGCGAAAAATGTTGTTGGTGTCGTGATGGAGGACTTAGCCAGCCGAGGAATTGAAAATGGGGCGCCTGGGTGGGGTCCAAATGCGACGTCAACTCAGCCACTGACCGGACATATAGTAGTACTAATATTTAATATTTTTTTAACATAATGTGTATTGGAGAAACACAATAGTTCTGAAGATTGATGCGATATCTCAGCGGTTATTGTTGAATATTATTTGTTATTTTGTAGACGGGTCAAAGTAAAGTACGAGACAGATATGAAGGCTTTGGAGGAATCAGAACAGACGGCGATGCAGAGATGCAAGGAGGCCAGGGAACTGCTCAGAGACGCCCAGGAACAATGTAAGTTGCAGACCCGACAGTAAATTATCAGTCTTAAGTATCCAGCAGTTTATCTGTAGTGGTGAGGTTTCACACTTGAACTTGAGGAGAAATATCAGATTATTTGTTAATATTACATAACAAAATTCACAAAAATTTAATTTATGCAGATATAGATCACCCCGTTAATTATATGGGATAGATAACAGAACAACCGCAGCACATAATTTGTATTATATTTCTTTACAGGTGCACTCAATCAAATAACAATGACCCAATTGGAAGGGAAAGTCAGACAAGCAGATGAGGTAACATTCGATTCCTTATTTGTTTTGATAGTATAAAAAAAACAAGTTCAAAGTCCTCATATTCTATAGTATATGTATATATCAGACAGGCTGACATACATTTTGTTTTGAAGAGTTTTAATTTTTAATGTACTATCGTTACTTAAATTTAATTAATAATTTATTAATAATTAATTAACAATTAATAATTTAATTAATAAATTTAAAAATTAAAACTCTTCAAAACAAAATGTCTAGAAATTGTTACATATTTAATGCCCAAGAAATACAAAAAAAAGGCTGACATACTATTATTACATTTAATAAAACGGAGACGGTTTACATCTTTACATGGTTCTTGTGAGCACTCAAGCCACTGGCCAGTTCTGCTTTCTCCCTTTTTACCTAATTCCTTTGACAGTAACCTGATACAATTTTTACTTGACATTGTTAGTTTGTTGAATAATTTGGTTTCAATATAGTTTAGGGTTCTATCACTGTACTTATTGGTACATTTCAGAACCGGCAATCCTTCATTTTGAGTAAATATTGTATTATGTTTATGGTAGACTCTTTCCATTTTATAATTAATTTCAGCTGAGAACGCAAACTGTGGCAGAGATGGAGATGTCGATAAGATCAGTAGAGATGAAGGGGAGAGAAGACATGGAAGAGATGAGAGCGCAAATGATGCATATCCAGCAGCAGCACAAGGATGAAATGCACCAGCTTTATGCCAAGTAGGAATGCATGTCTTAATTATAAATTATAACATATAAGCATAGACAAGAGAAATCAAAGGATTTTAGGAACGGAAGCGTGCCGACTATCGCTGAGTCATGAGCAAACTGCACGAGCTATCAAAGTGGCGGAGCAAATGAAATTTATGCATTTGGTGTGGATGTTAAAAGTTATACATCGTCTTTGATACTGCAAGAGGTCGTACGCAAAAAAAATAAAATGTTTTGACGGATAAGTATCCAAATTTCTGATCTTTACATCATTTTAAAACGTTGTGTGTCAAAGAACAATATTAATAAACCTACAGATTAAATAACAGCAATTTGTTATTTCTCAAGATGGTCTCACCATGGACAATCCAATTCGTTACTTGTCAGGTGACATATAACGTATTGCAGTATCAACGACGATATGCAATTTGCGGTTGTATGGGTGGACAATGTTGGTAACACTTTTGTGGGCGCGGATGATTTTAATAATAGCTCTTGACTCGTCTCTCTTGTTTCAAATATCTATACATGAAACTTACCATAAATTTTTTGATGCTTTACTGTAACGAACTAGAAAATTGTTGAAGAAGAAGATAATGCAAATAAATCTAAATGAAACATGAAACAAAACAAGACACATAAAAATAAAAAGGCAATGGATGCAACTGGGAATCGAACCCAGGATCTCTGTGTCCTCACGCGTTTATGTCTACAGGAAAGGCTTGGTTTAACAATTTATCAAAATAAATTTGTCCCTTTCCACTCTGCTTCAATCTACTTTCATACAATCAGTCCCCCTCTTCCTCGCTCTACCCCTGGGGCATCCACTTGATTATAAATTTCGTTTTCCTGTCAACTGGCAATCCTTCTATTTAGGATCTATAGAATCTTACTAATATAAATATGTAACTATGTCTAAATAAATTAATTGATAATAAAAATTGTTATAATCAATAATTAGCTACCATTGCCCTCTGTGGAATAAAATGTATAAATCTGGTTTGGCACTTAGCTAAAACCCCCTTATCAAATCGTCGCCCGAGTGCTTAATTATTGTCCAAATGACCACTAGCAAAGTTTAAAGGAGGTTTTCTTTAATTATTTCAATGAAACATTATGATAGGTGTTTAAGATTTCTAACTTAGAATGTTATTTTTGATATGACAGCTGTATGTTTGTTTTCATCAATGATTAACATCTCTATAAATACAATCGGATTCTTTAATCCTGTCTCTCTTTTCCTAATTAGCCAACGACCTAAGCGGTATCACAGAGAGTCATGGGACAGAGCCGTGTAGATTATTCATTATCAGTGTAGCTCGAAAAAAGTGCAAAGTCATGTTAAATGGAACTTGTAAAATAAAATCGAATAGGTACTTATTTTGAATGGGACCGAATATTAAACAAAATTAAACTGAATTAAACAAAAATATTTTTTTATTGTTTTCCAGGGTGAAAGTGGCCGTTGCCAAAAAAGACGACGCATTGACTGCAGCCCGGCGCGATGCTATCACATTGCGCGATCGCTGTTTAAGACTGGAGGCAAGACTTGCCACATAGTGCCATCTAGTGGAAAAGTTACAAAGCAAAAGCAAGATTAAATAATTATTAGATATTGTAAGTAAAATAAATGTGCTTAACACACGGGGCCAACGCGGAGAACTGTTATAAAGAATCTATAATTATGATCAGAAAAATGTGTTTATTCTAATTTTATGCAGTCAAATGTGTTTATTCTACCGCTATTTTATTATGAGGTACTCTGGAAACCTAGCATAATTATTATTGATCTCTTCAACACCACTGTTCAGTCGAGAGATACCAAACACATGTGCAACATTCCTACACAATTGATAATTCCCACATGAGATTGAGTCACCTTTTGTCATCTCCCGCTTGCGCCCCCTACATGGCTTGTCGGCTTTGTGATTTCTCCCCCCTGCAACAGATTCACTCCATACTTACTTAAAACTATGAGAGATGCCCTGCACAGCATCCCAAACATGACATATTCCCTAATTCGCTTGGGTATCTTTCTTAAAAGATTATTGTAAATTTATTATTAAAATTATTTCAATTAATGCAGCACTCTTTAAAATTTATAAATCAAAGGCTGAGGAATCTATGTTTTGTAACACAGATAATGGAAAAAAGGAAGATATGACGTGAAAGCACGCCGACTGTCGCTGAGCTATGACCAAACTGCACTGACTATCAAATCGGCGGAGCCAATGAAAGTTATGTGTTTGGTGTGTCGATAGAAACAAAGGCAAGGCACCACTGTGCGCAGATGCGATTTGCAGTGAACAATGTCAGTAGCATTTGTTGTGGGCGCGGTTAGATACTAATTATTTTCTATTATCCATGTTTTGTACGTGTATGTATTTTTTAAGGCTGAAGTAAAATTGTGATGTTATTAGGAGTGTTAAGCATTCTGTGTGATTAAAAACCAGAACAAATACTTGTTCTTATAAATTATGTGTATCATAATCTTTACTAAATGTTAAATGCTTTATAACTTTTTGTACGATTTTATAGAAATTATAAAAGTTATGTCAAGTGTACGTTATGAGTGTTTGAATTAAATAATTCTTCTTAGGTTCTTATAAGAAGAAGCTATTAAAATACGTTTACAAAATGTATCTTTTTATTAACCTTTTTAAGTTGCACACGTGACCCATGAAGTTTCTCTAAAATACAATAGTGTTGTCAAAATGTCGCATGATTTGATAGATTGTGTTGAAAACGCCAGTACTGTAAAGGTTAAACACAAGGAAAAGAAAATTCCTGGGTTAACTTTATCCGTGCGGCTATCAGATATGTGATCCATCGGCAGATATCCTCGTATGCAGATGTTGCATATGCAATCCATGAAGTCTTACGCCGTTCTTCCATGGAGCTACCTTCAAGCGACGCGATCGCCGCTCGTCTGTGTTTTCCATACTATTATTAGTGTTTGAAAACGCCGCTAAGTGCTACACTAGCAAATTTGTTTGACAGGTAGCGGTAGCGTCGCTTGTGAATAGCTACGTGGAAGAACGGCGTTACTTAAGGCATGTCTACTAGCAGCGACTTGCATGCGCAAACAGTTTGTGCAAACCTGTCGCAATCATTTGAAGTGTATGCACATTACGCAGTTTTGCCGTCTTAACATACATGCTTACTTGTGAAAATTAGAGCAAATTGTGCAAGCAATTGTGCAATCTGCTATCAGATATGTGATCCATCGGCAGATATCCTTGTACGCAGATGTTGCACATGCAATCCATGAAGTCTCACTTAAGGCATGTCTACTAGCAGCGACTTGCATGCGCAAACAGTTTGTGCAAACCTGTCGCAATCATTTGAAGTGTATGCACATAACACACTTTTGCCATCTTAACATACTTGCTTACTTGTGAAAATTAGAGCAAATTGTGCAAGCTGTTTGCGCGGTATATGTTGGGACAGACTACATTGAAAAGGCCAGCATTGTAAAACTTAAACATAAGGAAAAGGATATTTCTATGTACAGAGTTAATTTTCTAATAAAACAAGCATGTTTTTCTTATTAAAAGCATGTATATTTCCCTTAAATACTATTCATTTCGAATAACTTATGTACATGGAAAAAGGTATACATATAACCTAGTGATGGATTCCTCAACAATTAGTGAATGATTGAAAGCTGCTCAAATGTAAAGAATAAACAAACAATACAACTGGTCACTACGGAAAATAATTATTGTCACCAGGACATTTTATATATAATGTTGAACTGAATAAGTAGTAGATGAACAACATTTTTTACAATTGCATTTAGGTGTTCTACCTAGAATTGTACTGTGATGGTTCTTGAGTAGCTCTGTTTAGCAGCAGTAGGACACAGGTTTACAACACAAATATACATAATACATATATACAAGTATATAGTCAAATATAAATTATAAATAATGCAATTTTAAACATAAAATAGCTGAAATAAAAATCGTATAAAAATTAAAAAGAAGATAACAAGGTTGCGAAACAATAAAAAATATTCGCAATTATCACAAAAACAGTACCAATCCCATGTTACATTTGCTTTGGCGTTCTATCCGAAACTCAATTTAGATTTTGTCTTAAATTGTTTTTTAACAATCCCACTAAACGTCGCAACATTTCTAGTCTATAATATATGATGAGCTACACACATATTAATAATTCTCCTAAAGTACATGTTTTAAAAAATAAAACATGCTGTATCCAAAGTAAGCATCCCTCGTTGCTCTTCAAATATGCACATATTTTGGTAAGGAATCTCGCTGTGTGTGATGGATGAGGGAGTATTAATCAATGGTCCAGGATTCTCATGTTACCGGAGACTATTTTGTTTTCTAATAAAGCTCCAGAAGGAATATCTATCCGGTCTCCGTGGTTGGCTATGATGATGACAGTCCCCTGGAAAAAATATAATAGTATTGTCATAAAGCCATTTTATTATTTTATTTTTTTTCATGTAAAGCCATTTTCTTGTTGTTGTTTGACATTCTTTAAATGACTGGACTAGAAAATTTTAACAGTTAAATGGTTGATTCTCGTGATGGAAGTGACGTCACGATCTACTGGTTTCATTGACCTACTTATTCCAGACAGAAAAATCTGCAAATTTCATATAATAATTAAGAAACTTTTTCTCATAATGAAGTAATAAATCAATAATTTTGGCTTTCAAAGAAAACTAGCAAGTACTGATGCGCAAAATTTGGGTAATTGAACAACATTTACAATAAATTAAATATTTTTATTTTTAACTTATTAACTTAAAGAGTTAAATCACAAAATTTATAATATTTTAATGAATGAAGATAATATTAGCGAAAGTCAATAGAAAATCCGAAACAGAAAAATCAGAAAAAAATATGGATACATCTGGGACATATATATGGATACATCTTTGGCCCGGATTGCCAGAGGTCCTGGGTCCCAGATGTATCCGTATCTTTTTCTGATTTTTCTGTGTCAGATTTTCGATTGACTTTCGCTAATATTATTTTCATTCATTAAAATATTATAATAAATTAAATGATTGCATAGATAATCACTCGAGCGTTAGAGATTTTCAGGTGTTCGGTTTTCGATTAAGACCGGCTCATTACAAAAATCATACCTCCAAATATTGATATGGACACATAATATAGTATACAGTGGAACCTCGTTTAATGAGCAACATTCATAACGAGTAATTTGCATTGTAAAAAAGAGCAAAATAAATTGTAAAAAATTGGCTCCATTAACTAGCAACATTTTGCGTAACGAGTGACGTGGAAAGGGGAAGTACCCTATTCACGTCACTCGCTTGTGCGCCGGGATTTTTCCAAACACATCACGCATTTTTCCAAACTTGTGTTCAGACCATCGTTTGTGATTTTTTGTTCAAAGTTTAATAAGCCTTGCAAAAGTGTCCCTCGCAAAAAGAAAAAGCAGCAAGAAGACAGCCATAAGAGAACAAAAATAACTAGGAATGAAACGTAAAATAAATAAAAAGCGAGAATGAGGTGTGAACATGGCTGATCTAGTACGCATGTCGCACATGCAACCGGTTTACATCAACAATTTGCACATCCTCAAGAACAAGGACAAAGTTAAGGGGATAAGTGCTTCAAAGGGAGTGACAAGAATATCTACGCAAAGGTTACATGACCAGTCGGTGGCCGAGTTGGCATCGCGTTTGGGTCCCACCCGGTCTTGTGTTCAATTCCTCAGCTGGCTAAGCCCTCCATCACAACACAAGCAACATTTTCCACTTACTGTGGTAGTAGTTGGAGATTTTCAAATATTGTAAGGTTATTCGTAATCTGGGAATGCTCGTCTTTCTTTTAACCTCTTGAATGTCGGATGACATTTGCCCCCATTAATTACAAAGAATTCCGAAAAGCTACATTACTGAAATAAAAAGCATCATCTGGGATGATATTGGCGCAAGAGATTTTGATCTTGTCCTTGTAAAGTTTCTTTATACATAAGAGTGGCGCCCGTTAGCGGGCGAGCGACAAATTAGAGGTTAAAAAAAAATGTTGAAAGGTTGCTTCTCATTTGGATAAACGAAAAGCAATTGAAGGCCTTAAAAGCAAAAACGCCACTCGACAAAGTACTGTTTTCGGTAAATGACAAAAAAACCGATCAAAGAACGCTTCGCATTTTTCGTGTGATTTTTTAGTAAAAAAAAAGAATTCTAAGTGAAATATTATAAGAAAAAATGCTGTAATAATGTATTCATTGGTCATGTTGACCTTATTTTTAATTCAGGCTTGTGATTTGGTTTTGTGGAGAGTGGTGATTTGGCTTGTTAATCGCTGTGGAGAGTGGTGATTTTCATCTAAACCTATTTTCATTTTGATTTTTCCATGATTTGCGGTTGATTTTTCTAAGGATCTCAAAAACCATATTGTAGCTACGGACATTGCGCATAGATTGGCATTTATAACTCAATTTCGTCATTTATGGAAAGTGGTGTTTTTGCTTTTAAAACCCACAATTGCAAGGTGACGCTATTAACGAAAACATTATTTGTGGGAAGGCGAAAGTAATTTTCGCCGACCTCGTTAAGAAGACGGCAGAATCATCAACAGCCAAAGAAAAAGTATTTAAGGTAAGTCATGGATGGCTGGAGAAGATTAAGAGAAGAACCGGCATCCACAGCGTTATGAGGCACGGTGAAGTAGCAAGCTCCGACAAAACCTACCTAACCTAGGTTTTTGATTATGACGAGACAGGTCTCTTCTAGTTAAACGTTACATATAAAAATTTTGAATATATTTTTCGGCATGGAATGCATTATTGTATTTTATACTAATTTATATGGGAAAAATTGATTCCCTTGATGAATATTTCGCATTACGAGTAAGATTCTGGAACAAATTATGCTCATTATAGATGGTTCAATTGCATATACATACAGTGGAATGAATGAATCCACCTAGATTTTACCGGTTTATCTTAAACTTTTAGATTAAAAAATCGAAAAAATTGTTAAATTTCTAATTCATAAAAATCACCCACGCAAATTTGGGTAGCTATCGCTCGAGTGGATATGGATAACATGTTGATTTGAATGTCTACTAAAACAGAAACACCAATTTTTGGTAAACTAAGCATACTCGTTGATAGTTCCATTGTAACCTCTTACTGTTTCTTGTTAAACGACCCATATAACAGAGAGGTTATGACAGAGGACTCAGCAGCAGGACCATATTCGTAAGTAATAAAGCATTTAATTTACCTTGAGAGAAACCCCCCTGCCGAATGTAACATCTCCCGACACGGTGAGATGATCAAGTTCAATCAGGTCAGGAATATTGGCAAAGCGTCCCAGGAACTCTTTGACCTTGGCAAAGTGGTTGTCGCCCAGTTTCACCAACGGAGTGGTGGGGAACATTCTCTGAGGAGACATGACCAGGGAGCCATGTGACAGGCTGTAGAGATTGGACATCACCAGTAGCAGATCCGACGACTTCTTCACGGGCAAGAACCGACACCTCGGCACGTTGATTCCAATACCTCCATCAAACACTTTCATAGCCGCACCGACAGCGGTCTCGAGCTGAATCACGTTTAAACCATCCGCTAATGTCTTGTTATTGATAATGATCTCCATATCGAGCGAGCCTTGGTCTAAAACGCGTTCGATAGCGTCCAATTTAACCCAAAGGTTATTTGTGTTGAAAAACTTGAAGGTTTTAACAGATTTAAAGTCCTCAATTCGTTCGCTGGGGACTTGTGCGATCTCAAGCAGTCTAAGTTTGTTTTCGTATTGGATGAGGGTGCCTCCCTTGACGTCAGCCCTGGTCTTGTCGGTAACCTCCATGACGAACTCAATGTTCTTGGTGGGCTGCAGCAGGAGGTTGAGGATGTTCAGGTCGACGGTGGCACCGAGGTTGTCGATGTTGCTGATGAAGCAGTACTTGCGGCCCTTCTCGATGAACTGGCGGAGCAGGCCGCAGTTTTTGAAAGATTGGTAGAAGTCACCGTGACCGGGTGGGTACCATCTGGAATTGTATTAACAAAAACTGTAACAGCAGATAAAATTTAAATGATAAAAATTAGATTCTAAACAATAATTAAAAAAGCACTTTCATAAATCACACAAGTGACTATCTTGTACATATTTGAAAAAAATTTTGTCTCGCCAAAAAGGAGATAAGGCATTATTTGTGCTCAATGAAAAACCAATTTTAAGCAGCCATCTACTTTCATGGATTGACTTTTTTTTATATCCAAAAAAATACAAAATAGATACTAATTTTAGGCAGGACAGAGACAGAAACATTATTAAAAATGCTATCTGATAATTATGTATTACGAGCGCCTTATATATTTCATTTGTTACCAAAATTTTTATTTTCTTTTCTTTTACTGTTTTCTGTATATTCACTTCAAATACACTGTTTCTTGTATATTAGATACTCAATTGATTTGATTGTATATTAGATTGATTGGAAATTGTTTAATACTTATATGAATTATCATATACCTACCTACCTCCCTAATATTTATTTATTTATTAAAAGAATTTTATACATAGTGTAGATATTGTGTTATTTCGTCCGCCATGCTAGGGATGTCCCTGTGTTATGGCGGGTGATTTTTGCAGATTATATAATTTAAGGTAATGAAGTACGTTTACTGATAATATAATAATTAATGATAATGAGGTTAACAGCAATGAAATTTACATATAATATAGTAATTGATGATAATGATGTTTACAGGTAATATAACAAGGAATTTATGACAATGAAGTTTACAGATAAAATAATAATTGATAGATGAAGTTTACAGATAATATAACATTGAATTTATGTTAACGAATATGTATGATACCTGTAAATTTGACTGTCCTAGAACGGGAGACCAACCTATTTGGACAGTCAAAATGTCAATAGAATGTAAATGTATTTTTGTTATAATAAAATAAATAAATAATCATCTCCTATATGTTTCAGAAGCTCATAATTTAACGACCTCGGTGGCCAAGCCATGAACTCTTTGGCTTCAGGCCCAGAGGTCACATGACCGCCACACAAAGCGTCTTGAAACAAAATCCTTGCTTGATTCACGCATACACCAAATGATGGTATACATCAGGGGTCGGCCTTAAGGCTATTCTAGAGCGGCCTTTTGACTGATGCCATTTTTTTTTTTAAAATCACAGATTACCGATGTGTAAGTGAGAGAGAATGAGTGAGCTCGCTTGGAGCGACAGGAAAGTGACAAAAACTAGTTGGCTTGCCAATGTAATAAAACACAAATAGCTAGTAACTGCAGGTAAGTACTGTATGGATCGTTATTGTCCGAACGCATTAACTTAAATGTCCATGTGAATTTTGTTTCACATCCCCATCTTCGAATGGTCATTTCTATGTATACTATCTAGTAAGAGTCTCCACGTTTTCGTTACGTCAATTTCTATGGATTTATTCCACAGAAATTGACGTAACGAAGACTACCGTTTTTTGTTTGAAGTAAAGTTTGTGAACAGTTGTACAATTTATATAATTCTGTTTGTGTAACAACACTAACAACCCATCATGTCGAAGAAGACCAAGAGATCGATAAGGGAGGAAAACAGATTATTTAACGAGGTCTGGGAATTGGAACACTATATTGTTTCCGTTAGAGAATAAAGTCAAAAATCTGCAACCAAATTTTTAATTGCAGAATTTGTGTGCACGATTTCTAAAAATCTATGTGCAGCCCGCGAGTGAACACAAACAAACATCCAAATGGCGTCCGACAGCAAAAAGGTTCCCCACCCCTGGTATATATCAACTTCCACTAAGATAAATATATAGTTAGGTAAGAACTTACGCCTCAAGGTCCTCCTGGACATCGCAGGACTTGGCCACTGGCAGTAAGGACTCCCGGTTGATGCGCGGGAAGCAGGACTGGTTGAAGGTGAAGATCTCCACCTTGAGGCCCTTGTACTTGCGCACGATCTTCTCTGTGTCCTCGTCCGTGTTGAACGAGTTCATCAGCACGAGGGGCACGTTGCACTGGTACTTCTTGTTCAGGTGCTGAGGACATTAACTTCAAGACATGAATAATCATTCTAATTTATACCAAAAACTATCCCTATGCAAAAAATCACGTTGATCGTTCGCTCCATTGCGACGTGAAAAAAGGACAAATAAACAAACACACTATCGCATTTATACTATTACTTGGGATTTCTACAGCATCCTCAAGGTGATTTTTCACAAAAAACGGTTCTATGCAAATGATCCAAATTTTATAATTATTATTATTACCTCAATCTGCTGCACGGTGAGATCCAAGAAGGTGAGGTCATTCCTCACAGGGATGACGGATTTAGGCCCCCGGCAGCCCATGGAGGTGCCCAGGCCTCCGTTGAGCTTCACCACCACCAGCTTCTCCAGCATCTCTCGCACGCGCTCCACCGTGGGGTTTTCCAGCAGGCTGTAGTCCAGCACGGCGCCCTCAGGCAGCTTCTCGATGCGGTCCCATGCCACCGACGGGCCCTCTGGAAGAAGAATGAAGATTGTAAATACAATATTTACCTCTTAAGTGATCGAAAAATACCAGGTGAAAGAACATTACATGTTTTTATATTTTTTTACAAGGAGGAGGAGGAAAATAATTTCCATCAGGGCCGATGTCATCTGTGAAGATGCTGTATGTAGGGTCTTTTTGAGGAGAGGAAAGAGTGAAAATGGGTCTTGAAGAGACCTATGTTGTAGGAAGGAGGAAACACAGAGGCTGGCAAATCATTCCACAGCCGAGCTGTTGATCAACGTCGAACTTCACGAGTCGTAGAAACGACCCGTTCTCATGTGACAAATGTCAACTGTGTGCATATGTTGGGCGCGCGTTTGGCGTGTTTCCCTACTATTCAGCGGTGCCAAGGGGATCAATGATGCTAGTTCCTCGGAGCATTTTCCATTGAAATACCGGTAGAACAAGGACAGCATTCTCACCCGATGCCTGTGCTCTAAAGATTGCAATCCGTTTGTTAAGAAAAGAAAAGAAAATCACGAGCAAATGGGTGCAGCAGTGAAAGTGGAAGTGACCAAAAAAGAGGTGAATTGGATAAGTGAAAAAGGATAGGAGCAGGACTGGAAGGCCGCGGACTGCAGAATGGCTAGGGATATGGAGGAGGCGAAATTCCACCCTGGGATGTAAGCCCATAATGATAAAGAAGTGATATCCAGAAAACTATTCTTTTTCAATCTCACATCGAGCATATCATGTCAAAGGCTTCGAAAATACACCGATTTATACTTAGAGTAAGTTCAGTTTTCAAATCTACAAACATTTAAGATTCTCTACATATCCTAAGTCAGAAGCCACCTAGAATACGCTTCAACAGTGTGGAACCCTCATTGTTCTACATATAAATCAAATATAGAAAGGGTTCAGAAAAAGTTTTTGAAATATGTTTCTTATTGCATGCGAAATGATGAAAACTGTCCCTGTGAACCATAAATCTCTTAATCAACGCCGAGATATCAGAAACCTACCTAATGCTTTATAAGATAATTCATAACATTATTGAAAGCTGATTTTTCTATTTCAGATTTATATTGAGTTTTGCTAATATTGTCTTAATTAATTAAAATGATATAATTTGAGGTTTTATCTAAGTTAAAAATATAACTAAATAAAATAAAACTTATTTTGTTGGGGATTCACAAAGAAAAGCAAAGGCACAACGCATGCTGCAAATTGAATGGAAACCATACAAGTTTTAGATTTTCACGGCCAAATGTATTATAGTTATTTATTTTTGGGTGAAAAAATATAACTAAATAAAATAAAACTTATTTTGTTGGGGATTCACAAAGAAAAGCAAAGGCACAACGCATGCTGCAAATTGAATGGAAACCATACAAGTTTTAGATTTTCACGGCCAAATGTATTATAGTTATTTATTTTTGGAGTGTTATGCCGTGTTGTGCTACCTCCTTCTTTAGCCAATGTTTTGGACAGCGTTACAGTATCCATCACATTTCACATCACACATCTGCCCTGATGGTGGGCACTGTAACGCTGTCCGAAACGCTGTTGGCTAAAGAAGGAGTTAGCGCAACATAGCATAACACCCCAAAAATAAATAGCGATGGGGACCACACATGTAAAGTCATGAAAAGTTATGAAAAAAAGCTAGGTTTAATATTAGGTTAGATACGTAGGCAATTTTTCTTCAAAAATTTTAATGACTAATATGGAATATGTTTCTACTCCAAATATGGAGTCCCTACTTTGCAAAGGATATAAATCTGATAGAGAGAGTACAGAAACGTTTCACTAAAATACCAAGAGCTCTGAAAGATCGGCGATATGAAGATATACTCAAGGAACTAAGATTACCAACCTTACAAGAAAGAAGAGAAAGGGGTGACTTGATCGAGACTTTCAAAATTTTATCTGGACATTACAGTTGCCCTAGCATCCAAGAAATCTTCACTACTAAAAAAATATAAATCTCCGTGGACACTCAAAAAAAATTACCAAAACGCCTTTTGCTTCTAATCCTAGAAAACACTTCCTTGCAAATAGAGGAGTGGATGATTGGAACAAACTCCCACAACATGTCATCGATGCAACTAATATAAACCAATTCAAAGCTCTATTGGATTCATATTTGGAGAGAAGAACCATCGTACTTATAATCGTAATAAAACTAATAAGCGTCGTATTACGATGTAACAGTGAAAAACTTGGCTTATTATCACTGCGTGTGCATGGTTGAAACGGCTTTAAACCAGGTTTAAGACCAACTTTACAAAACCAAGGATGACTCGGCGGATATCGCTATTATGAGTAAGGGGGGAAAGGACTAACTTAGTTAAAACTTCTCAATAAAAACAACTCAATAACTGTCAAACTCATTGTGAAATTAGATATGAGCGCATCAGCAGAATGATGCCTGCTCATTACAAATAATAATAATAATATCACCATTCCAAAATGTGTTGATTTACCACAGTGTTGAGTTGTCATGGAATCAAATTGAATTGTGTCTGTGTAAGTAGTGTAAACATGTAAGAGTGGTAAATATAAAGAGTTTGTAGTAAACCCCCATTCAATTGACGTAGAAGGCAGAAAGAGGTATGCTATAGAGAAATACTGACCTTCAGCGACAAAGCGGCTGAAGAGCTGCGCGAAGCCGTCGAGCTCCTGTTTGGCGGCCTTCTCGCGGGCGGGCGGCGCGTCCACGAGCAGGCGGTCAAGCTCCGCGCGCAGCGTCATCAGCGCGTCTCGCTGCGTCAGCTCGCGGAACTCGCGCGACCCCGACGGCGCGCGCTGGTGGCGGACCTAAAACACAACAAACACTGAATATATGGTTCTTTCAAATTGATGACCATCATGAGGAAAAAGGGCTTTAAGATTGGAAACACAATACATGGATCTTTAGATTTGGTGTACATTATGATGAAATTGGGAACTTAACATAACACAATATAGATCTTTAGATTTCATGTCCGTCATGAGGAAAATGGGCATTAAGATTGGGGATATAATACAATATATGGATCTTAAGATTTGATGTCCGTCATGAGGAAAATGGGCATTAAGATTGGGGAACTAATACAATACATGGATCTTAAGAGTTGATGTCCGTCATGAGGAAAATGGGCATTAAGCTTGGGGACCTAATACAATACATGGATCTTAAGAGTTGATGTCCGTCATGAGGAAAATGGGCATTAAGATTGGGGACCTAATACAATACTTGGATCTTAAGAGTTGATGTTCGTCATGAGGAAAATGGGCATTAAGATTGGGGATCTAATACAATACATGGATCTTAAGAGTTGATGTCCGTCATGAGGAAAATGGGCATTAAGATTGGGGACCTAATACAATACTTGGATCTTAAGAGTTGATGTTCGTCATGAGGAAAATGGGCATTAAGATTGGGGATCTAATACAATACATGGATCTTAAGAGTTGATGTCCGTCATGAAGAAAATGGGCATTAAGATTGGGGACCTAATACAATACTTGGATCTTAAGAGTTGATGTTCGTCATGAGGAAAATGGGCATTAAGATTGGGGATCTAATACAATACATGGATCTTAAGAGTTGATGTCCGTCATGAGGAAAATGGGCAATAAGATTGGGGACCTAATACAATAAGTCATGGATATTAAGATGTGATGTCCGAAATGACGAAAATGGGCATTAAGATTGGGGATCTAATACAATACATGGATCTTAAGAGTTGATGTCCGTCATGAAGAAAATGGGCATTAAGATTGGGGACCTAATACAATACATGGATCTTAAGAGTTGATGTCCGTCATGAAGAAAATGGGCATTAAGATTGCGGACCTAATACAATACTTGGATCTTAAGAGTTGATGTTCGTCATGAGGAAAGCGGACATTAAGATTGGGGACATAATACAGTAAACGGCTCTTAAGATTTGATGTCCGTCATGAGGAAAATGGGCATTAAGATTGGAGACATAATACAATACATGGATCTTAAGAGTTGATGTCCGTCATGAGGAAAATGAGCATTAAGATTGGAGAACTAATACAATATAATATAAATAAGTGATATACAAATAGATAATCTGCCAATATTCTCCAAACAATGATAATATAAATAAAAATTTATAAAATTACAACGTAGATAGAAATAGTTCGCACATATGGCGGTGTTTGCAGTTTGCCATATCCAAATTATTGTCAAATACATCCACATCATTTAAATATTTGTTACCAAGACTGTGTAAACATTGCATTTTGGAATGCAAACTATAGTTGGAATGAGATGAATGTTTGTCTAGTTGTTCGTGTTGGTATATGTAGATTTATTAAATGCAGGAGTTCATTACAGAAATTAGAGTTAAACAATTTGAATAAAAAGTTAGGTCGTTTATTTTCCGTCTGTTTTCTAAAGTCAGAAAATTTAAAATATTCATTAACCACATTTTAGATTTTTTTTCTTCTTCATGAAAATAATTTTAATGTTAAAAATGCTGAAAGTTGTCAACCCATTGCTCCCAATGTTGAACTTTTCGGCTTAGGTGACTTTAGTAAATGAAAATATCACGAATGATGCGGTAGGAGTCAAATTTAGCAAATTGTTTGTTGGGTGGTTTATTACCTAGTCCATGTGGTTTTTTAGACTGTTTGAACTTAAGCTATATAGATCTATGTCCGTATAATATTACGCATTACGTAGGTGGGCACATCCTATTTATCAAAAAGAGGATTAAATCATTTCAGTCAAAGATTTTATGTACTGACGTAATAAAGTACTTATTACGAAATGTCAATAACCTCTTATCTTATGCTAGAATAACAATAAAAATAGTAATTAGTCCACAACCGTTTATCAATAGTAAAACTGAAGTTTGAATTTCGCAACATACAAATGTTTACCATGTTTTTTTAAAAAGTTATTGCAACCATAGTTGAATCAAGTACAAACACAGTATCTACTCAGTTACTTAGAGCTTGTTTCAAATATGAAAACGAATGAAAGTTAATTTTAAAATCTCTATACACGGTGTCCGGAAACTCGTAGTATAAGCGGGAAACTGGTGAATCTACATCGATAAAGACCTCAAGATTTTTCGAATTTGACCTAAAAAACGAAAGCTCAATTAATAAAAAAGTTATACTAAAAAATCGTCCCAAATGTGATGTAGACATTGTAGATTCATCAGTTCCCCGCTGGTAGGTACTACGAGTTTCCGAATCGTGTACACATAATATAAAGACAAGTGTTTGTGGCGGCGGAGTAGCTTTGATTTTTATACAAATCTACAGTTATATTCTCTGATTGATGAAATTTTGCACACTTGACCTTCAAAACAAGAGGAAGGTGACTGTCTACAAGAAATTACGCAAACAATCCCCTTCCACTTCTCCCAACCCTTAAAACATTACTTAGATACTTTTTGATTAAATTTCGCACACTTGACCTTCAAAACAAGAGGAAGGTGACTGTCTACAAGTAATTACGCAAACCATCCCCTTCCACTTCTCCCACCCCTTAAAACAATACTCAGATACTTTTTGATGAAATTTCGCACACTTGACCTTCAAAACAAGAGGAAGGTGACTGTCTACAAGATATTACGCAAACCATCCCCTTCCACTTCTTCAACTCCTTAAAACAATACTTAAATACTTTTTGATGAAATTTCGCACACTTGACCTTCAAAACAAAAGGAAGGTGACTGTCCACAAGAAATTGCGCAAACCATCCACTTCCACTTCTCCCACCCCTTAAAACAATACTTAGATACTTTTTGATGAAATTTCGCACACTTGACCTTCAAAACAAGAGGAAAGTGACTGTACAAGAAATTACGCAAACCATCCCCTTCCACTTCTTCAACTCCTTAAAACAATACTTAAATACTTTTTGATGAAATTTCGCACACTTGACCTTCAAAACAAAAGGAAGGTGACTGTCCACAAGAAATTGCGCAAACCATCCACTTCCACTTCTCCCACCCCTTAAAACAATACTTAGATACTTTTTGATGAAATTTCGCACACTTGACCTTCAAAACAAGAGGAAAGTGACTGTCTACAAGAAATTGCGCAAACCTGATTTTGAAACAATATGTAGATAATACAAAAGAACCCACTGTAATTTTTTTTAATAACAGTAAAAACTTTAACCATATTTTGGTACCTACGTATATCTACCGTATTCAAGTATACCATAGACATATATTCATATATCTATGAAGTATACCTACCTTTTCAAGAATAACTCACAAGTAGTTATCTAAAAAAAGTTCTAAAACTAAAAAGTATTTGGAACACGCGAAACTGCCCGATCAAAGAAAACTATGAATAATAAATTATTAATTATTACACTCGTCTGACTAAATAATTATTTATTCTAAAGAACAACCGAGTAAGTGCGTGGTCTGAAAATTAATAAAAATGTAAATGTAAAAATAGTTTTATTAATATAAATCTTAACTCATTAACTCCTTGATATGCGATAAACACGTTACGTCATAATGTCCATTGTACTAGAAATGAGATGTAAAATAATGACTTGTGTAAAAAAAAACAAGTCATTATGAATAGATGGAAATATGTAGCAACGGTTATTATGAAAAATAAATCAATCAATTCAAAAAACTGGATTTGCAAACGCATTTCTTCGATATAAGTAGTTTTAATATAGGTGTACCATCGTGTATGTACACAAGAACTACCGAATACTGCATAATGCATATTCAGTCAAGCAAGCTAGCATTTGAAGAAGCATCCATTAAACAGAATTTCGCTCTAATCTCAACACATTTCCACAAGTTACCAGATGACATAGAAAAATTGGAAACAAAAACCTTCCTATATTTAAATCAATAGAAATATCGGTTATAAATGATAAAAATAAATGATCGAACTCGCCAAAGTCCTTTCTAATTTAATATCAGAAAAGATTCGTAAAATGTTAGACGCTATTTTGCTTAAAAACCCGAGTCTTGAAGACATGAAGAGCATTAATGCCTACATCAACGGCACAGGTCATAATATCCTGGGTATCTCCAGAAATGGGGTAAATTTTTAAATTTTGTCCAATGACGTCAGTTGACGTTGAGGGTTGTTTTCAGCTGGGTGACAAACGTCACAAATTTGCGATCGAATTTAATTGTATATTGTCACTTGTCACAAAAACTGTGCATAATTTTAAGAATATTTTTTTTTGTACCGTCTTTAATTAAAAAAATATAAAAATAAAAATGGTTTTTGATTTTGCATTGTGCATATTTTGGGCGTATCAAGCATTTTTAGTGCATATTTCGGCCTTTTTTAGTGCATATTTGCATGCATATTTTGGCACTTTGTTAGTGCATATAATCCGATGTCTAGTCATAACTCATAGCCAAAATAAAACTCATTTTGTTGGGTAGACAAGCAAAGAAGAAAAGCAAAGGCACAACGCATGCTGCAAATTGAATGGAAACCAGACAAGTTTCAGATTTTCACGACCAAAAGTATTATTGTTATTTATTTTTTGGGGTGTTATGCCGTGTTGTGCTACCTCCTCCTTTAGCCAACGTTTTGAACGACGTTACAGAATCCATCATCACATTTCACATCACACATCTGCCCTGATGATGGACACTATAACGCTGTCCGAAACGCTGTTGGTTAAAGAAGGAGGTAGCTCAACATGGCATAATAAGCCATAAATAAATCACTATAAATTATCCAGATATTTCAAGTAAAAAATCGACTTCGAAAAATGATTAAGAACCCAAGAGATCTACAGGTTCCGACTCTGACGTCACACGATACCGCCCGTGAAGTCGGGGCAACAAAACCAAACACCAACAAGATGCCAAAAACCTTTAAATATTTTTTAATAATCCTAGTTCAAAAACTAGTTCATACTTCACAGATGAGTATGCTTTTTGATTTTTATTTTGTTTCAGATAAGCAGAACGCTCGCAATCGTGGTCACCGCAAAATATTTTTTTTGAAAATGAGCAACGATTTCGGGATGAAAAAATTGTAAAGTGTGGTGAAAAGTTCGCAATTGTATATCTTTTAGTTCGCCAAAAAAATCCCAAAAAAGCCTTCACGCGGGATAAACATTTCAAATTGGACTTGCTTTCGTAAGAATAGAAAAACTTATTTAAGTACTCTGGAAACGTGCTTGGGGCGGTGATTTTTCCATACAAACGTATTCCCTATTTATCTCTCTGGATTTTAACCCTAGAGAAAATATTGTTTTTTACATAAAATAGATATCGACTACTAGCGTGTCGGTACTTTTTTTTTTTTTTTTTGATAAGTTACTTTTTATAGAAGTTATGACCTTCCAAAAATCAATAAAATCGATTGGATTAAACGCCGTCAAAAGACGTTCAGTATACAAACTAGAAAATGTTTTTTTCAAACGTACAGACATAGAATAGTTTTTTCTTATGTAGTTGGTAAAAAATAAATTGAAAATCAGTCCACTTTTGGAGGAGAAAAGTGGGGAATACAAAACCTCGATTTTAGTTAGGTATTAGTAGCCCGAGGTGCATTGTCCCTTTCGCTCAAAATCCGGTGGAGTAAGAGCAACAGTGACAGCAACAATTTAGTAAAATCTACTATTCAAATTTCTCCATCACCGGGTTTCATCTTAATGCCTACATGGCACAGGTCCACCCTGCCTAAACAGGTATCTCCAGATGTATGCCAAATTTTTAATTTTGACAAATAATGACGACAGTTGGCCGTAGAGAGGTCGTTTTCGGCGTACAAAATTAATACTGGGTGACAAACGTCACAAATTTGCGACCGAAAATTTTGAAAAATACTTAATTGTATATGGTCACAAGAACTATGCATAATTTTAAGAATATTTCGCTGTTTTTGTACCGTCTTTAATTAAAATATATAAAAATAAAAATGGTTTTTTAATTTTGCATTATGCATATTTTGGGCATATCAAGGGTTTTATTGCATATTTTGGCCATTTTTAGTGCATATTTTGGCACTTTGTTAGTGCATATAATCCGATGTCTATAATAACTAATAGTAATAACACTGAAACTCCTAAGAGAAATGCGTTATAGCTTTGCAAATTCAATATGTTTATCAGTAAGTTTACACAATGGTAAATATTATGTGCAGATTACAGGACTGTAAACACAGGTTATACAATCCAGATAGAGCTGATAGAGCGTGAGTAAATTCCAAAACAGGTGGAGAGAAAATCTACATACGACATCATTGAAAACTTTAGCGCCAGTGGCGGCCGATGGCTTTTGAAAGACTGACAAAAAACAAATAATACTGTTTCAGAACGTCAACTTCTCTCTGGGACTACTTTAGTAATAAATGGGATGACGGTTCGGGGGCCCTAGCACACTCACTCGATAACTATCGATAGGATAATTATCGGTAACTTCTCATCGTCCCCTAGGACAACTGCACATCGCTAACGTACAAACAACAGTTGATATCGAATATGTCAAGGACACTTAGTCATTGTGAACTGTCACTTATTCGTTGGAGATCTGTAGTCATGCTAGGGAACGATGAGAAGTTACCGATAGTTATCCTATCGATCGTTATCGAGCGAGTGTGCTAGGGCCTCAGATACGCGTTAAAAAATCGCCGCCACCCACTGACTCTCGGCGTCGTTCGCAGCAATATCTAAAATAGAAAGAAAAAAACGAGTGTGCTTTAGACCACACGACTGAAGTAAATACTTCTTTAGCTCCATCTATATCTATGTCCATATGTATAAAATATATACATACATTAATTTTCTACAAATATTTATTAAAATGTATTATCATTCGTCTCGCCCGATCAAGCCATGCGCATCGACGTCCGCTCTCCGCCGCGTTTGGCGCGTCACTGGTATTTCAAAATACTGACTGAAATATTTCATGCACTGGCTATGAGAGGAAGAGAGAAAGAAAATGTGCGCGCGCACTGCTCTCTCTTGCTTCTACAACACTTCTTGCAACACAACGAGTACACAGGTATACCATTTTTTTTTGTATTTAGATATAATAAAACACATACGTATTTCTGGCAAAGTTGTACATAGAGTACGCCATCTTTAAGGGGAATTCAACTCCAACAAAATAATAATGTTGCTCATTTATTATTTCAAAGCTCCAACCGAGAAATTGAACAGCCACCACTGTTCCGCGGGTGATGACAATAATTAATATTCCATTTACAATCATCAATAATTAATTTTCCATTTGGACGAGTCGAGTGGTAATTAATAATTGGTACAGTCAACTGCAAAACTGTTTAGCCACTGGAGTAAAATCAGTCCAAATTTGGACCAATTTTATTTTTTCTGCGATTGAAATCGGTTCAAAATTGGACCACATTCTACCAATTGTAAAACATTTTTTGTTTTTTTTTTTTCAAATGTTCCCGCGTCCTGCAGATTCTATGAGAGTTGTAAATATCCACAATTTTTTTTATTTAATTTAAAAAATATATATTATTTAAACATATATGTAGTTATAATATGAGTCAAATGCAAAAGATATGGAGTGACAGAGGCATAATGAAGACTACCAAGATGAAACATGTCTGGGCATTGATTTTATCTATATTTCTGTACGGTGTGGAAACATGGACACTTAGGCCCTCCGCTCATGGAGAAACTGAAACCAAACTAAAACTGGCGGGTTGCTATGGTTTCCAACCAAACTTCTGCCATGGCGCTACTCAATTTCACGATTTCAGTCACTATCTCAGCTTGTTTAACCATAGACGATGAACAATTCATACAACTATAGACGCACAAATGTGACCATTCTGAAGAGCTAGGCATTGACAAAAGGCTTTCAACTATCTGCCTATACAGCGTATCTTAAGATACTTTGGACACGTTGCTCGCCAAACTGAGCACTCCAACTGGAGAAACTCATAGTCACTGGCAAAGTGGAAGGTAGAAGAAGCAGAGGAAAGTCACCAAAGCGCTGTATTGACCAAGTATTACTGGCGTCTAGGACTAGGGTGTCTGCAGCTCTCCGCGCAGCGCAGGACCGCGAGGACTAAAGGAGCCTTGTCCACTGGGAAACCGACACGAGAAGAAGGTTACATCCAAGCAGATTATTTTTACACGTAACGGCTGCTTCCTTTACTGGAGTAGTTGTCAAAATATTTTTTCAGATCACTGAGAGATAATAATTAACATTTATTTCAAATGTATTGATAAAATACTATATGATCACAATGTTTTGCAGCCTACAGTACACATTTACATAAGATGACATTAAATCTCATTCACTAGGTACAAAGACTAATAAATATAATCATGATTATGATTGCCTCGGAAAACACAAATTGTAGATTTATCCAAGTGCATGATGGTGAGTAATAAATTAATAATCTATTCAGTTATAAAATGATGTACCAATCATTGATAGATATAGCTTGCATTCCAATATTAATGATTGGCTTATTAAGAGGGTACCAGAGAATACCGGAAATTAGTCCTTTTTAAATCAAATTCTAGACGTATTGACTCTTTTTTACAAAAAAACATAAATTGATTTTGAAAGTTATTTTATCTGGGACACGCAGTTTTAAAATTTTGAAAAACTAAGTTTATTTTTAATATACTAAGTTTATACCGTCGGTCGTTGGCAGATTTGTTCAATTTTCAAACGATAGATTCTATTAAAAAACACAAATTTCAAATCATATAATCATACAACAAAATAAATCAATACAATATAATCTAGTCAACATAGTTTTAAGAATATAAATTTTAGTTAAATTAAAATCATTAAAAAATAAATCCGAGAACGTGTTTTGTGATAAAAATACCTCAGTATTTCTGTTTATTTAAAATCTTAAAAACTAAAATATTTCAAATTTTTTACACACTTATTTTATTTAGACATTATTAAAAAATCATAAATACTTATGATCAAAAAATACTTACAAGAAGTACACGATATTTAATAATTTATCGAAATAAATCGATATTAAAGTTTTAATTTTTAAAAATTGATACGGGGAATAATCGATCTTTCTCATTGGAACCTCCCTGTACAGTCGCAAGCATTTTTTAAATTTTATTCTCAGCCGCAGCAACTCTTAATATTATGGATTCGGGATGAAAAAAGGACGTATTCCATTTTGGTACCGTTTTGGACATTTATATGTTTGATTGAAAAAAAAAATATGATTCACCAAGCGCCTGGCATTCAGCGCTGGGATCTAAAGATTGAAGAAATGCCTTGAATGTCTGTTATCTTTCCTATATTTAATTTAAGGTCACACAAATTACAATTATTTAAAAAAGGTAAAAAGATTTTATTTGAAGGGTACTTATTATCACGGTTACGAAAACCACCATTATAAATTACCACCCATTAAAAATTATATTTGCTATCGAGAGGGGCGCCAGAAGGAGGAGCTACTCCGGGCAGCGCAAGATAGAGATATATTCACCAGAGTGATCGCCAACGTGGGGGGGGGGACCTGATAGGACACACAAAAAAAAATGGGCGCCACTATCACGTACTAATAAAGCAAAACCAACTTTAATATCGGTTAATTGTTGTTATTGTATGTATTGTAATCAATGTCAGTCAATGTAGTATTATTAAGAATTGACATTATACCATTATAAGGAGGTAGCAACCCGGTACTTAAAATACAAAAGAATTGATTATTTAACTTGCTAAACAAATATTTTTTTAATATATTTTTAATCGGTTGAGCACCCCTCCCCCCCTGCGAGAGGGGGCGACAGATGAGGTTTTTGCCCCGGATCGAAAAAGTCATAGATCCTGGGCTGACTGTATATTAGAAGCAATAATGGAAAATGTGGTATTTGCAACACTGCCTCTTACTCTATGATAGATGGGCGGGCTTTAGCGCCGAGGAACGTCCCGAACGTTGACGGAGTTGCGACCCGAAGTGGGTCATTTCAAGGCTGCGCGTTAGCGAGCGCTGCTCCGGGCTTCGATTAATAATCTTACCGCCAGCTAGGCTGGACGTTTAATGTATAACCATTTGTATTCAATAAACGACGATCTCGTATAACGAACCTCTATTGTATTAATTACATATACTCAGTGTGAGTACCGAGGATAAGATTGAAGACATTATCCCAATCCAGTTCCTGAACGCTACAGAAAATAACAAAACTTTCTTTTAATTTAATATTGTTCATTAAGGAAATGTGGGAAAATTCAAACGAAGCTGGGTAGTAGCTAATAACTACTAGTTGAGAATAAATTAACTTTTTCGTAACATTGATTGAGTCTAGCGTTCCGGTTGGCCGAAACCACGAGACGCCCCTGTGTCGCCATAATCTTGTGCATGTAAATAATATTTCAAGGATTATATGTCGCCTTAACATTAACACTAATAAACATAACGCAGCTACATTAAATACAGTGGGTGCCGATTGCTATTTCGCCTTTTTTATAAATCAAATTACCGCTTAACCTCGTCCTCTGACCTCCCCAACCAATTAAAACAAGTAAAGACAATAACGACGAATGACTAATGACGATGTACGAATGTAAATTAAGCAAGCAGTGCATGCCGAGACAGATTTGTGTGACGGTCTATCCTCTCGTCACGTTAAATTAGTAATGTCTTCTATAAATGAATCACTGATTAAAATAACTTAAGTCCACAAATAAAAAATTTTGTTTTATTTTTTTTTTTCTTCTTTAAACTCAGATCTACCATTTGACACAAAAACATTGTCTGGCAAACACATCTGTGGTACAGAATTAAACCGATGAAAAATCGGTTGATTTTTAAAACAGCCTAAGTCCTGGACTAAGCGTCTGAATAACCATCGGCTTTCATTTTTAAAATGAAATAATCAACTGGTAAACAACTATTAATAATTAATTAATTATTAATCTACCATTTGACACAACAACATTGTCTGGCAAACACATCTGTGGTACAAAATTAAATCGATGAAAATCGGTTGATTTTTAAAACAACCTAAGTCCTGGACTAAGCGTCTAAGTAACCATAGGCTTTCATTTTTAAAATGAAATAATCAACTGGTAAACAACTATTAATAATTAATTAATTATTAATCTACCATTTGACACAACAACATTGTCTGGCAAACACATCTGTGGTAAAAAATTATATCGATGAAAAATCGGTCCTGAGGCCCTAGCACGCTCGCTCTACGATCGATAGGATAACTATCGGTAACTTCTCATCGTTCCCTAGCATGACTACAGATCGTTAACGAATAAGTGACAGTTCACAATGACTAAGTGTCCTTAACATATTCGACATCAACTGTTGTTTGTACGTTAGCGATGTGCAGTTGTCCTAGGGAACGATGAGAAGTTACCGATAGTTATCCTACCGATCGTTATAGAGCAAGCGTGCTAGGGCCTCTGGACAAAGTTTCTAAGAAACCATCGGTTCTCATTTTTACAGTGAAATAATCAACTGGGAAACGAAAAAAAGGAGGCGAAAACATTAATGAAATTGATGTTTTTTATTAAAAAAAATAATTATAACAATGTTTTTTTTTGCTTGATTAAAAACACCTCAGTCCAACACTTTTAAACAGCTCTTACTCGTAGAATTTTTTTTTAAATTAAAAAAATACTAAAATATCTAATGTGTTTAATTTTTAACTATTGATTCCCATTTACACATATTTTTTTTTTCTGACAAAAACTAGACAGTTTTCTTTGATTATCTCAGAATGTGCTTAAGTATCTATATTTTAATAATCAGTGATTCAAATGTTCAAAGCACCAGGTTCATTTATTTATAAAAATGCATCATCTTATTTCATTTTCAAATCATTAATAAATAAGTAAAAAATACTGAAAACAAAACTTTGTTGTAGGACAACAGCTGCTTGGATAATTTCACCAGGGACAACATCAATAATTTATTGCCTGCCTTAGAAAAAAACATTTCTACGTCAACTCAACAAAGTGGCATTTCGACACCCCTTTGAGAGGGTATTTTGTCCTGCTAGCAAAACTTTCATAAACAATCTAAGAACGTAAGAAAACTAACTAACTAACCATCACGCCGTTTCCCTGCAGGGGTAGGCATATAGGACGGACCGTCAAACAACTCGGTCTTGGCACACACTCCTTGCCTCATTCACATTCATACATACTCTTCTATTATTCTGACTCTTGACATGGCCCGACTCAAGTATCTGATTCACTTGGTAGTGCCACGTCTTCCTTGGGCGTCCTCGGCTTCTTCTACCATTCACATTCGCGTCATAAATTCTATTTACAATCCTTCCTTCATTCATTCGCTCAACATGCCCAAACCATCTAACCGTCCCTTTCTTAATCTTACATCAGCCTTGCATTCTTTTTGGATCTCCACATTCCTCACACGATCATACATGGTTTTACCACACATACGCCTCAGGGATCATACAAATAACAGAAAAATTAAAAAATATGTATATAAATGGCGGACGTGCCACAAAATGAAATGTTTTCGTCGATAAGTTAACCTATGACATGCGTATTATTTTAAGGAATTAAGTAGCCTATTGTCCAAAGCGTGGTCATGTTCTAAGAATAGAAACATTTAAGTTTTTTCGGTTATTTTAATAAACGATTAATAATTCCAGCGTTACGACAATTTTCCGATTTTTTTTGCCGATTGCTATGGCATCCCTAATTGGGATTTAGTTGTGAGGCTGAAGGGAATGGGGAAGGGAAGGTGAAGTGAAAGTGTAAGGTTGGGAACTAAGAGTATGGATATTGGAGAGACGGCATGTGAAGTGTGCCCGCGCGCTCCAAGTGTGCCTTTTCGAGAATTTTACCCAAACGGCTTACATTGGCTGCTGGTTTTTGGCCGTTTAATACGGTCCGACAGCAGCCATTTTACATGGTGACAGTCAATGTCAGCCGTGTGGGTAGAATTCTCGAAAAGGCACACTTGGAGCGCGCGGGCACACTTCACATGCCGTCTCTCTAATATCCATACTCTTAGGTTGGGAAGTACCTGGCCATTCAAGTAACGCTTCGATTCTGCAACGCAGTCTTTCTTCCAGGGCGATCCATGAATATCTAGACAAGTTAAGAGGGTATTACCAGAGAATACCGGAAATTAGTCATTTTTAAATGAAATTCTAGACGTATTGACTCTTTTTTACAAAAAAACATTAATTGATTATGAAAGATTGTTATCTTATCTGGTAAACGCACTTTTTAAATTTTGAAAAACTATGTTTATTTTTAATATACTAAGGTTATACCGTTGGTCGTTGGCAGATTTGTTCAATTTTCAAATGACATATTGTATTATACAACACAAATTTCAAATCACATAATTACACAGCAAAATAAATCAATACATAATCTAGTCAACAAACTTTTCAGAGTTTTAATTTTAGTAAAATTAAAATCATTAAAAAAATAAATGAGAACGTGTTTTGTTACGAAATTACCTCAGTTTTTTTCTATGTATTTAAGGTCTTTTACACACTTATTTTGTTTAGACATTATTGAAGAATCATAAATACTTATAATCAAAAAATACTTACAAGAAGTACACGATATTTAATAATTTATCATCGTGCGTTTTGAGCACTTTTATTGCTTACTTGAATGTAGGTATATATTAAAGCAAGTTTTTAATGAAATAAATCGATCTTAAATTTTTAATTTAAAACATTTGATACGGGGAATAATCGATCTTTCCCATCTGAACCTACCTGTACAGTTGAAAGCATTTTTAAACTTTTATTCTCAGTCTCTCGTTAATGGTTCCTAACATAAATTATTTTATTTCAATTGGGAATTTGTTGGACAGGTACGGTTATGTAATTAAGAGTAATTAAAGGTACAAACACATGTTTTATCTATATTATGAAATTGATGGTTGATAACAATGTGATGAATCTAACACAAATGACTTTACAAGTGTCATTAAGAACGTCAATAAATAAATAAGATGTCCAACAGATAAACAAACAGAAAAACCAGATATATACCATAATGTTAATTTAGTAATAGCATAATTTGAACGACCTTGAGAAAAATATTACCCGTTTTCAATGTTTGCTCGGATTAAATAATAATCATCTTATGACGTTCGCGTTGGTGGAATTTATTGTATTTTCAAAGAAACGCAGTACAAAATAGTACCTATAGATAATAAATTAATATTTGTTATTGGCAAATTAAACATAATTATACTATGTGTACTTAATTAGTATGCTTGAGAGTCTTCAATATTATATTAATAATATTGATTGGGAATACATAGTCAATACACATAAAAACAAAATAAACACAAATAAAAGTCAAGTTGCGAATAATCTTCATGTTCATTTGTATACACGGTCAAATATCAACATATTGCAGTAACATAATTAGGTACATTAGTGAAACAGTGGTAACTCACTAACAGTGAGTTCTGGCTTTACGAAAATTGGACAATTTAGTCTGTCTGGGATATACAGGTCAAAACAACAATGTTCAACTTGCAACAAAATTTTCTTCATGGGGTATAGAGCTGTAATTCAGTATTAATTGATACAAAAATTAAACAACTATTATTTTCGATCGAAGAAAAAACGCGATAAATCTCTGGCGAAGCCGGGTAGCAACCACTATTAAAATCCAAAGACCCTATCATTACATCAAGTTTTCATATTACATCGTCATTTAATTTTGGCAGCATAAAAACATAGTACCTTTTATTATTACTACATCTTAAATATTTTTTTCACTATTATTCTCGACCTCATAACCAAATTCAGTGTAGGTGTGTGATGATAAGAGTTAAAAGCTAATTTACCTTTTTATTTAATCAGTAAAAATGGTTAAAACGATTCAAATATAAATTATCACCTAAAAGTGTTCTGTTACGATTTTTTAGCCATAAGAAATACGATATAATATTATCTATTTCAGTGTTTGTAACACTGTAAAGGTACATAGTAAATAATATATTATAAACACGTCTACTAAGCGTGACCTTCAACATCTTCGAAAGAAAACCTAACCTATATATTTGACATCATGATTACAAACAGAAAGTTAATATTGTGTGGAAAAACAAACGATTCAGTCTATTTAGTGCTCATCTATGCATCTAAAAAAACACGAAAATCTTACCTGTTTTAAAAATGCCTCCATTTTCCTATCAAACTATAAACCCAACACTAAAACTTAAAGTTCGCGCCTTTCGAAAGAAAATAGCGGGAGAATTTTCCAAGATGGAGTCTTTGCCACCAGCTGAGCTCACAGACTGACAATCTGACAACTGAAAACCGAGAGCAATAACTAATGAATTAGTCTTTCGGAAAAAAACATAATACATTATCACAATTACACAGTGTTATCGCAGTACATAATATTTATTATCTCTTACGCTAGTGTACACGGTGGACAGCAAACGCTATCCATGCTATCCATTTATTTTTACATTAATTTGAAATCTAAACGTTTTTAAAAATCGTTCCATTTTTTTTTCAAAAAATTAGGTGTTTACCCTCCTATAATCATTAAGCAAATAAGTTGGTACCTACCCAATGACTAATAATTTAACTTTACCGCGTTTTACAATTGAAGTTTATAATCGGCAAATATGCATTACTTCGCTTACCGGATAATACGGAATATTTCTTGTCGAAGTTCGATATACGGATAGACAATCAAACACAATCAAATATGACGTTTGCCGAAAGTACCCACCTTATAAATTAAATTCTTGTATTTTGGTGTAGGTACAGTAACCTACCTCATTTCTAATTGATCTAATTAATAAAATATAATCGTAAAATTAAACACTTATAACCTAACCTAGATTTTGAGATCTCAAGTAGTTTAGCGGCTACGCTAGGTTTGTGTAACATGGTTTGTGATACAAAAGAAAGTGCCCCCTTTATAGCGCCTGCTCGCGTAAAAGCAAGAAAAACATCCCAGTTTTCAAGCAGTTTAGCAGCTACTTGTAACATGGTTTGTGATACAAAATAAAGCGTCCCCTTTATAGCGCCTGCTCGCGTCAAGGCAAGAAAAACATCCTAGTTTAAAATAGTTTAGTGGCTGCGCTAGGTTTGTGTAACATGTGATACAAAAGTGAACGTATTATTTAAAAAAAATAATTACTGAAATTAAAAACATGTTTTTTTTATTTCCAAAACTCCGGTAAATTAGTGTTTTGATCATGTAATTGAATGAGTGTTTGTACGTTTTATTAATTTATTTGTGTACTTACACAATTTCAGTGAATGTTTGTGTACTACGAGATACAATTTTAATGATGGCGGGTTCAGTTCAATATAAAATTATAATGTAGAGTTTTTGCAGTCAAATTATTTTTAAGAGCGCACGTTTGAATGTATTTGCAGACACCGGTAGTATCGCGAGTACGCGTCAAACTGGTTAAAACCAGTTTGGAACATCTGCCCGCAATCCCCTCTTACCCCGCGGTAGTCCTACTATACAGTACACCAATACATAAGCAAGGATATCCTTATTTCAATTCACATTTTCAATTACATAGGTTTAACTTAAACTTCTATGAGGGTTTGTGTAAAAATTAATGTAAAATTTCAATGACAGTTTGTGCACATTTAAATACGAAATTAGTGTGAATGGGACCGGGAAATGAAAAACAAGACATTCATAAAAAAAATCCCTTGGTAAATACAAAAATCTATCCCCGCGAACGCCAAAATAATTCATACTATTCATAAACAATGGTCTCACTGACATCCGACAATTGTGTTCTGAAAAAAAAAACGTGCGGACAGACTCCCCAAATTAGAACAGTAGTGGCAAGGGGACCGCTGAGACCTCCGTTACAACCTGCTACATGCGAACCAAGGAGAAGTTACAAATGAGTTTGTGAGCTGCCGTCGTCGTTAGCGACGATATCAGAGGCCCTAGCACACTCGCTCGATAGGATAACTCATCGTTCCCTAGGACAACTGCACATCGCTAATGTACAAACAACAGTTGATGTCGAATGTGTTAAGGAAACTTAGTCATTGTGAACTGTCACTTATTCGTTGGCGATCTGTAGTCATGCTAGGGAACGATGAGAAGTTACCGATAGTTATCCTATCGATCGTTATCGAGCGAGTGTGCTAGGGCCTCAGGTCGCTAGAGTTATAACTCATAGCAGTATTTAAGTTGTTATAAGCTCGGCTTCTGAGATATTTACGTCCGTCAAGTTGCTCCGGTAGATGCCCTGGCGAGATAAGGCACTAATGACACTATAACTAAAAATGACCATGGGTAGAAAAATATTTAAAAAATGATGTTGTCTCTGAGACATTTGTTTATATTTATATTTATCTAAGGTAAATATATTTTTTTTGTAATTCTGAAAAATTTAAAAAAAACTTCCGATAAATTCGAAAATGGGATTAAATAATTTATCGTCAGTCGCAAGAAACCTGAATAACTAAACAAATTCGTAGTACCCATATAGGTATATTCGTATTCGTAGTATCTTCTTAATTTAAAAGCTGATATAAAAAAAATCACGTGACCCGTAATGACAAATAGACATTGGGGCATCTCTTATACGACTTATACGATAGTGCATGATTCGTGCGTGATTACATGATGAACTTTATGAATTACAAGCAAATGTAATTATTAATAATAAATATAAACTAACATTAAAAAACTGGAATTAAATTAAAACCCGCAGGTTGATACTTAACATAACACCATATCTATAAAAAAAAATGGTACCTACCACATTCGAATTTTTATCTTTTATCGCCTCAAATTGATATTAATTTGTGTTGATTGGACAGTTGTCAATACTTTGTAAGGCGATCCGCTCACTGAGGCAACTGAAAACTGTCAACTGGCAACTGTCTTTGTATGACAATGTGATGGCCCGCACACTTCACAATCACTCAAAAACCCGTTGTCAATGGTAACGCAAGCGGTGACTCGCGACTCGCACTGCTGATTGGGATGGCCGGCCGTTGCTAGTTGCCAGCTGTCAGCTGATTGTTCTTCGTCTATGGTTAATTAATCAAGACAGAGAAACCAGCCGGTTTTAGTTGGTTTTCAGTTGCCTCGTCAGCGGAGCGCCTAACTGTCTTTGTTTGACAATGTGATGACCCGCACAGTTCACAATCACTCAACAACCCGTTGTCAATGGTAACGCAAGCAGTGACTCGCGACTGGCACTGCGAATTGCCGTGGCCGGCCGTTGCTATTTGCCAGCTGCCAGCTGATTGTTCTTCGTTTATGGTTAAACAAGCTTTTTGACCAATCAAGACATAGAAACCAGCCGGTTTTAGTTTGGTTTCAGTTGCCTCGTCAGCGGAGCGCCTAACTTTGTACTTATGTAAATTTAAAAAAAAAGTGATTATCTTCGAACGTAACGGTGTTTGCTGTTAAATAAGCCAATTGAACAAATACAATAATTATTACCAACAAAGTCAAGGATTGCTGATAAAAATAGCATAATATTCAATTTAGTCGACCAACTTTACTGATGTTTGAGCTCTTATTATATAATAAACTAGCTGACCCGCCCACGCGTTGCTGTGGCTAACGAAACACAGCGCCCTACTGGCTGATTACTTAACCTTGATAACCAAGTATTGTGTCAATAAATTAACTCACACCGCCATCTGTCAGAAACTTATGGAACTTACAAATAATTTCAAATCATTGTCCCGTAAAAAAACATTTAATGAATATTTAATTCGCAATAATAAATATTGAGGTCAATAATCGAGATTAAAACTATCCAATCTTTTTAGTTGGACCAAATTACACACACTAAGCCAAGTTTCATCAAAATCGGTTAAGTAGTTTCGGAGTTTACCTCGGAAGAACTTTGTGACGCGAGATTTTTATATATAAAGAAAGATAGGTATTGCTAAGTTCGTAGTGAAAGCAGAGATATGGGATGGACAGGGAAATGGATGATGAAACCTGCTTACCAGGGGTGCCCGGGTTCATGGGGTAAGGTTTGTCCGGGTCTTGGCGGCGGATGAGTCTGCCCACCAAATACTAGGCAGGCAGGATCGGGAGAGATTGGTTGAGGGATCCCTTTTGATCTCTCCAGCAAGACTCTCTCGAAACATCGCCTTACACCGCAGAGGCAGGGTTGGATTCATACGTCCGTTACCCCTGGACACACTGAACCCCAGATTCCTATCCACCCCTCATAACTTGTATGGGATGCATAATGTTAAAAAAAGTGATGACATTTCTAGTTCGGAGTTTGAAGGTTGGCTTCTTCGTGTAGTGGAAGCATAATGTTCAAAAAGTGATGACATTTCTAGTTCGGATTTGGAAGGTTGGCTTCTTCTTGTAGTGGAAGCATAATGTTCAAAAAGTGATGACATTTCTAGTTCGGATTTGGAAGGTTGGCTTCTTCTTGTAGTGGAAGCATAATGTTAAAAAAGTGATGACACTTCTAGTTCGGAGTTGGAAGTTTGGCTTCTTCTTGTAGTGGAAGCATAATGTTCAAAAAGTGATGCCATTTCTAGTTCGGAGTTGGAAGGTTGGCTTCAGTGTAGGGGAAGCATTATGACCAAAAAGTTATGCCATTTCTAGTTCGGATTTGGAAGGTTGGTTTCTTCTTGTAGTGGAAGCATAATGTTCAAAAAGTGATGACACTTCTAGTTCGGAGTTCGGAGTTGGAAGGTTGGCTTCTGTGTAGGGGAAGCATTATGTTAAACAAGTGATCACACTTCTAGTTCGGAGTTCGGAGTTGGAAGGTTGGCTTCTGTGTAGGGGAAGCATTATGTTAAAAAAGTGATGACACTTCTAGTTCGGAGTTGGAAGGTTGGCTTCCTCTTGTAGTGGAAGCATAATGTTCAAACGTGATGGCACTTCTAGTTCGGAGTTGGAAGGTTGGCTTCAGTGTAGGGGAAGCATTATGATCAAAAAGTGATGACACTTCTAGTTCGGAGTTGGAAGGTTGGCTTCAGTGTAGGGGAAGCATTATGACCAAAAAGTGATGCCATTTCTAGTTCGGATTTGGAAGGTTGGCTTCTTCTTGTAGTGGAAGCATAATGTTCAAAAAGTGATGACATTTCTAGTTCGGAGTTGGAAGTTTGGCTTCTTCTTGTAGTGGAAGCATAATTTTCAAAAAGTGATGACACTTCTAGTTCGGAGTTGGAAGGTTGGCTTCAGTGTAGGGGAAGCATTATGATCAAAAAGTGATGACACTTCTAGTTTGGAGTTCGGAGTTGGAAGATTGGCTGCAGTGTAGGGGAAGCATTATGTTAAAAAAAGTTATGACACTTCTAGTTCGGAGATGAAGGGTTGGCTTCAGTGTAGCGGAAGCATAATGTTCAAAAAGTAATGACACTTCTAGGGATTGCCGATTCAGCGCCGAGACAGCTGTAATATATTCCTGACCTCCGAGCATCGATCAGAGTTCGACTCATTTCGAATGCGAAGAATACGATACATAATTATCTAATTACGACTGGCATTGCTACCTAAATTGATAAGAAGGTCCCTGCATTGGTCAATAGGAACATAATGAGGTACCTACAGATTTTAACTGTGCACGTGGTCAAAATAGGAACTAACGAACCAACAAAATAATCAATTTAAAATGCGAAGATTTTTGTATCTAAAATATCTATAAATAGTATAATAGATAAGTATAAGTCGATCTGTAGTTATACAGGGTGTTACAGGACGTACTTGACTTCTTTCACCAGTCATTCCTGACATTATTTGGGGTAAAAAATGTAAATGAAAATTTGGTCTCCGGTGACTTTTTTTTTCTTCTTCAAAACCAAACAAAAAAACTTTCTTTTACATGTCATCACTGGTTACTCAGCCGAGTTACTGCCATCACCATCATCATCCATCACCTCGTCCCAACTGTATAATACCTAATTCTTTTTTCACACAGGAGGCCCCATGGAAAATAATTTCCGTCAGTGACTATGTCATCTTTGGGGATGCTGTGTGGATGGTCTTTTTGTTGAAAGAAAGGGGTGAACTTGAGTCCCGAAGAGACCCATGTTATAGAAGGGAGGAAACACAGAGGCCGGCAAATCGTCCCACATATTCCACGATTAGATATGAAATTAAACATTTTTTTCACTTTGTTCCACTTGTTTATTTACACAGTCTGAAAATGTCCGTATTAGGACGAAACCGGTCCTGGTGTAAATAAACAAGTGGGACAAAGTGAAAAAATTGTTTAATTTCATAACTAATACAATGGAATTCCACCATGAATTAACAGTTAAAAAACTAGAGTCATTATTCCACGATATTTAAAAAAATCTATAATTGTGATGCTGCACATCTTGACACAGGAATGCCCTGGTGAGATGAGTGGCTTATGATTGTATAAAATTACACAATTCTTTAAATGGAAAAAAAAAAAAAAATAAAAATCCGAAGGTTTTAGAGACCTCGGAAAGCAGCCAAATGACAGCACTGCGGCTATAGTCCAATATTGAAACGTGTTAGTTTTGTTCTCACTCTTGAGGCGATTGGTGTTTATTATTCTTGAGATGTCTTAAAAATGCAGATTGCACTTTGTGATATAGAGATTTGGAATGCTGACATTCTTCACTTATGCCGTGTGAATGCGAAATTGAAGTATTTATGTTAACTTCGATTATACCAATGTAAACAGTAGACCTCGCGACCAAAAAAGTGTTTCTAACTATTTTATCTCGTTCAATAAATCAAAAAACCAAATTTCCTCTGAAATCTTAGATCTGTAAGAAGGTACTTAAATACCAACATAACATACAGGGTGTTAAGCAACCTACTTGACTTACTTTAACCAGTGATTCCTAACATTATTTGGAGTAAAAATTGCGAATGAAATTTTGGTCTCCGGTGACTTTTTAGAAGTCTTTTTTTTTCCAAAATTATTTTCCCCAAAATCAAACAAAAGAAAAATTCTTCCACATGACATCACTTGCCACTCAACCGAATAACCAACCAACACCTAACCCCGCCAATTCCTACTGATATTTTTTGTTTGAGAAAAAAAACTTCACCGGAGACCAAAATTTTATTAACATTTTTTCTCCAGATAATATGAGGAATCACTGGTTAAAATAAATCGAGTAAGTACCTTAACACCATGTATATTTTATGTTGTATCTGGTACATTAAAAATTGTGATTCCGTTCACGAACAACTGATAAAAAAACAGTTTTCAACTCAATTCGCTATCCTGTGTATATAAATATGATGGTCCGCACACTACACAACTTCTCAAAAACCCGTTGTCAATGGCAACGCAAGCAGTGACTCGCAACTCGCCGGCTAGTTGCCACGGACGGCGCCGCGCCAGTTTCTGGTTGCCAAGGATACGCCAGTTTTGTTGTCAGTTTTCGAGATGACAGCTGAAGCGTTCGTCTTCTATGGTGAAAAAAGCTGAGATAATGACTAAAATCATAAAATTGACATGCGCCGTGAGAGAAGTTTGGCTGGCAACCATAGCAACGCGTAGTTGCAACTGGTTTATTTATGGTCGTAACCATAGCAACCACCACTTTTAGTTTGGTTTCAGTTTCTTCATGAGCAGAGGCACGTATCAATTTGTCCAAAGAAATATTGTCTCAATGAAAATTAATTTTTCAAACTTTCTTCAGGCAGATTACGTGATATTGAAAAAAAGCTAAGTCCAAATAAACACGACGATGTCACCAATAAACACGAGAAAAATCTAGATTTATTCTGCATAATCATACATGTGCCAACTGAGAATTATCTCCATATCGTTAATCCATAAGCTCAGAGATATCACATTACATTGATTATAATTTAGTTTCAAATAGGTACTAGATTAAAGGCAAGCGAAAAGTTGTCGGAATGCATTCCAATTAATACTGGACGGAATGCATTCTGAAAAGGGATATAATACAATCTGAAATCGAGTAGAATGCCATCGGAAAACGGATAAAATGCACTCTGAAACCGAACATCGTAATGAAACCGGACGGTTGGAGCTTGAAGGGATATTTCCACAAAATTAGGGTTTCATTTCCAATTATTACCACTAAATTCATATTGAACTTTTTCGGAGAGTTCGTACAGTATCGGACGACGTATTCATACAAGCCTTTTAATATCTTTTATCAGAGTATAGATAAAGAAATACAAGTTCATAATATTGTTGTACATTTTTTTCTTGTCAAAGCCGGTTATAATTTATTGTGTTCAGATTTAATTTTTACTTCCCTGATATCGTAACCCGAATTTTATTCGAAGTCAAATAAATGTAGGTTACAGGTTTCAAAACATTTTTACATGCTATAATTTAGTAAAATACCTAAATTCCAATTATAATCTTGACAACCTTATATTTTAAAAAATTGTATTCATAGCCCATAGCCAGCAATATATATTTTTAGTGTCCACTTGATTCGGGTAGTATCGGACACACGATTTAAAAAATATATATTAACACCTGGCAAAGTGTTTAGTTTACATTTATATACATTATCGGACGAATAAATTATTTTTATCATGCGTCCGAAATAATATTTTTTATCAATGTAAGTGTTTACTAAAATAATATTAAAGATTGTTTATGAATCTTGCGATAAATATAAAATTATAATATTTTCCGGAAAATAATAAATTTGGGTATCTACTGCTCGAGTGGTAAGTAACGGTTTTATTATAAAATAAAGAAAATTATAGTCTTAAAAAGTAGAGCTGATTTGTCCGATACTACCCGTCGTTGTCCGATGGTACACATACGAAAATATTGTTATTTTGGAATGCAATTTTCGGGAAACATTAACGATTATTGTTTTTATTTATTAATTTAACCACCGTGTAGAACTGGCCCTTTTCCTTATGATTAATTCGTAAATCATTCATATAAAAGAAATAACAAGAAAATAAACCTGAAAAACACTTTGCATCCGAAACTATCCGTACTCCCCCTAACTATTGTTAGAAGCTATACTAATCGGAACATAAAACGGTTTTTATTCTCCAAGTACCTAATGAAAAATTGTAATAAATTTTTTGACAGCTGAAGATATATCGACGGATTTTTAACTGGGTATGGATAAAAATATTATGTAGGTAAATTATACTCGTGTTAGATCCGTCGAAAGCCGAGACGTGTGATTTAAACGAATTGGCCAATAATTATTTGGTATTTACTTCTGAAAGGTTTTTTATTGTTGATCTGAAAAGTTATGTCAAAATAATGATAAACATTGACCAAAAAATCAATAAAACAACTTAATTAATTAAAAAAAAAAATCAGAATATTGATGACATTACAACACATTCTACAAGAAAATAAAAGTTTAAATACTTAAAAAATCAGTTCCAATTTATAAATGAAATTTAAAATAATTTTCTGTTAAAATATAAGTAGGTAGGTACTTTATCGAATGTTTGAATTCTTCACACAATCAGTTCCAGTTTTGAAAATGTCACTTAAATTCAAAGAAATTTGAGTTCATTGAACCAAATTTAACGCACACTCACAATAAATAATTAAAAGTAAATGGTCGAAATACACGATGTGACTGTTTCAACATTTGAGCCATTATTATGATAGACTTGTTGAAAAAGTATCGATATGTTTAATTCAATACATCGATATGTTTAGCCGATATATTTTTAGTCCGATATACCGATAAACAATATTCAATATCGAAAATTGTATCAGAAACGATATTTTTTATTTATGAACTAATGTCACTAGAATCCAAAATATTAATTAGAAGATAGCTTTTTAGTTTTTGTTATTTTTGTAATTTTGCTTATAAAAATGAATACTGATAAAAATACCTTCATTTTAATTTATTTTATTTTTATAATTGATAAACTAATGTTTAAGATAAGATTTTTTTATGCATGGCACAAAGGGTAACAATTATTATAAGCAATAATTATTAGCCTGAAACACTCATCCAAATCGAAAAAATCTTCCGAGAAAAGATACATATCGCCGATGGGACTCGAACCCGCACCCCTTTGATTGCCGGTCAAGAGCTCTACCATTAAGATGAAACCCGATTTTACTTAATTGTTGCTGTCACTGTTGCTCTTACTCCACCGGATATTGAGCGAAAGGGACAATGCACCTCGAGCTACTAATACCTAACTAAAATCGAGGTTTTGTATTCCCCACTTTTCTCCTCCAAAAGTGGACTGATTTTTTTTTTTTTTTGCCAACTACATAAGAAAAAACTATTCTATGTCTGTAAGTTTTGCTTTTAAAAAAAAACATTGTCTAGTTTGTATACTGAACGTCTTTTGACGGCGTTTAATCCAGTCAATTTTATTGATTTTTGGAAGGTCATAATTTCTATAAAAAGTAACTTATCAAAAAAAAGTACCGACACGCTAGTAGTTGATATCTATTTTATGTAAAAACAATATTTTCTCTAGGGTTAAAATCCAGAGAGATAAATAGGGAATACGTTTGTATGGAAAAATCACCGCCGGGCTATAAGCTATAAGCCCTTAAGCTATATAATAAAAATAAAGTTGGTTGTCCGCAGGTGAAAAAATGCAATAAGCGGTAATTGTTGAATGAAACACTAGGTATATATTGAATTTTTTGGCGGGTAGGAGGTAACCCGCCGTAGCTTAATGGTAGAGCTCTTGACCGGCAATCAAAGGGGTGCGGGTTCGAGTCCCGTCAGCGATATGTATCTTTTCTCGGAAGATTTTTTCAATATGGATGAGTGTTTCAGGCTAATAATCATTGGTTATAATAATTGTTACCTTCATTTTTATTGAGATTTTTGTACATTAAAATAATGTAAATTGTGTATAAAAATTACAATTGATAATATTGAGCTGAATACACTGTTATTTTAAAAACGCAAAATCTTTTGAAAATTTGACCGATATATCGATATTTATTCCTCGAAATATCGACATCGATATTGATATTTTAATAAATATCGATATATCGATTTTTTTTTCAATTTCGACATCCCTATACTAAGAAATATGGTCGTGTGAATGTAACTTATACAATAATAACTTGCCGAGAACCTACTACCTATTTTATGCATGGTTTATGAGCTAACTGCCTATATAGTAGAACATATCAAAAGCATGCTTTTTAATATTTAATACGCAATATGGACACCTGGCAAATGTAAGATATTATTCGAATGGCATTAAATAAATAATACAAAAAGAAGCATAATCCAGTACATACGAGGCGCGTTGAAACAAAGACGGCGATCTCCAATTATTTTCATTTGGAGGAGTAATACGCAAAAACTGTCTTTTTGGTTATTTTGCCGTGCTATGAACAATAAAGCATAATATTTTTTTTATTAATCGTTTCCAATAGTTACAACTCTGCGTATATTTTATTGCGATTAAAAGGTAAAATTATTTAGATATCTTCAATTAATAGATGGAGATTGCCGCTTTTGTCTGCCACTCTGAATGGGCTAAAGGGATACTGCCGTTTTGTTCCGAGCCCAGCAAAATTTTATTTGTGATTGCCATTTTTGTTGCAAAACTATATACATTTTTTTTTTAAAATGTATGGGTTACTCTCATTTATCCACTGGAGCGATTTTATTTTTCTGCGATTGATATTGGTCCAAAATTGGACCACATTTTTTTGGCAAGAAATTTATTCTATCAAATAGTTGATAAAATAGACTTGTCTACGTCTATGTCTATGGCGTTATCGATTGTCTTTGAATTCTTCTAGAATTCGTTGGCAATTAGAAATCATCGGTTCTACAAACGAACTTCAAAATAATTTTCAAACCAAAATTTTGATTTGATGAATACATATAAAAAAAAGGTTTTCTAGTATATATTTGCATCTGTGATTATCAAATAGGCCGTAGAGAACATAAAAACTTACAATATTCAATAAAGATATTAAAAATATCCACTCGCGTCAATATCAAACCTTCAAATCACTAAAGCACAAATTTCGCGCATTTATAAACATAAAGATTTTTGAATAATTTTTCTATCAATTTTAAAAATATAGGATACTTAGTAAAATATGGGTGAATTCATTGGCTGTATAGCACTATAATTTGTTTATATGTTTACGTACACAAATCCTCCAAACCCATTGTAATTTGTCAATAGTATTTTTGTTTCTCTATCCATCGCCATATCTAACTCATTTTAGACCAATAGTGGAGATTGCCGTATTTGTTTCAACACGCCTCATTATGTACTCGAGTTGGAATGATTCGTTATTTTCTAATGAATCATAGATCCCCTCGAATCCCACTATTTCACACGTTATCCTGAGACAAAATTTGGATTTAGTAGTTGAATACCCGAATTAAATAAAGCTAAGTGCCAAAAATTGTGAACTGAGATAACTGAGAAATTAAATAAAAACACTAAATTTTAGGGAAGTTATATTATTTTATTTTACGGAAACATAAATAAAAATATATACTGCAAATAAACCACACAATTACAGATACAGCTAATTTAGTTTCAAATTTATAGGAGGCATTAAGTCATCAATTTGGGAGGCGGGAACGGGTACCGCCGCCCCGGGAACCATTTATTGGACACCTCTGCCATAGGTCACCCCAAGTGGTTCGCTACGTTTGGTGACTTAGCAGGGGTGCCCGGGTTCATGGGGTAAGGTTTGTCTAGGTCTTGGCGGCGGATGATCTAGACACTGAACCCCAGATTCCTACCCAACCCTCAAACCTTTTTTCCTTCCCAGAACTTCCTTTCCTTAAAAATACCCTCCACACAGCATCCTCAAAGATGACAGGCCCTGAGGGAAATTATTTTCCTCAGGGCCTCCTGTGTGGACTTAATGTAAAAAAAAAAAAAAAAGTGCCAGGACCCATTTCAGGCAAAACAATCAAAGTGCCTCAGGGAAAGTTACACTAACGGCCTTACTAAAAAAAAAACACTCCGCGGCCGTTAAACGGTGTTTTTGTGAATCTTTAGATTTGACAACGCCGTATTTTCTTGTTCAAATTGGAGTTTTCATAATAATCCGCTAGGTGGTGTGATTGATGCGCCTGCGCATTGCTTTCCCGCTGAATAAAAAAAAGCCGCGGAAATGCAGAATAAAGTCGGTCGCGGTGTGTGTGTGATTAAGATGATATTTTCGTAAATGATTTCAATCCTTGACTAATTCGCACTTATATTCATTTACGCAATATATTTACTATTAATTTGTGTTATTTTTCGTTAGTTTAAGTCAAATTGTGACACTAAAATCGTGTGTTCTAAATTGATCAGTCAGAAAATGGTTCTTTAGGTTATATTCAGAAATAATTTGCATTTTAAGATCTTTATTTTATTATAAATTCTTGAAAGTGATGTTTTTTGGTGACTAAAATGTCTAATACATATTTTAGTAAACGTATCAAAGAAATTAATGTATTAAGATGTGCAAGCAATGTATTCAAACGTGAGTTTTTTTATTGTAAATTTTTGGGAATAAAAAGCTAATTTCAAGATTTTTTTATATTTTTTTATTGTGTGAAGGAGTAAATAGTGAGGTGACAGTTTTATTTCAAAATCATTAAATAAAAGGACTGTGTTTTTTGAATTTTGAATTTTTCCAAATATTTCAATGTTTTAATAGAAAGTGTTTGGGGTAAGTGAGTTTTTTTTTCAATTTGATGTTTGAAGCTTAAAATACTACAGTTTTTAAACATTTAAGTATATTTTAGATATGAAAATCTTAAAGGTAATTTTACGACATCTCAAAAAATAATAAATATATAGGACATTAAAAAAAGAAATTCGAAATTCGTTGAAAATTACAAATGGAACAAATATATACAACAGATAAACTACCCTCCTTGGCCGTGTAAGCAATGTACATATCTTTCCATGGAAAGTTTTTTGTCAGTTCTTAATTAGTAAGGATTCTTCATACATGGTTGTTTGACCACTGTACAAATTTTTCAGAAAGTTTATTAGTAAGGCTGGTAAAATGGCGACGTTGTCAGATCAAAACCATATATTTTGTTTAGTAAGAATTTGAAAAACGAAATGTACAGACTTTACACAACGTGCTACAGAAACACCGTTTAACGGCCGCGGAAAGTTTTTTTTTTAGTAAGGCTGTAAGTATTTATTTAGGGTATTGGCGATGACACAAATAGCATTTCTACATCGTATTTACTTAGTTCTTTAGTTGTTAACACGTAGTTCTTTTACATAAATTTGTTTATGTGAATACCGCACAAGAGTTCCAACTATTGCTCTTAAACATCTCCCAAACAATTGGAGCCAGTGAGACTATGGCATCTGCAATTAGGGTGTGTTGTGAGCGCTGAATAGATCTGAAAATACCGACAAGAAATGCCTTTCATGTAGATTTGAATGGAAACAAATGTCGCCATGTACTTAGTACCTTTTGGATCTAGCCCCTGACTGTCTCTCTTATATTAAGCTGACATTGAATATCACCATCCCATTTAAATTTCATAATGATGGTGAAACACAGTTCTGCAAATGAAATTTAAGCAGAGAATCCTCAAACTTTTGGATCACATTCTTCTTTATTCTATGGTTATGAGACTGAAGGTAGTGGGGAGGAGAAGGAGATTGGGAAGAGGAAGGTGGGGAAGTTCCTGGCCAATTGAAGTAACAATTCTGAATAGTGGCCTTTCACTAGGTCGATACTGAGAGTATCTTCCACTCTAGAATGTGCCGTAAATATGTTACATATTATTTTGAATGAATTCCGGGATTTCAACCCGCTACCACCCGATTCAAAGTCAAGAGCCTTATCCACTTTGATCACAGAGGTCGTCGATACTGAGAGAATGCAGAATTTGCATTGTTGATTGACTTATATATATGATCTAATTAATGAAGACAATTTTAGCGTAACTCAATCGAAAATCTGAAACAGTAATATCAAAAAAAGATAAGGTCGGGTCTGGGATTTTTCTGTTTCAGATTTTCGATAGGGTTTCCCTAATATTGTATTTATTAATTAGAGGTTTCACATTAAGTTAAAAATAAATATATATATTTTTTTATAAATATATGTTTTTTTTTTTTTTTTATAAATTTTATTTTAGGGAAATCAACAGATTATAATGTGGTTCATTTATACATGTGTAATTATTTATACATGTATATTGCATACAATGTTGAAATACTAACAAAAAATATTTGATCTACGCCGGGTTTCAAACCTGCAACCTCTGGGTCAGGAGCTCTGCCAGAGAAGTTGTCAGATCGTTGAATCGAGTCATAAAGGATATATCAGGAATCGTTCAAAGGAATGGATTGAATCCAGCCATCGAAAGTATCAAACTTCACACACGACACAGTTAAAAAAAAAAAAAAATTATCTATTTTTCCAAATTATTTTTCATTAGACATAATTTTCACTGAAATTCATATAAGTCCAACATAATTACTTACTGAGAAAGAGAAATGTAGAGAAGATCACTAAACTTAATGAAAACTTACAAAATTGTCAAGATTAAGTTAAAGTTCGTACAACAAAATTATATCAACTTAATTGCTCTGTTGCATTTGAGATGATTATCGAAATTGCACTACAATCCTGCGGCACTTGCGAAATGTAAATACAGATTATCAAAGGCCACTTCTGGGTATATCTGATGCACCGTTATCGGCATGCATCATTTTTACATTTAAACCAACTTTAAACCCTCGTAATGTAGGTGGAAAAACGTCGTTGTTACGATAAATACTGTTTAAACAACAAATAGTAGATAACATTCCTATTTATGAGCCACAATAATATAAAATAATTGCAGTCGGAGCCACATAATAACATGGTCAACTATTGACATGATATTATAGTCTAAGTTCATACAAGTCATCGTCAATATTTATGATTTGTGCTCGGCAACTGAATTCACGTTTTTATTATCGTATATATCTTATCAAATATGCCACAGTTGAATGTAATAGCTAGAAACAGCTTGATGTAGAAATCCAAGTGAAAATATAATATAATAAAATGATTGAGACATAATATATCTGAATACATAGCTGAAAGGATGATGATAAAATCTTAACAAATTCACAACTAATTTAATAATGCCTATCATCTACTGGAATGATCAAATTAAGGGCTAATAAAGGAGAAATAATGTCTACTGAAATGATCGATTTAAGGGCTAATAAAGGATAAATAATGGGTATTTATACTTCTGCTGAGCAAGTATAAGATTCTGCAGGTATAAAAGATTGTGATGGGATCTAGGGCCATGTGGAAAGATGGCACGTCACTGAAAATCATGACTGAGTGTAATGCCCCGGTACAAGATCTAGAGGTATAATGTAGATGAGTTGAATAACTGTGTAGAAGAAGATTGTAGCACGACAGGAAGGACTTAGACCGGGAATAAACCAACTTCTACAAGCGGTCAATAATCAAAATACACAAACTAACGTGATGTTTTCAAATGTTTATTTTCTATAAGAACTGATATTGACTGCTTGAACAGTTTGTGTATTAGGACTGAAAACGAATGGTTAGAGACCGGAGCTGGTAAAAACATTTCTGGAAGACGTCGTCACGCCAAAAATGACATCAGTCCCCTAGTAGACGTGGCCCCTGAGGCAGACTCAGACTAAAGAAGAGTTGAATTGACTTTATGGAAGAGGATTGTAGCAGCGTGGGAAGACCTTAGGAGTATATATCAACGGCTAGAGATCAGGTGGAGAATATTTGTGGAATAAGTTAGATCATCACACCATCGTAAGTCAATGTCTCAGGGACACAGGGACATATGGAAGAAGATAGGAATTGGCTGCATGGAAGAAGATTGAAGCAGGATATATATAAGCTTGAGGGCTGGAGACAATTGGCTAGGGACCGAATTTAGAATAGAACATTTTTGAGGAACAAATCCCGCCATAAGACATAGCGTGTAGTCTTGTAGCTTGTAGTCTTGTAGCTGGCATACATGATGCAGTGAATAGGGTACATGCAGTGTATGTTATATAATGTTATCAATGCATTTAATATATGTAAAAAAGTTAACTCAACTCGAATATCGTACTTAAAACCCTACAAAAAAATTATTAAATTAATTAATTCACTTTCAAAATTGTGTGAAAATTCAAAGATCAAAAACGAATCATCATTGACTGGCGACATTGTGACGTCACACCGCACTCCTGAGTCCGAGCTGTTTGGTGTTGCAGGTCTTGTATTTGTACATTTTGGTACTAAACAGTATTTTTTTTCAAACATTTTCTTCGACAAACAATGATCAAGTGAAGATTGATTACTGGATTACATTAGGCTCGACTAGTGGCATTTGACACGGGGTGCGCAGTGACGTCAAAAGTCAAATCGCGTAAAAGGTGGCGTTTTCGTCCTAATTTGAAATGTGAATTATCAAAACGTTTTTGAAAGACTATTCCTATCGTTAAAAAAAAATGGTTTGAATATTGCAGTTCGTAATTTTTTTCTTTAATTTTTAGTAAAAAAAAAAAGTGTGATTGTTCTCTAAAACAAACAAAAAAATTATAGTGAATAAACAACTACTAGAAAGAGAAAAACGAGAAGAGCAGAAAGCCAAGTAATAAATTAATGTATTGCTGTATTGAGGAAATAACATATTTTTCTCAATAATGAATTCACTATCACATAGCATTTAACGATCTTTTCTCCTAAGCTTTAATTAGTTATTACAATTGAATACTAAAATACGAGCAGTGTATTTTGTACAATAAAAATTCACCTCTTATATGAGAAATATTTATATATATAAGTTCAATAGTTTGTCCATAAATTATATTGATTAATTTTTAAATACAATTGCTAATACTAAAGCATGTACACGTGTAAAGTGATAAAGTAATATAACAATTGTATAGAGGTTTATTATGTACTACAGGTATAAAATTATATTATATTGACGCTTTGAACTTAACAAAACTAATAACATTCGGAGTACCAAATCGTGACAAGAGGCTTCCAGAGCTGTTCTTTGTTTATCCTTCGAAAACTAACTATTTCAACTCCCCAATTAACTCCCCCTTTAAACTCCCCAATCCAAAGACTATATAGGCTTGGGAATAAATTCAGTTCCGTTGATATTTTCATTTATTCCTTACCAAAATTTATATCAAAAATTTCTAAAATTATGCTTTCCTTCTATTAATGTAAAGTAAGAGAAACAATAAAATAATTGGTATATTATTGTTTCTATTTCTATTATGATTATGTTACATTTTTGATGTAAGAGCCCTAAGGGCGTAAATAAATAAATAAATAAGTAACAATTATTATAAGCATTAATTATTTGCCTGAAACACTCATCCATATTGAAAAAACCTCATGAGAAAAGATACATGCTGCCGACGGGACTCGAACTCACGCCCCTCTGATTGCTGGTCAGGAGCTCTATCCACTATAGAGCTCTACACAGTAGAGAGATAGAGCTCCTGACCAGCAATCAGACGGGCGCGGGTTCGAGTCCCGTCGGCGGCATGTATCTTTTCTCGGGAGGTTTTTCAATATGGATGAGTGTTTCAGGCTAATAATTATTGCTTATAAAAATTGTTACCCTTTGTGCTATGCATAAAATCTTGTCTTAATCATTAATTTATCAATTAAAAATAATCAATAAATAAGTATAAACTTTTTTAAAAGTATAATTTTAAAATTAAATTACATAAAGACTTATAAATCAAAAGCTGAACAAATATGCAAAGTTATTAGTTATTAGTAAAATGGCAGTTTACTAATATGTATATGTTTTATTTTAAAATGGTACAAGGGAAGATTCCAATCAATGCTGCCATCTTGGCTTCTGGAAACTAACTTTGAAACATTTTTTTTTCTGGAAACTGGTTAAATGTCTTCATAAATAAATGTGTTTCTTGCCAGCAAATGTGTATATTGTATGTAAATAATTTAATAGTACGTTCCTGCCGCTAAGAGCTCCGTTGCAACCTCTATTTTTATTTACATACATCAGGTATGAAATAAAGGGAGAGGTTATAATAGATTTAGCTCAATTAAAAAAAAATATATTTATTCATTAAATTAATGTTCTCCATAAAACGGTTATGGTAGGTTCAGACTGGACGACGTACGTACGCATCGCTACTCAAACAATGCTTAGCAACCCATACATTTTCTATGAAAATGGCCACAGACATCGCACGTCGCGATGCGTGTGGCCAATGTGATTCTAAAACATAAATTTTCATTGAAAATCTATGGTTGCTAAGCAGTCCAGATATTGTTAGGCGTAGCGATGGGCACGTACGTCGACCCAGTCTGAATCTACCAATATTCACCAATATATTACGGGGCAGATTATAAAATTGAAGTAACTATAAAAGGTCATGGGGGCAGTTTTATTATTTTAGTTGTATAGTTATATAGCTCAAAAGATAGTTGCTTTTTTTTTTTTATAGAGAAACCTCACAAGAGTCCCAACTGCTCCCTTCTGGAGCCAGTGAGACTATGGCATCCCCAATTAGAGTATGTTGTGAGGCTGAAGGTATGTGGGGAAGGGAAGGAGATGGGGAAGAGGAGGGTGGGAAAGTACCTGGCTATTCAGATCCAGTCACTAAACACGGCTAAAGCCATTATTAAGCAACGTTTCAATTCTGAATGGTGGTCTTACACCAGGGCGATACTGAGAGTATCTTCCACGCTGAACTGTTTGTAAGTGAAATTGAAAATGTCAGTGGTCGACGAAGAATCGTTAAGCAGTTGAGTCGCTCTGTCGATTGGCGTGTTCTGAGACAGAAGTCCCCGCTTTCGAAGCATTAAAAATTGCATGGGATGTCCCACGAGTATACTTGTTAGGCACATATAATATGTAATACAACATGTGCTGCACAAAAGTTTCAACCGCTCTACGTACTCCGTTTACTTCTAAATACGTCCAAATTATAAAAATTACACTTCGTTTCAACTTAATTAGTACAAGAAACAACTATTTACGTCAGGGGAGATGGAAAAACATGTACAAGGTTATCAGGTTCTTAGTTTGGGTTATTTAAATAATTTGTGCATAAATATAAATATGTAGATTGAAACGATATCTTCCAGCATACGCACATTCAATAAGATCAAACCCCTGTCAAAACGCGGGAAATTTAGAACTATGATAGAAAAAAATTGGAACTTGAATGTATCTTTTATCATATTCCCGGTGTAAATAGTTGTTACTTGCAATAATAAGGTTGAAACCAAGTTTTATTTAAGGCCGCGCTACCCCGCTCAAAAAGAAGAAGATGGAGAGATACGACAATATGAACGTGAGAGCGAGCGCGCTAACATTAAAAACCATAAAATTTATGCGAAAATTGTGAAAATGTTTAATAAAAGGCGACTCGTTTGAAAAAGAGCAAAAATCTCGTGGGGGCTGTGTCAAGTAGCATTTAAAGAAACATTGTGAATTTTTTCATACATATAACTTGTAAGATAACAGAAACAAACGTGTAAATAATAATTTTCGGAGCATACTTTGCGATTTATTTCTATCGAGGGAATTTCAAATAATTACCGTTTCGGCGTGGGAAATGTATAGATACTATCTTAAAGAATAACTTAAAAACTTCAAATGTTTAAGGAAAATATGTAAGAAATCGGTAGAAATTGGCAGAGCGGGCCCCTTGAATACAAATAAAAAAAGTTCTCCGTTAAAAGCTACTTTGTCTAATTTATATTAGACGACCGGTTTCGTTTAATAAAATAATTTTTGTAGAAATAACTAAAGCTATAATAATTATTAATTCAAATTAAAGTTATTCACATTTCATTTTTATTATAAAAATTTGTTAAACGATGGTTATTTTTAGTATTAATAAATTTTATTGCTAAAAAATATTTTTCATTCGGTAAACAGATGGGTGAAGGTCGATATTACTTGGGATCTTAGATATGAGCAAAATAGAATATTAATTTAGCACTCTGACGAGAATCTAACCTGATAACTTCTGAACCAAATTCAAGTGGTCGGTATAACCACTCTGCATAGGAAGCTATGCCTATTCTTCAATCATTAAATTAATATATGGCTTTAGAATAATAATTTTATTATTTCCTGCAGATCTTGACATCAAATTACATGGAATTAAAAAAGATTATGTTCTGAACCTTGAAACTGAAGTACTTATTATGTTGCTTTTTGTCATAAATGTATAAGACGTGCATGGGTGCAGAGATTAATACGCCGCAATTGAAGTGAACCTAATTAGATAATGTCAACTAAAATAATGAAGCAATTAATTATAATTTTACTTCTATTTCAAAATGCACACAAGTGTGGAAGCAGATTTCCCATTAAAATATACATTATTTCTATTGACGATGTATCCAAAAACATAATAAACACACCGTCGCTCTAGTTCGTTTTTGTCTAACAGACCATTTTTCGTGAACTTGAGTTAAGTATGCAGTTGTTCTCAAAAAGCCTTTATTTATACAATAATCGTTCAAAAAAAAATTATAAAAGATTATTTAAGGGGTTTACAAAACGCACTTTGTCTTATGTCCTCAAAAATTTATGTGCTTTTATCGTTAAAAAAAACATTAAAGTGCCATTTCTTCCGATTTACGTTTTGGTCTGTTGGATAAAAACGAACTGAAGCGACGACACTGGAAAGTTTTATCAAAACAATAATAATTGTAATAAGCTTACAATAGGTAATAATTTTACTCAATAAAGATATGAAATATAATCTAAGGAATAAATGTTGCATTGCTATTGTTCTAAAGAGAAAATACGTTAATGTGTTTATCATAATATTAATTTGGTATTATAGTTGAAGTTTACCTAGGTATATTGAAGGTAAATGTACGCATTCAAATATTATATTATTTTCGTTACAGCCTTCATATGTGAAGATATTTAGCTTATTTTTGTATATGGGTAAAGCAGTTCCATGTCTAATCGGACTATGAGATCTCAGCGTCTGAATTCCCATAGTAAATTTATTCAGACACAATACTTCCTCATATGATAATTCATCACATCATAACTCACATTAACCTAACCTAACCTAAGGTTAAAAACCCCAACAATCAGTTTTTGACGCTTTGAGACATGATGAATTATCATGTGAAGAATTAACATCCGATGAAAATTTTGTTCTCAATATTCATACACTTAAAAAGTTTTCACTGAACATTCTAGTCAATGGGTAAAGCATATTTTTTAAAGGTTTTTTTTTCAAGTACTAACTAACCTCTTGGACTATCGGCTGACATAATACAGAATAAAGGTCATTCAAAGTATCGTTTAGTATTTATCGCACTGGAAAAAAATAATCTGTAAGATACCTTCCAATATTATTATTAATATTTCGTAAATTATTTCAAAAAAAGGTTGATTACAAGTCATACCAAATAATAATTTTCTACGTTTGTTAGTCCATACTTCACCGCCATAAAAATACATAATAAATATCACAATAATTCAAATTCATTTTCTTTGACCTCTGAGAGTATCGAAGGTCGGCCTGAACAAAATCAAAACAAATACCAAAACGACAAATCATAAGTCACGATAGCCGATAACCGCGGTAGTAAGAACTATTATTGCTTATTAACGTTTAAAAATACTCACTTTCTTATCATCTTGGTCAACTTTGAGCATTTTACACGATTTAAGTAGCCTTCACCTTTTGTAGAGAGATAATAAAAAGATTATTTTCGGCGCCCGCCTTAAAAAATGTCACACTGGAAGATAAAATAAACCATCCAACACCACCTATGGAGATTACGGTTAACCTTCAAACTCATCTGTCAAAATTCTCTCCGGCGGCAAATTTAAACAGCAAAACTCGACTGTTCGTCGCCTGCGTGCTTTTATCCAAACGACCATTTTTGCAAGTTTTTTTTTTTAAATTTATTTATTTATTATTTTTTTACAATTAAAATACACTGTTTAGTAGTGATTAGCATTAATTATTAACCCCACTAGGGTTCGCCTGTATCGGGGTAAATAATCTCACAATTTAATAAAAGTAACACACATAATAGCAATTTAAAAATAACAATGATATATGAAATTTGTAGAAAAAAAGAAAATATTTTGTTTGATCAAAGATCAAACAAAATGTTATTATTTACTGTGGTATTAGCGCCTCCGCCCACTCAGGCAACTGAAAACTCTCAACTGCCAACTGTCTTTGTATGACAATGTGATGGCCCGCACATACACAATCACACAAAACCCCGTTGTCAATGGTAACGCAAGCGGTGACTTGCGACACCGGTTGATAGTTGCCAACTGTCAGCTGATTGTTCTTCTTCTATGGTTAACCAAGCTTTTTGACCAATCAAGACAGAGAAACAGTAGCCTCAGTGGGCAGAGCGCCTTAGTTAATACCATTTTTAACCATAGAAAAAATCAAATGAAAAAAAAACAACAATAGAAAAAAACAAATAATATAGGTATAAAAAACAAATAATATGGTTTAGAAAAAAAAACAATTAAACATAATAATTTCAGATTTCGGTGATGTAATGACATTCTGCGTAATGCATGAACCTTTGATTTTGAAAATTGGAACTACTGAAAAAGTACGCACCAGAACATATATTTTTTATTATTATTTTTTTTAAACTTTTTAACTTAATGATTAATGAGTTAAACCTTTTATAATATTTTAATTAATGAAGATAAAATTAGCGAAACTCAATAGAAAATAACATAATAATTTTAAATGAAAATATTTTTGTTTTGTTTACATGCGTTATTATTTATTATTAAAAATTGTGAAAATTACATTTGTTTTACATTTCGTTATTATTTTTCTAATGAAGTTCATTCGAAAGTTTACTAGTGGAGTTCATTCGAAAGGTACATTTCTGATTGTTTCTTCTCTGATTTGTTTTTACTATTTAGTTTTTGAAAGGCATGAATCCTGAGGTAAAACTAGCTCAACTTGCCGAGTACCTACATGCGCAAATATTGCAACCAGCTACCACTCCAGCGGCCCATTGGCGGGCGAGCATGTCTGCAGTGAGCGTGTCTGCGGCGACCATATCATATTATTATGTCACAGGTGAGGACGAGCATTTTGGTGTGGATATTGAGGAAAAAGAAGATATTGAAGAAGCCAGTAAACGCCGGAAAGGTAAATTTCTAATCATCACTCTAATTTGGAAACAACGTAATACATTTTCAAATTATAAAGAAAATTGACAATATTATTTGTTTTTCAAAAGCATGGACCATGAGGCAGGACAAGCTAAAGGGCGCTTTTACAATTTCGATGGCAACGGCATGTGGCGTTTCACTTCTTTAATACATGTAGTAATTTTCCTTTGAGGGAAGCTGACATAAGTACATCGTTTTCTCAATTTCAACAGCACTATTTTACACAATATTATTTTGTGCAAGAAACAGTTTCAGCATTATTGTGACAAATAATGTACTTTGCCTTTTTTGGGCTGTTGCCGTAGAAATTTTAAAAGCGCCTAAAAACCCTGAGTTGTGCACTAATGTCGCAACCAGCAACATGAAAAACAGACAGAAAAGAAAGAGAAAAACCAGTAAACGTCGGCAACTTAAATTTTTAAACGTCCCTCTAATTTGTCAACAAAAAATTATAACTGTATATATAATCTTACAAAAAAATGTTGTTATATTTTAATAACGAAATATTTGACAATATTTCTTTTTGAAAGACTTGTATTTTTTTTATAAAAATACTCTAGCTTTTAGCAGTTTAAAAAAAACATTTAATTGAGTTAAGCCATTTTCCCCTCCCTCCAGTCCACCTGCCAGATTCAAATTCAAATCACATTTGTATCTAAAATCGGTGTTGCCATAGTAATTAAATTTCTAGATAAGTTGACAGACTACATTTTATTAATGCAAGTACCTACCTATTTGAGAAAAGAAGTTGAGAAGGTAATGAAAACGATGATAAGGGCAAATTTTTTGGGGACAGGTAATAAAAAATAAGAAACTGGTTTTATTACAGCCACACAACGTTTATTTTTATAAATATATAATGACAACATTGTAAAATATACATATTGTATTGTATATATAGCACATTATGTTTTTTCGATTAACACCAATAAAATATCTGAATAGAGGACATGGGCATATAGAAAAATGACCATGTTTCAAATTGAACAAATAATTTAATAATAACAATATCTGTGTTTATATTGATTTACAAGAGAACATTAGACTCTTTTACCGGAGATGCCTTTTACGCGCCCCCGTCACAATAGCTTGTAGAAATTCTAAAATCCTTGTTTATTATTATTTATGAACTAGATTAAAAACATTTAATATGAACACAACAATGATAATACTGAAACTAAAGTCACCGGGATTGCTCTGAAGAGATACTAACCACCCTGACACAAAATTTTCATAAGAAATTTACTCCATATAAGTATGGACTTTAATATAACATATTATGTATTTGTTTATCTTATAAGAATTCATTAATTAGAATGATTCAACTAGGATAATTTTTGTATCTTCCGTGTCATTGTGGTTAAAATGGACAGCTAGAGAAAAATTTGTGATGTAAGTTACATTAATAGTTATATCACGGGGTAATTACTACAACCGGCTAACTTCAAAATCAGCGTTTCACGGGAAATAAAGGTATGGTTTTGTGTATAACTCAAAGCTGATTTGAGAGTTGCCTAATAAACTTGTAGTGCTACAGAGTAACAAGAAACTCTTAAAGTGGGCTCACATTAAAATAGTTTACTAGAAATAACAAAGGTAGGTACTTGAATACAACCGAGTATGTTTTTTTATTACAACATAAAGGTAATAATTACAAGAAATTTTAATGTTAAAATGAATTAGATTTGAAATTTCTCATTAACAAGATTTTTTTTCCATTTATAGTAATATTAGAAATGAAAAAAAAACAACATTAATTCACCTAATTACACTGATGCAATCAGAAAAACATTTGTGTATTTCATAAATTTACAGGGAAAATGATTTTTTTAAATTAAATGGCTGTGTAATTATTTAGAGTCGTTCGCACTGGGAGAGTAGTTTAGTCGAGTAGCAAGTATATTAGTGACTAAACGTGTCCGAATACCACAATTTTAGTAGAGTAGGCGAGTCACCTCTTTAGTAGATTGAATCCATTTGGTTCTATTTTTTCGGTGAGTAGAGTCCCCCACCACGCGTCCCTGCGCACTGACATGCGCAGTTCATTAGTAGACGCAGACACGCGCAATGTGTCATCCCGTTAGAGCGAAAATGTTACTCTAAAATTCTTTATTTTTTTGCGGCTATTAATCTATTTTCGTGTGCATAGTTTATATATTTTCATCTCACTAATTTATTCTTCCACCTGTTCTAAAATAAGCATTACAATCAGTAGGGTATTTACCTAAGAGTATGGATATTAGAGAGACAGCATGTGAAGTGTGCCCGCGCGCTCCAAGTGTGCCTTTTCGAGAATTTTACCCAAACGGCTTACATTGGCTGCTGGTTTTTGGCCGTTTAATACATTCCGACAGCAGCCATTTTACATGGTGACAGCCAACTTCAGCCGTGTGGGTAGAATTCTCGAAAAGGCACACTTGGAGCGCGTGGGCACACTTCACATGCCGTCTCTCTAATATCCATACTCTTAGGTATTTACTTTATTGCGTTGAAACGATCATCTTGCTACGCGCTGCTTACTAATGAACTCTACTTGACAGTAGTGCGAACACTTTTTGGTGAGTCAAATAGCGAGTTACTCGCCATTCGACTTACTTGCCAAGGTGCGAACAAGCCATAAGCGATAATTCTAAACAAGGGGGGATTTTGACTGTTAAAATATTAAAAATAATACGACAGTTGACACGGGGTCATAAGTACAACAAGGGTCGATCTACTTATTCAATGGTACAGATCATATCAATGGTATCAATTATATAAATTCATCTGGTTACAGTTCATTCAATGTAACGGGATAACAATATCCTGTTACTGGACAAATTATGAATAATACTAGGCCTGTTTCTGTTTTCTATGTCAGTTGTGTCTGTGAACACCACTGTCTGTTGTAGATATCAGTTTTGGCTGAGAACGCCACTTGCTGTTCTAAATGCCACTTTTGACCACTTTCTGTATTGGCAGTTTTAACAACGAATACCACTTTATTTTGTGGATACCAGTTTCGGATTTGAGCACCACTCTCCATTGTGTATGCCAGCTTTAGCTGTGAAAACCACTGGCTGCGGCTATTTTTTTGCCAAAAATGATACTTTCTCTGTTATGGATGCCATTTTTTGAGGATGTAACGACATTTTATATTATGCATGCCAGTTGTGAATGCCACTTTATGTTGTGGATGTCATTTTTGGTCGTGGCAGATATTTTAAAAGTTTAAAAATAAATGAAGATATAGAAATGGTTAAAAAAGTGTATATTAGTAAATTTGTTTGAAGATTAAAAAAATCATACGAATTTTGAAATAATCATAAGTAAATGTTCCAAAAGACCCTGCATTTTTGCAAATTTAATATTATGAAATGAAGAGTGAACACAATACATGAAAATTACTGCAACAATCTATGTACATACTAGTTACCAATGGCTTGCTGTTAAAAATAAGCTCGTCGTTTTCTCAAACAACTTAAAAATTATTATAAATTTATTATAAATTTAAAAAAAAAACACGCATTCTGATTAAAATTTTGCCAAATTGGAATTGAGACGTTAAAAAATAAATTCCAGAAATAAACTACATAAACAAGAAAAGCACCTTTAAAACAGTAACAATGGTAATTAACAAAATCAAAAATTTTTGGGGCCACAGTTTGAGAAGAGTGAAGCGGTTTTGAGGCCACAAAATAAAAGATAATGCGAAAAGTATCTACAATAAATACACATAGTATTCCAAGCTCGCACTGCCAAACTTTAAGGGGAGATTATTCATCAAAAACTAAGCAAAAAAAAAAAAACGTTGAGATTAGTGCCCAAATGAAAAAGTTTTGATAAATTTTGTATTTCTGTACATTTTACAAAGTGTGCATATAAACACATCTTTAATAATATAATTTTTATCTGTGATCGGTCAGCTGTTTAATTGATCGGTTGAAAAGAAATTACACAATAATTGTGGGGCTTAAAAGCAAAAACTATTATAAATGCCAATCTATGTGCAATGTCTGTAGCTACAAGATGGTTTTTGAGAATCTTAGAAAAATCAACCGCAAATCATGGAAAAATCGAAATGAAAATGGGGTTCAGATGAAAATCACCACTCTCCACGGCGATTAACAAGCAAAATCACCACTCTCCACAAAAGCAAATCAGAAGCCTGAATTCAAAATAAGTTCAACATGAATACATTATTACAGCATTTTTTATTATATATCTCACTTGGAATTCTTTTTAAGATTTTACTAAAAAATCACACGAAAAATGCGAAGCATTCTTTGATCCGTTTTTGATCATTTACCGAAAACAGTTCTTTTGGAGAGTGGCATTTTTGCTTCTAAGATTCGCATTATAAGCGTGGAACAGGGTGTATAAAAATAAATAATAATTCACACAATACAGGCAAGAGTTAATCAGGTTGTCTGATCAGCCGTCAAAATAGCCATTAACATTTGATCAAACACTGATGGGCGGAGAATCGAGAACCGACTTCGTAACAGTGATAGAGATTCAAACAACTAGGTCTAAGGAAAGTTTTTGCACACATAAATATGTTTGTAAATGTTGAAAAGTACATTTTTACTAATAACCACAAGAGTGAGATCACACGGGGAAAAGGTCTATTCCTCAGGCAGTGGGAAGAAACGTTGCCGAGGAATTTCTACCGAGTCGACTGTACATCTCGATAAATACACTCAAACATTAATTTATTAAATAATATATTGTACACATCAATGGTAATATATTGTAATAAAATAAAGTAGGTATAAAATGAATGAATAAATAACCAATAATTTATGTGAATAGCAAATTAAAGGCATATAATGCCAAAAATATATATGGCACTTCCCGTAGAAAAGTGTCGTAATTCAAAATTACCTATTTTACCTTTTATCTCTGAAAAGTAAAGTGGTTTTTATGCCCCACGAAAACCATATTTAAATCACTCCATCTCCGAAAGATGTCGCTAGTATCTCTTTTTGACAGGACCGCTTATTCATCATTAATTAGTTTGTTTTCGCTTTCCTGTAAAATTAACTTTTTATCTTATATGCGGTATGTACGATATCAGTATCTAAACTGAAATTATTTTCCAAATAAATGCTTCGAAAATTTAATAAATTGACAGCTTCATGATTTACAATATTACAAGCATTATCAAATACACTTTAAGGATTATAATAATATAGGTAAACAATTATTTTTTAACAATAATAAATTCAAATAAAACATAACTATATTATTTATATGTAATGGTATGAGGAATAATAAAAGGTCAGTGCATCTCATTCTTATATTCATAATATGTTCTCATCTTAAAAAACTACCACCAATCACACTTATAAATATAGTACATTATGATGGGTATCTAATACCTTAAAAAGTTTTTTTACAATCCTTCATCAATTCTAAGAAACGCAATGTTTCATATCACATTTTCAATTTTTGGAAAGGTAATTGTCGCCCTAAAATACATGCATTCACAATCAGATTACAAAGTTTTGTACTCGGGGTCATACGTTAATATTATCTCAAACCAACACATGGTAACAATTGTAAAATTTCTGGAGACCTGAACATTTTTAGGCAAAATTCTCGATTTTCAGGCAAATAAAGAGAATTTCTTTTTTCAAGTTCCTATTTTAAAAAGTAGTATTTTGAAAACAATGATATGAATTCGAAAAATTTCTTTGTCTATGGTTTTGACAACATTGAATAGCCATAAAAAAATGGAACGCTGCTAACTTTATGTCTAAAATGTGGCAAACTTGTCATTTTCAGTTTTAAAAATCGAAATGAAAAAGGTCAGGTCCCTAGCAATTGAGCGTCCCAGAACCTCTATTACACGACAAAAGAAAAAACAAGACGTAGATAATATTCCAAAATATCAAGAATTTTCATAAGTAAAATCAAAATAATGCTGGAATACTTCACAGAAATTTAAATGTAACATTGTCATTTAGGCTGGGCAATGTACTAGGCAGCCAAATTTTGGAAGAGAGAATGCTTACAGCCTGTGTAAGCGCTAGTGCTTTGCTTGAAAACATTTTCATACAAATTTGAAGATCATGTTAGCTGCCGCAGCTTGGCACAAAACAAAATGGCGCAGAATAGCCATTTAATGACAGTGTTACATTTGAATTTCTGTGGAACACTCCAAACTAAATAAGTACCTATCAAATAAATTTATTTTTTTTCAAATATAAATATGACATGTATGTATACTAGACTTCATTCAACCGAGGTCAAACAATCAAATTTGTAAATCCAAAGATAAATAAAAATTTTATAACTTAAGGGAATAACATTTTCATAATTGGATTTGCACCAAATAATAAAAATAAAGTGAAACTCTCTTAACCACTCGAGCAATCGGTGTTCAGTTTTTGATTTGGCCATTTGATTTAATTAATATCATTCCTCAAAATATTAATATGGAAACATATAAACTGTTTACTGCAGTTTAAAGTTAACCTCTCGAAGGCCAGGTGTATTTGGAAAAAATCACGCGAAATTATCTTCCCGGCTTTTGCTCAAATATCGTATAAAACAAAGGAATTGTTTTTTTTTGTGATTGTTTTCTGTTTGCCAGATAATATACCTTATTATTCATATATATTTCATGATAATATCGTTACAAGTTTTCCCAGAATAGCTATTTTTAACAAAAAAAAGGTGAAAATATTTCCCATTCGACAAAAAAATGTAAATAAAAAATATTCATATAATGATCAATTTTTTTTATTTCTCTACAAACCTGAATAGACACCCTACATGAAAAAAACCAATTCAAAGGTGTTTTCGAAGAAGTAATGACATAAATACTTGTTTGAAAATGAAATGACAGTTGAAAACCGTTTGTAAAAGTGACGCCAAGTTGACCATAGATATTTATTATAAATTATTCAAATGGGTTGGCGCTATGCGAATTTTTGCTATGTCAAGACCGAGAACGGCGCAAGCGATTCTGACCTTGTTCTTCATACAACTTCTTTATACATAAGGAACAAAATCGCTTCAAAAAATTTATTTTTTTAATTTCGACCCGCGGCCACCGGTGGGCGAACGGCAGTCGAGAGGTTAATGGATCCACCTAGATTTCACCGCTTATCCCATATTTGTAGGTTCGTTAAATGTGGTCCAATTTTGGACCGATATCAATCGCAGAAAAATAAAAGCGGTCCAAATTCAGACCTAAATCGCTCCAGTGTTGAAAAAATTTTCCAAGGGGCTGGAAAACAATCCTCCTAAGCGAGAAACAAGATATATATGCAAGAAAAATTGGGCCATTCAGCCTTCAAGGGACTGAAAAAACCAAACTTCTTAAGAATGAAATCTTCTTAAATGGGAACTTCTTAAGCGAGTTTCACATTAGCAAACATTCTCAAACATCTTAAGAGTAGATACTTACAAATAATACAATGAACACATAAAGCAGGGGGACAGAGGATACACATTGGGTGTCAATATATAATACATATTTTGTCTTAATTTTGAATTTTAAATGTATCATAAGATTTTAATACATGTACTCTAAAGGCTACTAAGAAAATCGAAGTACAAAAAATATAATTTAAATGTTTGAAACTAATTATCTCAAAAATAGTTTGAATTTCTTTAATAATGTAAATCGGGCCTACGAAAAAATTATTCACTGCAAAACCTTTAACTTTACACGAGCAATCATTGAAATAATTTTTTAATATTTTAGTCGTATATAAGATATCTAGAAAAATTAATATCAATGACATGCTATGTTGATAGTATGTAGACAATCTTTAGTTCATACGCTCACGGGGCAACTGAAAAATAGCTAAAAGAAATATGTAATAAAAATATATTATGACCATGGTTTTTATTTGATAAAAATTATAATCGTTCCATAGGAGCCTTTGATGTGATTTTGCACAAAAAAACCTCATTATAAAAAAAAAACCCCAGAAGTATGATTCTGTATTTTTTTTTATCTTTTGCGTTAAGTCAGCATTATGAGACAATTATTACAAAAAGACTAAATCCGTTGGATATCGGAAGGCATCCGTCATGCTCTATCGGCTGTCAAATTTCTTTGATTTTCTATGGCTTTCAATGGCTTGTCTATGCCTGTCGTGTGATGTCAGTCGGTGTGGAATTACCTACTTCAAAACACAAATTACTATTTGTTATAATTACATTATAAGCCTAAAAGACATTCATAAATGACTTTCCATTTGTTGTATTGTTTTGTACGCGAAGACATTCGATTCGCAAATTTATTCGGACGATTCAACACGCATTACGCTGTCGAAAAAAATACAGAATCACCCTTCAGTTAAATAGTAGGTATTCCCAAATACATATTATTTTTTTCAATTTATGATAAAATTACAAAAAAAATATATTTCAAAATTCGCTTACGTAAAGTAGGAGATTTGTAGATTGAGATTTTTAGTTAGGACTTATCAAAATGTATAAATTTAAAGTTAGTTCCCAATGTGGCCTCACATAGTAAGGATGCTGCATTTTTGCAGGTTGTACAGTGTAGGTATAAAACATTGATCACATACATTTATTATAATTGTTACACTGAATACATTATATTATGTAGAGAAAATAACAAAAAACATTTATCACCAGCAGTTTACATCTTTCTTGGGCAATCAGGATCCTGTCAATTTAGATTCTCTGTTTCTATTTCCATGCTCATGCGTTCATTCTCGCCCTTTGCGGACACTCTAGGCGTTGGTCTGCCACTGAAAGAGTTTAATTAAAATTAGGCATTGATAATAATTTATGTAGAATCTAGATCAAGGGTTGGGGAACTAGGGTATCCATAGATAACAGAAATAAAGGAAGAAATGGCACGCAAGTATGCCGATTGTCAGATCAGCAAAGACCAAACTGCACGGACTATCAAAGTGGCGGATTCAAGGAAAGTTATGAGTTTGGTGTGTAGGTAAACAAAGCGCATATGGCGAACCTGTTGTACGCGCGGTTTCAAATTAATAATGATTCATTGTCGATCTCTCTTGTTTCAACTATCCATGTTTCTATATTTATATTCTGTAAAACATTCAGAGTTTTTTTACTCTAGTTGAGTATAGGCAATACTTTCAGAATGGGGTGAAGAGTTCACTGATACTAGTTGAGACTAGCTGTATACCTTCAGAGTTGTATGAAGAGTTTATTGATACTAGTCGAGTATAGATGTAATACCTTCAGAGTGGGCTGAAGTGTTCTTTAATATTAGTTGAGTGCAGAGGCGGCTCGTGACTGAACTTGAAAGCAGTGCATTTTACTTAAAAAATGATAACATGTATCTATGTACAGGTAAATTTCAATTTGGTTAGCGGGTATGGGTACCGCCGCCCGGGGAATTATTTATTGGATAACCATCACCTCTGCCATAGGTCACCCTAAGTCGTTCGCTACGTTTGGTGAATTAGCAGGGGTGCCCGGGTTCATGAGGTGAGGTTTGTCCGGGTCTTCTGCCCACCAATTGCGTGGCAGGCCAGATCAAGAGAGACTGGTTGAGGGAGGCCTTTTGACTTCTCCAGCAGGGCTTTCTCGAAACATCACCTTGCACCGTAGTGGAAGGGATGAAATTATTCGTCCGCCACTCCTGGACACACTGATCCCAGGTTCCTACCCACCCCTTATACCCTTTTCCTTCCCAAACAACCTCTCTTTCCTTTCCTAAAAAGAACCCCCCCACACAGCATCCCCAAAGAAGACCCTAAGGAGAATTATTTTCTTCTGGGCCTCTTGTGTGGAGCTATTGTAAAAAAAAAATGATAAAGGGAGCTGCACACCTGTAACTTCCATTTTTTCAGTAAAATAAGCAATATTCTTCACTCCACGATACATCGACTCCGAAAATTGTAGAAACACAGAACACAAATGATCTCGTCAACAAAGCCTGATACTTTCGAATAAAGTTATTTTTTAGATACCCTTTTCACAGTTTTTGCCTTAACCTTACAAACTTGTTATAGGTATATTTTACAATGGTTTTGGCGGGTCATTAGTTTTAAAAAACAATCGCTTTTTGATTACCCACCTCTAATTTTTAACTGTTTTTTACAGAACATAACTCATTAAAACCGGGCACTGCCAATATCATAAATATACCATTCCCGCCAATACTAAATACATACTGTCATAAATAAACCGATCCCATTGTCAAGTAGCGCTAAAACATCTAACATTGTTAATTAGTTACAAATCCGATAATCCTAACTAACTCGTTCCAAGCGTTTGGTAAAACGCATGTGTAACGTTAGTATCAACGTCAAGGATGCTTCTGCGCATGTCCCGCGAATGCACGGTCGTCCCATAGGACGGTGTACTGTCTCCGTTATTTCACGGTTAGGAGATGCTTAGGACAATGCCCACAGTGGGAACGCGATTTGTGACGTCATCTTCGGCATATCGGAATATGCACGGCGGCAGTAGGATGCGTGAAATTCTAGTACGGATTGCCAATATGGCGGGAATCTTTCACGGGTTGATCGATGTTTGGCGCACATATTTTCTCGTTAATACTGTGCTATTATATATTTTTTCTATTACGGTTATATATCTAATGTTACATTGAATTTGCGGCAGCGCAGTGCACAAATGCACTGAAGAAGGAACCGCCACTGGTTGAGTGTACTTGTAATAGTAGAAAGGGATGAAGGGTTCTTCAATACTGGTTGAGGATAGCTGTAATACCTTCAGAGTGGGCTGAAGAGTTCTTTGATTCTAGTTGAGTATAGCTGTAAAACCTTCAGAGTGCGCTGAAGAGTTTTTTATTATAGCTGAGTATAGCTGTAATACCTTCAGAGTGGGCTGAAGAGTTCTTTGATACTAGTTGAGTATAGCAGTAATACCTTCAGAGTGGGCTGAAGAGTTTTTTTTAATTATAGTTGAGTATAGCTGTAATACCTTCAGAGTGGGCTGAAGAGTTATTTGATTCTTGTTGAGTATAGCTGTAATACCTTCAGAGTGGGCTGAAGACTTCTTTGATACTAGTTGAGTATAGCTTTAATACCTTCAGAGTGGGCTGAAGAGTTATTTGATTCTTGTTGAGTATAGCTGTAATACCTTCAGAGTGGGCTGAAGACTTCTTTGATACTAGTTGAGTATAGCTTTAATATCTTCAGAGTGGGCGGAAGAGTTATTTGATTCTTGTTGAGTATAGCTGTAATACCTTCAGAGTGGGCTGAACACTTCTTTGATACTAGTTGAGTATAGCTTTAATACCTTCAGAGTGGGCTGAAGAGTTCTTTGATTCTAGTTGAGTATAGCTGTAAAACCTTCAGAGTGCGCTGAAGACTTTTTTTTATTATAATTGAGTATAGCTGTAATACGTTCAGAGTGGGCTGAAGAGTTCTTTGATTCTTGTTGAGTATAGCTGTAATACCTTCAGATTGGGCTGTAGAATTCTTTGATACTGGTTTAGTATAGTTATAATACCTTCAGAGTGGGCTGAGCCGAGTTCTGTCGCATGGCTTCCTCCTGACGTCGGTCGATTTCCAGCTGCTTCTGCTGCTGCCGACGCAGCTTCTCCATGTTCTGGATGCCGCGGCTGTCGCTCTCCTGCTTGCGCTTCTCTGCCGCCTCCATCTGTCGGCGCCTCCGCGTCTCCTTGAACAAGAGGAAGCCACTATAGATAAAATTCTGTATTCTGCCTACATGAATGTGCTTTCCCCATATACATAATCAAAACAAAAGTTCCACCTTTATAATACGAGAGCTGTTTTTTAATTTATTTTCGAGACACGTACATTAATCAATAGTAAAACTATACAGAATATAATATTGTGTGCCCATTGACCATAGATAATATGCTTTCACTCTTGGCCACAGTGTGCAAAAACAAATTACGCAAAAGAGTCTTATCAGCGTCATGGAATATTCAGATGAATTTCATTTTCAATTTAAGGGGCGGGTTTGGTTACCGCCGCGCCGGGAACCATTTCTTGGATAACCAACACTCCTGCCTGCCATAGGTCACCCCAAGTGGCTCGCTACATTTGGTGACTAAGCAGGGGTGCCTGGGTTTATGTGGTGAGGTTTGTTTAAGTCTTGGCGGTGGATGCATTTGGCCACCTACCGCGTGGCAGGCTGGATCGGGAGAGACTGGTTCGGGAAGACCTTTTAACCTCTCCAGCCGGACTCTCTCGACCCATTGTCTTGCAACGCAGTGGGAGGGGTGGATTCATACGTCCGTCACTCCTGGACAGATTGACTCCCAGATTCTTACCCACCATTTTCCTTCCCAGAACTTCCTCTCCTTCCTTTCCCTAAAAAGATCCTCCACACAGCGTCCCCAAAAATGACATAGGTCCTGAAGGATTTTTTTTCCTCAGAGCCTCCTGTGTGAAGCGAATGCAAAAAAAAAAATAGAGGATCTAAGTTATTCATATTTAAGTGAAACATTTGCGCCATTTTCTGAAAGCGGGGGCCATTTGCAACTTCAAATTGAGAGCAAAAGATTGTATCAAGTAATAGTTATAGTGCAGCCATAGACATATGAATATTCATAGACCAGAGAATCAGGGAGAGGGGTAAAAACCAACTGTAGCGGGGCGCAGAGGGATGAGTTGACTGTAACGATATGTGATTCGTTAATACTTCAATATGACAGTATGTATATCAGGCATCACGCATTATAATATCACCATTTAGTTCTTAAAAGTAAAATCTGCTTTTGAATGAATAGACCTTTTTACATGGGAGCGCGAATTGTTCGCCCGGTTTGAACAAACTTGTGTAATCCATATAAAGCGAAGAAAGATTCGCTTGTTTTGAGAGTCGAATATTTTGTTACCGTGTTTAGTTAAGACACTTTTACAAATGTTTCATAATTTACTTATCCCAGTAAACAGCAACGTGCACACGACGGGACCGGGAATTTAGGTTGCTTACGCTTCATGTCTCTCGGTGTGATAAAACTGATCATATTATACGATGTGAATAAGCTTAAAATAAAGACAAATAATGCCTACATATGGAAGGTAATACGACAATTGGGTTTATACTCTTTTTCACTTCTATTTTTACATGTTTTAATAGCACAAGTTACCATTTTTGCCTTGTTATTTCGTAAAATGTACCGATGAGAGCTCGACGCTAGTCCGCACAAGAATGATGACGTCACATTTTCTAGATTCACGCGAACCTATACGCCAGCCCGGCCGGTTCCATGGAACCCAGAATTAAGGAGGGGGAAATAATACGCTTTTATCGCTTAGGGCAGGTCTATACATAATATGTCTATGGGTGCAGCCAATTTCTAGAGATAGATATTCCTGTTCCACCATGTTGTGGCTGGGACCTCACTTAGCACGAAACATCAGACAGATTGCCAAAGAAGCTCAGAAAAATTTTGAGTTATAGGATGTCCATATTGTACATATTTTAGCAAACTTCAATCATGTAATTATGCAGTTAAAAGCAACACTTGGAAGTTAAAGGCACAATCACAGAAATTGTTTAAATTTGTAAAGTGGAATCTACAGACATCATGCTATCATGTCTGTTAAACAATAAAGGATGATATTGATGTTTTATTACATTAGGTAATAAATCATAATCTTGGAGTAGACTAAAAGCTGTTTTTTTTTTAAATAAAAAAGTGTTTTGTCCTGTTTATCACAATTTTCCAACTTTGTCCATCAATACAATTTTATAGTACCTATTAAAAAATCAATAAAGTGATGCAATCAAATTGAATCGCAATAATTATAATATGTTGATGAATAAAATGGGAATTGTAATAATATTGCGCCTACACGGTTTGAAATTAGCAACTGAAGAACAAGAAATGTTATGATGATCATTTATGCTGGAAGGGAAATAATATATAATAAACAGAGGCAACAAGTACAGGTTCAAAACACCGACATATTGTTTTGTACACAACATCGTAAATACACTTTTGCATGACCAAAATGCGCAAGAGGGTAAATCAAAACATCCCATACCTTCAAAAAAATGAACGTTATCATGTTAGTATTCAGTTTGAAGTCTTTTAAATCCGAGTAGTGGAGAAGTTTGAGGCAAAAGAGCCGCAGGTGGATGTGGGGTCGGAGGACGACTTATCCAGCCGGGTGCAGCCTTGCGTTTCCCTGCACCTGAGCCCAGTCCCAGAAGACGAATCAATCCCTCCGATCCGGCTCTGAGCTAATTTCCCGGGTTTCGGGTTCGCAGATGAAAATCGATAATCATAAACACGAAAACAGCGGCAAAACGAGTTGTCAAAATCACCAACATGATGACTCGCACTGAAAAATAGATGTTTGCAAGCCTGTTGCGTCAAAATTTATGAAGTACAAATTACCAGATCGGGCATTATTGTCTCGGACGTGGATCCTTTCAAGCAGGAACTGCATAATCCCATGATATTAGCTTTGTTATTGCTTTCACAAAAAAAAAATATTTTCCAACTCACTGACGTTTCAAATTGCGCTACAAGAAAATATACTACAACCGTCAAACAAGCTTTTGGAAAATATTTGTCAGTAAAAATATCTGATATGAATATTATTCTGTTGGGAAAAATCCTAAAATATTTTTTGGTTCTTTAAATATGCTATAAAAATACGTAAAATATTTTTTCGTTTCAGCTGATAAGTATTTAAATATCATTTTGACCTCGTCAGTGGCCGACAGACGAGTTTTGTGATCGACGTCTCCCATTTCTTTAGTTTTCGAAAAAATAAAATTAAAAATGTTGTCCAAGGCAGCCCTCCTTCGTACTTGTAAGTTATTTTTATTTAAATCATTTGGATAATATACACCAATATATCGAATATAATATTTTTTCGATTGCCGATGAAAAAATGTCATTTTTAACGAAAAGTCCAAACCTTTATGTAATCACTGGCAAAATTATTATTTTGACATTGGTTCCAAAGATGACTTATTTTCGAAACTTATACGAACGTAAGATGTATTTAGCCAAGCATAACGGGCTAAAATTTATTCATATAGTTAATAATTTGCCGTGGAGAGCCTTAAACATAATAATTTTAAAACTAACCTAAAAAGTTGAAGGCGACTGATCTATCATCCAGATTTCAGGGATTTTGTAATTCCTGATTTGATTTTATTTAAACACCTAGTTATTTGACACAATGAAGTGCTTATTTAAAGTCCGGATTCTCTGTAATATCACAATTATTGCCCCTTCTTCATAGTACCTGACAGAATTATTCAGCCATCGTCAAAAGAGGTGTCCTATAAGTTATGCAAGCTATTTCTTTGGGTTTGATCTCATATTCATTAGTATAAGTAGTTCCAGGTCAAATACTTCATAATGACATTACAAAGTGTCAGGGTTTAGGAAGGTAATAATCGCTTATATGTGGATTTCTAGGCCAGCAGATGCGGCCATTGGCAATGGCGGTGCGTGGTTCGGCCACCGGAGGACAGAGGGATGAGGTCAACTTCCCCCGCCCCGTGCGAGGTGAACCCGGCAAGGTTCGCATGGGATTCCTCCCTGAAGAATGGTAACCATAATGTCATTTTCAAATAAAACAATAACTTGTTCACAATCATTTATTAAGGGCCTTACTAATTAATACGCACACCCCGTAGAAGTGTCGTAAGTCATAAAAGTAAATTTTGCAGGAGAGCAAAAACAAATGAATGAATGATGAACAAGCGGTCCTGTCGAAAAGAGATACTAGCGACATCTTGCGGAGATAGAGTGGCCTAACTTAAATGCGGTTTTTGTGGGGCATAGATAATTACAATCACTTTACTTTTCAGAGATAAAATATAAAATTTTGACTTGCAACGCTTTTCTACGAGATGTGCGATATACGGATTTTAAATTTTACACACCTGAGAAAAGAGAATTTATGCACCTATAGTATACGGTTGTTTATCAGTTGTGTAAAATTTAAAACATGTTTATTAGCAAGATCCTTAGAGTTACAATCCTTCTTTTTCTGAGGTAGAGAAGAGTTAATGGAGGTTAAACAGGGTGGCCACAGAACCTAGAATACCTGGAAAACCTGGAATTATCAGGGAATTTTACCGAACCTGGAATTATCAGGGAAATGTCAGGGAATTTCAAAATATTTTTAGAATATCAGGGAATTCCAAAAATAAAACAAAATTCGTTATTTTAGATTTGTGAAGTCCCAAAGTTGTGTTTATTATTTTTACTTGTGGCGTATGTAACAAAAAATATGCCGACAAAGACAAACTAGATAGGTAGGTATTTTTTATAATTATTTTCGTAAATAGCCCTTGCAACACAATCATGTCAAAAATCACCCGCCTTGGTTTTTCCCCTATACTCTATACTATTCCAGTAGGTGCGAAATCTGTTAAGAAAAAGCTAGCAATGTTATAACAAAAGGGTCGAACACCAATTACGGTCGTAATAGACCCAAGACCCGGACGAACCTCACTCCATGAACCCGGGCACTCCTGCTAAGTCACCAAACATATCGAATCACTTGGAATAACCTGTGGCAGAGGTGTTGGTTATACAATAAATGGTTCCCGGGAAGGCGGTACCCATACCCGCCTACCAAATTGTGGTTTTTTGCACTTATTGCTTCATCCACATTCAAACATCATATTTCAATTAAGAATTAAGATTTGTTTTTAAGAATTTTCTAAGGTTAGTCATGTGACATGTCGTTTCTGACAAACCGAGCACTTCTTGCTTCGTCCACATTCAAACGTCAAATCTCGTAGTGCTTTAACCAATTAGTTGCCTGCGTTGCACAATCACTCAAAAACCTGTTGTCAATGGTAAAGCAAGCGGCGACTCGTGATTCGCACTGCTGGTACTGATTGCCGTGGCCGGCCGTTGCTAGTTGCCAGCTGTCAGCTGATAGTTCTTCGTCTATGGTTAAACAAGCTTTTTGACCAATCAAGACATAGAAACCAGCCGGTTTTAGTTTGGTTTCAGTTGCCTCGTCAGCGGAGCGCCTTAATTTTAACCGTAAACAGCTAATCAGAAATTTGGCGCGAAAAAAATATAAAAAAATAAATTTTTAACATCGTTCTAAAGTAGTCTACGAAGTTCAGATTTGCAACATCTGTAGTTGTAATAGATAAAACATTTCAATAGCTTCATTTTAATAACAAGAGGGAGCTACAAATATTTTAATTTTTTTTTTTGGCTGAATAAAGAAATAATTGGCTTTTTTATCCAGAAAGCAATCCTAGACAATTAAAATGGCGCATATATAAGCCAAAAATCGCTCCAGTGGTTGTATAATAGATTATTGTGATGCAAAGAAATAATAAATGCTATAGATGATAGAATTCCCTTTATTATTTATCTAACGAACGATATTCCCTTATATCAAATTAAACATATCACGGAAAAATGTGGAAACTGCCCTGGAAAACCTGGAATTATCAGGGAATTTTGAAATCCGTTTTTTGTGGCCACCCTGTTAAAGTGGGATGCTGAGGATAGCTAGTCTGTATTCTGTGGTGTTCTTTAATCAATAATTCAGTCCTTAGGGCCCCATTTGCGCATCATATATGCGCAGCGACTGTGCAGTGATTGCGCCGGTTGCACTTGTGTGATGCAATTTAAATAATGTCTTATTGCTGTTTATCTGATAGTAGCTCATTACCTTCAACTTTAAGTTCATTAGTGTTGTCGTGTGTTTGGTGATGTCTCCTGATTCCACAACATGGTTCCCCAGGTCATAGATTAATTGGTGTTTCTTCAGCCAACTTTAGCTAATGTCCTTAAAAGCTTAAGATATTAATTAAAAAAGCAGAAAAACATAACATTATCTTTTAAACCTATTTTTCAGTGTTGCCATGAGTGAGAAAGTGTGGCAAGTCAGGAAAAATATTTTAAAAATTACATAGTTTTGTAAATAAAGGGTGATAGGGCAGGCACTCTTTCTAGTTGGATTCTAGGCAATGCATCAATGAAATCAATTGTTTTTTTGTAGGTATAATTATTTTATTTTTAAATATGTATTTTATTTTTTATGTAATTTGTCTATTCCAGGTTCCAAATGTTCCACAAGAAGACCGGAGTCACAGGCCCCTACGTCCTGGGAACTGGTCTCATCACCTACCTCTGCAGCAAGGAAATCTATGTCCTGGAGCACGAATACTGGACCGGAACTACCATCCTGATCATGATGATCTTGGCACACAAGAAGTTCGGCCCCAACATTGCCGCCTACCTCGATAAGGAAGTTGACGTGAGTAAATAACATAAAAGATGAATGATCCCGAAAAGTTCAATCAATATAATAATAACTGTAACTTGACTTCTCAAACACTTGACCAAAGTCGAGTGCATACTAGATACTCATTTTTCTTATTATCCTAACCTAACCTGACCTCACTTTATATACATCGAACTATGTATAGGCATTTACCTTTTTGCGTTATGCAAATTTCAGCAATTTTGATTTTCAAATTTTGAGCTCTTCCTTCTAGAAACAGTGGTGGCTTGCTCTAAAAAGCAAAGGAGCCACGCACTACCTGAATTTCTGTCAATCTAAAAATTCCCGAGTGTCGAAGAACCTACAAAATTTCCGACATGCCACATAACAATATGAAACTCGATTCAGTTATCCATGCATACGTAACAAGTGCAGAGCTACTTGTGCCCATATTTGGAGCAGTAGTTCGTTTTGGATATCACTCACACGATTTTACTTGTGTTTACATTTTCAAACAGTCGAAACCGCAGGTATGTACATTGCTTGGCAAGTTTAACATTTATGCCACCGGCGCTCGTAGTTTTACCACCACATTGAAAGGAACGGTTAGTTTACTGGCATCTTAATTGCGAATGGGATATTGTGTCTCCAATTTAATTTAAATCTACTCTGTTTCAGACAATGTTCGGCTTGCAGATTAGTTGTTGATCATCGTCTGTTGAATTCTAAACATTTCTTGTCTTGCGTACATTTTGAAGTTAACCTTTCCCTTACTGTGCTGAAAAAATCCGCGCGTTCCGGTGCTGTATAATCACTACACAAGCAGAAATGGTCGATTTAAAAGCCGAAAAAAATGAATATTCATAGCAAATCGCTATATTTCATTATAGTTGTAGTCAAAAATGATAATAATTGATGTTTAATTGCTGAAAACATGAAAAAAAACATCGGTAGCTCAAAGAAACGATGCTCATACAACATACGAAGAGACCACTCCGAATGAATGCCGGGCGGTGACTGGCGGCGCCGTCCGCGGTCCGCGAGGAACAAACACGATTGATGACTGACCAGTAACCACACGGTTCTCTTTCTCGCGCTCACTTATATCGAAGTAGGTGAGAGTGAGACGTGCATAGTGTCGCATTAGCCGCACGCATTTGTACATCTCACCCGCAGCACTGATCATACGCCAGACGTTTGATTGTATTGGCGAATTTGTTTTCGATTCTCACAAAATACCTCTTATGTGCCCGAATGGTACTGATTATTATTTTTTTTTAATTTTTATTTAATGAGTAAATGTATAACGGAGGATTACCTAAAATATGAACCCAGAATTTTCCAAATTTACGGAGATATTAGGTGCAAGAAGCAATGTGTAGTAGATACACATCGCAGGCAAGGGAGGGTTAAATTGCAGAATATTTCAACTAATTTAGATTACTTTTGTGTTTGTTTATTGTAAGTATTCAAAGTGATTTTGATAAATGTGCAGTATATTAAGAAAACTAGGTTGAATTTTTTAGCTAGTAAATATGATTACATTGAGTGAGTTTACTAGCAGATAGTGAATTCGCCGGCTAGTAGTTTGTAATCTCATTCAATGTAATTGTGGCTTAAAGAGGCCATAATCCATAGAACATTAATATCAGAGCTTTCCGAGAGGCTAGAGTATTGTAATATAAGCAAAGTCTGTAATGATAATGGCGCAAGTGATTCTGACCTTGTCCTTGTACAGTTTCTTTATACATCGCATTTTATTTTTAACATCTAGGCTGTCACCCGCCTGCCGGCGGGCTTACGACAAATGAGAGGTTAATGTATGGCTATTTTTTGGATACCTATAAAATCTATGAACACCTTGATAAGATGGATACGTTTTTAGATTTTCACGGTCAAAATCATTTCCAAGAGGATAGCAGAACATTTTCGTGCATGTAAACTTGGCCATCCTGATAAATCGGCAATCGCCGAGCACTTAATTGAAACCGGCCATTATTTTGGATTTGTTCCTGAGGTCCTGGGAAGACCCAAAACTTATAGATCACGCCTGATTACGGAGGCAATTGAAATCTACAAAAATCCAATTAATATTAATAGAGACGACGGAGCTAAGCTCAACAGCTCTTGGTATCCGGTAATTGACGGCTACACCAAAGCTAACCGCAAAAAACCATGTCTAAGTATACTTTAATAACATATAATAATTCAATACAAAAGTATAAAACCATTTGTTTATACCTTGATATTGGCTACATTCGCTTCAGATTGGTTTTTTCTAATTCTAGAATTCGCCACAAGATGGCACTACTTTCGTTGGAAATTTCGTTACATTTCTCGGTGGACGGGCCCCAGGCTAACGTAAATACTGCGCTTTCACCAAATTTCCCTTTCAAAGTAGTTCACTTTCTTCTGAAATAAAGCTAACGGCACGGTATCGCTTCCAACTAAATAAGCACACACTTAACACTACATATTCACATCGACAGATCTGCCGGATCTGCCCTGATGATGGACACTGCAACGCTGTCCGAAACGTCGGCTAAAGAAGAAGGTAGCACAACACGGCATAACACCCCAAAAACAAACAACGAAAACCTTGATAAGATGCCTGCGGTATCTGAGTGACCCCTCATGGTAACAGGAGGTTTTTTTTTCATCTTGGCATGTCAAAAAAACGATAAGCATCCCCATCAAAATGAACCGGGGGTCGTCCATTTGCAAAAGGCATAAATTGAAGAGTTTTATGTGTATTTTCCTGCAACCTTTTAACCTCTCATTTGTCGTAAGCCCGCCGGCGGGCAGGTGACGGATCACAAGTTAAAAAATAAAATGCAATTTTAACTCTTATGTATAAAGAAACTGTACAAGAACAAGAAAAGAATTTCTTGCGCCAATATCATCCCGGAGTTTGCTTTTTTTACAGTACTCTAGCCTCTCGGTATGCTCTGATATTAATTTTCTATGGAATATGGCCCTAACCTCTTAACTGTCATCCGACATTCAAGAGGTTAAAAGGTAAATAATGTTGTAGTCTAAATGGTTGGTTTTGTTCCTTAGGCTCTGGAGAACGAGTACTCACAGGGACGCAAGGACAAGCGCACTGCCATGGAGGAGGAAATCGCAGACGAGAAGCTGGAACAGTGGAGGGCTGAGGGCACCACACTGCTCATGGAGGCCAAACGGGAGAACATCCTGCTGCAGCTGGAGGCCGCCTACAGGGAGAGGGTGGCACACACTTACCAGGAGGTACCCCTCATCATTTTTAACATTTATTTGGCAAAAAGCTTCAAGCTCCAACTGCACTGAGACAGTTACCCTTTCTTGGGTAATATTTACCAGAACCAAGGAAATGAGGATGAGGAAGAAAAAGGTTGCGAGATCGTTCAATAAACATAGCTAAAGACATTTAAATCAACTTTTGAATCACTAAACATAACTAAAGACATTTGAATCAACTTTTGAATCACTAAACATATTTAAATCAATTTTCGAATCACTAAACGTAACTAAAGACATTTTAATCAACTTTTCGATTCAATTTAACTTACTTTTATTAATTAATGTTGTTAACTTTATAATTAAATGTTATTAAAAGAAGAAAAATAAAAATATACCCAAAATGTAACTGATACACGATTATGTAGTGATATGATATTATATATTATTCAAATAACTTCTGATGAAATAATTTTTTTTTTTTTAAATATGTACATGGTCATGGTGGTCATGGTCATCTTCCACTACGCAACGAAGTGCAAAATATTATGCATGTGAATAATGACATAATATGTACGTACATAAATATAGTACAAATTTTCCGTGCCGGTGTCAGTCACCCGTAATATTTTACGGCGAAATTTGCTTTTTTTTGGGCGAAATTCACACTATTTTTTTGTGGAATTTTTTGGAAATCTGTGTTATCTTTCAGCAAAAGCCGGTTTTTTGCAACAGTGATAGCTTTTTTTTTGTATTTTGATTTTATGGCTATTCAAACTTGTCAAAACTGTACACAAAAGATATAATTTATAATAATACTTTCTTATTTTAATAACTCAGGTACGGGCCATACGTCATTCCTATGTCTACCTACGTTAAATTATCGTGAAAACAAGCTTATGGGTCCAAGCGGTTAAAATACATACCAGAAAAATGCTTGAAAAATACGACAATTCGCATAAATATGCCCAAAATTTTCAAATTTTGCTTTATTTATTTATTTTTATTTTTTATAGTAAACATCTCACAAGAGTCCCAACTGCTCCCGTCAGGAGCCAGTGAGACTATGGCATCCCCAATTGGGGTATGTTGTGAGGCTGAAGGTAAGCGGGGAAGGGTGCGAGATGGGGAAGAGGAAAGTGGGGAAGTACCTGGCTATTCAGATCTAGTCACTAAACACGGCCACCTCAATAACTTCACTAAGCCATTTCAAGCAACGTTTCAATTCTGAATGGTGGTCTTACACCAGGGCGATACTGAGAGTATCTTCCACTCTGGAACGTGCTGCAAATATAGTATATATTATTTTTAATTAATTAATTGTGAAATACACAAATTAATCAAATAAAATTTATTTGCGCACAATGGGGTTTGAACCCGCGAACTTCGGAATGGGAGTCTAAAGTCTTGCCCCTGGACTATACCGACTGTCAAATTATGTAGTCGCATTATTATTTGAGTTTTTATGGTTAATTACTTTTAAGTTGAATATTCCCTTAGAAAAAATAAACTATTCTTTTTTATTAATAACTCAGGTACGCGGCGTACGTCATTCCTATGTCTACCCACGTTAAATTATCGTGAAAACAAGCTTATGTGTCCAAGCGGTTAAAGACTTCGAATATACATACACTTGAGGATCGACAAAGGATAACTGATATGTTTTAAAAATTGTAAATTTGGAGCTCGACTGTTGCAAACTCATAAGTCTAGTAAATTATAAGATTACCTACTCGACACTAGTCGTAAGGACCTATTCCATTGTCACTCACTGTTCACAAAAAAATTATGTAGCAAACTTGCCAATAACCTCGCCTACATAGTTTAGCAAACGAATATACAAATAATATCGACATTTTTTATTATGTATAACAAATTCAATGTTTAAAACATACCTAAACAAATCTTTCCATCACCAGGTCAAGAGGCGTCTGGACTACCAGGTGGAGACAACCAACGTGGATCGCCGCATCTCCCAGAAACACATGGTCAGCTGGATCGTCAACAACGTCCTCAAGTCCATCACCCCCGACCAGGAGAAGGAAACCATCAACAAGTGCATCAACGATCTGGGACTCCTCGCAGCCAAGTAGTGAACACAACCACAACTCTCCGTTTAGAATATTACAATCCATCGTTTACTATTGCAAGAATCAAACATCATCCAACGTGAAAAACATTGCAATACTTAGAACACAGATATACAATAATTCTTAGATGGGCAGCCAACCCATCTAAGCATTATGTTTCCACGTTAGAACGTTATTCACAAAATAGTAGCGAGTGTTCTGTCTTATATGGCGAATATTATCTTCCATGATGAAATTTTTCTGCTGGATCATGGATATCTTTGTAAATAATTAAATGTAAGGGCAGATCACGACGTTGCTGCATTTTGTTGATGGGTTATTTAATCGTAATAAATTATCAACAAAATATATTGTGTTTTATTTGTTTTACAATAGGTATCCTTTTCAGATCAGAAGTATTTTTCATTCGGTTGCAATGAAGATAAAAACAATACAAACAAAAAGTATCAATCAACCTTGATGAACCAATAAGTAATGTAATGGACCGGCAAATCGACCCTACGGAATAACAAGGTTCCAACTAGGGATGTTACGAATGTGATATTTTTCACATTCGCGAATGCGAATGCGAATGTTCAGAGTGCAAATGTGCGAATGCGAATGTTAAGGAATCACATTAAAAAAACTTTAGTCAACATTAATCATCGTTTTAATAAAAACAATAAATCAATTCTTATACAGTAAGTTATAATCGTAATTAAGCAATTAATCGAAGTTCAAAAGAGGCATATTATATTTCAGAAAAGGCGATTTTACAGCCTTTTCTCCCAGGAGGCGATTTCTAAGGGGCTCGTATATAAGGCCGGCTGCACTGAACAATTGTTCACTCGGAACGCTGGCCGGTGGAGCGCTCATATATGTAAGAGCCAGTTTTGTCAATTTGTCGTATTTCAATTTAGTATTCCACCAGTCCAAAGGGTTTTCATCAAGAGAGGCTCGTTTTCCTTCAAGATATGCCTTCAATTGAGCTTTGATTTCACAGCTTATAGTGCCTCCAGATTCTGCACCGTCTGAGTTTTCGGGCGAGTCACGACTTGATCTGCACACATTCACATTCGCTAAACATTCGCATCGATTGTTGCGAATGCGAATGTTTAACATGATGCGAATTATTCGCGAATGCGAATGTTCGTAACATCCCTAGTTCCAACAGGCAATTTGAGCTGATTTGAGTTATTGATTGGATAATGTTCCTACTGTACTATTATTTATCTCTTCTATAGACATCAACATCAAATAATGCATATTAAAGGAAATAGAAAAGTATCTGGACTACTTAGCAACCATGCATTTCCTATGGAAGTAGTTGCTTTAGAATCTCACTGGGCACACGCATCGCAACGTGTGGCCAGTGTGATTATTAAAGCATGAATTATTGAAGCATCTATTTCCATAGAAAATGTATGGTTGCTAAGTAGTCCAGATATCGTTATGTGTCGCTCAGGTAGCGTAAGTCGACCCAGTATGTATCTACCTTTATTTGGACAAATTGTATAATCCCTTATTTGAAATTAAGTAAATGTTACATAAAATATATGTATTATTTTTAATTGATAAACTAATGTTCAATCAATTAAAAATAATCAATATTTGACGGCTTAAAGTCCAAAAAATGTAGACATGATATGTCTCGACGCCACCTAGTGGGAAAGTTAGCACTTTCTCATATAAAAATAAAGTTGGTTGTTTGCGGGTGAAAAAATGAAATATGCGGGAATTGTTGAATGAAACACTAGTATATATTGAATCATTGGCGGGTAAGAGATAAGCCGCCGTAGCTTAGTGGATAGAGCTCCTGACCGGCAATCAGAGGGGCGCGGGTTCGAGTACCGTCGTCATTATAATTCGTTTGCGGGCCACGTTGGGTCTGGGGTTGGGCAGCCTTGGCCTACGTCATCTTTGGGGATGCTGTGTGGAAGGGTTTTTTAAAGGACAACTCAAGTCAGTCTGAAGAAACCTCCCTACAGAGGCAACAAAATTACTAATCAACTCTTACGTAGTCTCAGGTCTCGATTACTCTAATGGCATTAATGTTAGCCTTCCAAATATCAAACGTGCAGCGGCACGGCTCATAACCCCGGGGTCTCTAAATATTCGCACATTTCAAAACACCTTCGTAACCTTCACAGGCTCAAGTGCCCTGAAAGAATCCAGTACTGTGATCTAAGAGTATGGATATTAGAGAGACGGCATGTGAAGTGTGCCCGCGCGCTCCAAGTGTGCCTTTTCGAGAATTTTACCCAAACGGCTTACATTGGCTGCTGGTTTTTGGACGTTTAATACGTTCCGACAGCAGCCATTTTACATGGTGACAGCCAATGTCAGCCATGTGGGTAGAATTCTCGAAAAGGCACACTTGGAGCGCGCGGGCACACTTCACATGCCGTCTCTCTAATATCCATACTCTTAGACTGTGATGGATGGTGTTTAAATCCATCAATGAAATGGCCCCACTTTACAATTCTGAACTATGCGTCCTGGAAGAATCTGATCCAAGGCAGTCAACCCTTAGATCAGCAACATCATCAGCTAAAGGCAGACTGATAGAACCTAAGCGCAAGCCTAACAGTAAGTTTGGAGATAGTGCTTTCGGAGTATCTGAGCCTAAGGTTTGGAATAAACTCCCTCCGGAACTAAGTTGCATAACAGAATTTAGGCCCAAACTAAAATCCTACCTTTTTAGGCTCTCACATCCTTAAATTAAATATATCTCTCTGAGAAAATCATTCTTGTATTGCTTGTAATATGTATTCATCCCTTTTTTCTTATTAGATTAACATTATTCGAAGCTTCACACATCAATCTGTTTCTACCGAGGGAAGAATCATATTTAGGAAGATAAATATTCTAATCAAATCCTTGTACTATTGTACCACCAATCATAAAATTTTCCTTTACCCAAACTAAGAACATATTATTATTAAAATATATACAAGGAGTAAATAATGGCTTTTCCAACAACAGGTGTTCCTAATTACGTCCTCTGCGTGTATACTGTATCTAAATTTCTCTACATAAACACTGTTAATCTAAAGCACACTCGATCGATAAGGATTGTATCGATAACTTTCGGTAACTTCTCATCGTACCCTAGCGTGACTGCAAATCGTCAACGAATAAGTGACAGTTCACAATGACTAACTGTCCGTGATACATTCGACATCAACTGTTGTATGTTGTACGAACAATGAGAAGTTACCGAAAGTTATTCTGTGAATTGTTATCGATCGAGTGTGTAGGGGGCCAGGTAATTATGGTCCTGTATATTTTCTGCATTTAGAGATCATACATAAAAAATTTATCATATGAATTCATCCCTCCCAAGGCAGTGCGCTATGGGAGGGATGGATTGAGAGAGTCCTACTGGAGAGGCCAAATGGTCTCCCTCAACCAGTCTCTCCCGATCCGGCTCATCACGAAGTAAGTGGGCAGTCGTATCCGACGCCAAGACCTAGACAAACCTTAACCCATGAACCCGGGCACCCTTAAACATAGCGAACCATTTGGGGTGATCTATGGCAGAGGTTTTGGTTATCCAATAAATGGTTCTCGGGGTGGCGGTATTCATGCCCGCCTCCAAAATTGATATGAATATATTATTAGCGCAAAAAAGGGGGTCGCGATCGGAATTATTCCGGTAGTCCCAATTTTTTAATATGTTTTATGCACTCATCTTCTGATGTAAAATCTGAGTTTTCGACCTTGGTGCACTTGAGCTATCGCCGCCATATTGAAAAAACCAATCGAAATCGCGCCAAAATCTAGTTTTTATTTTAGATTCCTCGTCCTTGGGTCAAACCTCCAAATGTTTTCATCGATCTCATCAGAGTTTGTTCGATGGTCATGTCAGACCAAAATGTATGAGATCGTCGAATTGTAAACAGGCCCTCTTTGGTAAACCTTTTGCTACGTCCAGACTGCGGCCAACTTCCAACTTCAAACGTTTGGACGATTGTGTGGAGGAGTAGTTCGTGCGTTGGAAGATCGAGTTGGAAGGTTGGAGTTCGAGTTGGCCCGGGATCGCCTCCGAGGCGATCGCGACGGCCAACTCACACGAACCAGCCTGCAGCAGCCACACATCAGTCTGCGAACGGCCAGCGATCAAGACACGTGTGCCGCGTACCATTAATATGAACATAACATTACGGGAGAGTGGTATAACAATTGTTTGAAAACATGTCGTGTATATACTTGTACGTAATAATTGTAGGCAACTGATAAGATAAGCGCCGAATCAGCTGTTCGACATCCGCCATTTTGAAATTCGGAGTTTGGAGTTGGAAGGTTTTTAATTTGGTAGGCGGGTATGGGTACCGCCGCCCTGGGAACCATTTATTGGATAACCAACACCTCTGCCATAGGTCACCCCAAGTGGTTCGCTACATTTGGTGACTTAGCAGGGGTGCCCGGGTTCATGGGGTAAGGTTTATCCGGGTCTTGGTGGCGGATGCGTCGACCCACCTTCTGCGTGGCGGGCCGGATCGGGAGATGCCGGTTGAGGGAGACCCTTTACAACTGGTTAACGCTGTCCGGGCCGCTCGGTAGTACAGGGGCCCGACCCTCAGGCTCACGACTGAGGGTGGGCTGCCCCATCAACGAGTGAAAAAACCCCGCCGCTGCTGTTGTGCCGGTTCGTGACCGGAGGGGACCCAGCAGCAGCGTTTGGGGCGCATTGGGCGACCTCTCCAGCCGGACTCTCCCGGCCCATCGCCTTGCACCGCAGTGGGTGGGATGGATTCATACGCCTATCACTCCTGGACACTCTGGTCCCCAGCTTCCTACCCATCCCTCATACCTTTTCCTTTCCCAGACCTCCCTCTCCCATCATAACCTTTACATAAAAATACTTAAAATCATGAATATTACAACCACAACTACTAACATCCTTACAGCGGCGGGTAGCAGGCGTCCCCGGTGCAGGCCAAGACTGTTGGTGAATTTTGCCAACATTCGCGGCCTGCACACAAATATAAATTCCGTCCATCACCACCTCCATTCTCAACGTCCCAACCTTCTTTTCCTCTCTGAAACACAGATAGCTCAGCCTCTAGATGCCTCCTATCTGGACTGCCCGGGCTACGCCCTCGTCGGCAAGTTCAGACCCAAAGGAGGTATCTGTCTCTATAGTCGATCTGACGTCAACTGTGTGCGACTGTTGAATCTGGAAAACTCCAGATTTGACGTAATGTGGGTGCGCGTCAATCTTGCCAGTACGGTAAGGTTCTATGCGTGTCTATACCGCTCACCGAACCTTAGCGAATCAGACACGTCCGAGCTCTTCAAACATTTGAGCGAAACTATTGATGATCTCTTGCCCCGCTACCCCTCGGCCGAGTTTGTGGTTCTGGGGGACTTCAATGTTCATAACGAACCATGGTTGAAGTTCTCGGGATCAACAGACTCGGCTGGCCGACAGGCGGAATCCTTTGCCCTTTGCCACGGATTGGAGCAAATGGTTCAGGAGCCTACAAGGGTTCCTGATGTCCAGACTCACCGCTCCAATCTGTTAGACCTATTTCTAACCACTGTGCCACACGGTTACAAGATTGAGGTCACAGCGCCTTTAGGATCGTCCGACCACTGCCTGGTGACGACCTCAATCCCCGTCAACTTCAGACCACCAAACGAGAGGCTGAAGAGAAAAGTATGGCACTATAGGTCAGCAGATTGGTTCGGTCTGCGGGCACATTTCAATGCTTTCCCGTGGTCAGCTGTCTGTTTTCGGACTTCGGATCCCTCAAGATGTGCCCAGGAAATTGGTGAAGTCATCACATCCGCAATGGATGGCTTCATTCAATCCACTGTCAAGGAAACTGGTGTGGGCTCAAAGCCGTGGTTCAGTCGACAATGCTCCGAAGCAGTTCGGCGAAAAAACGCGGCTTACCGAGCCTACAACACATCTAGAACATCCGAAAACAGAGCAGCATATAACAAATTGGCAAAGGAATGCAAGAGGATCATAAATAGGTCAAAGTTCGAGCACGACCTGCAGATCAGCAAAAAGCTGGCTGCATGCCCGCATGGCAGCAGAGCCTTCTGGTCGCTTGCGGGCTCAATAGGTCGCAATTTCTGCAAATCCAGTCTGCCACCTCTTACCAGACCTGACGGCTCACTAGCAAACACCGCCACCGAAAAGGCAAACCTATTAGGTAAAATGTTTGCGGATAACTCAACCCTCGATGATCGAGGTGCAGTCCCGACGTCGGTTCCTCACTGCGGTTTCTATATGAAAAAGCTGAGGATCCGGCATCGGGATGTGCTCCAAGTTTTACGAGGGCTTGATGTTAATAAAGCTAGTGGGCCTGACGGAATCCCCGCCCTGGTATTGCGGAGGTGCGCTGCAGAAATAGCTCCGATTTTGACGAAGCTTTTCAAAATGTCCCTGAATTCTGGCTCTGTACCCTCTGGTTGGAAAAAAGCGGTTATCCATCCTATCCCAAAGAAGGGTGACCGCTCCAACCCGGCCAACTACCGCCCCATAGCGATCACATCAGTTCTATCCAAGGTGATGGAACGGGTGATCAACGACAAACTGCTCACATACCTCGAGAAGAACAAAATTATTAACGACCGTCAATACGGATTCCGGCGGAACCGCTCGTGCGGTGATCTTCTCGCGTATGTGACGCATGTTTGGGGGCGGTGCCTGGAACGTTTCGGTGAGACCCAAACGGTCGCACTGGATATTTCCAAGGCTTTTGACCGGGTCTGGCACCGAGGACTTGTCAACAAACTGCCTTCTTACGGACTTCCCGCATCCTTGTGTACGTGGATTGCCGACTTTTTGAGGGAGAGGTCGATTCAGACGGTTGCTGATGGCTTCACCTCTTCCTCGCACTCGATAAATGCTGGCGTCCCACAGGGATCGGTTCTGTCTCCGACTTTGTTTTTGTTGCACATCAATGACCTTTTGACATGTGCACCAATTCATTGCTACGCGGATGACAGTACAGTCCATGATAGCTTTTTGTTTGACAAGCCCCCAAAGGGTGCACAAATTCCAACGGCTCGGAGGGCTTTGAAGCAAAGAATGGACGGTTACCTCGAGAGTGTTTTCTCTTGGGGTAAGAATAATCTCGTCGAATTCAATGTTTCAAAGACCCAATCATGTCTGATTACGTCTAAAAGGGATCGAAATGACAATCTAGTCTCCTTCAACGGTAGCATTCTTCCAAACAGGTCCTCCATTGATATGCTCGGTGTAACTCTAAGTGACCAGCTCAGGTACGGGGGCTCCATCGAGGCCAGAGTTAAGTTGGCCTCTCAGAAACTGGGCGTACTGTACAGGGCCCGCAGATACTTTAATTGTACACAACTGCTAACCCTGTACAAATCGCAAGTGCGCCCCACTGTTGAATTTGGCAGCCATCTTTGGTCTGGAGCCCCGATGTACCTGAAAAACACCCTCGACTCTGTGCAGAAACGGGCGGTCCGCTTGATAGATTCTCCTGTCTTAACAAACGGATTGCAATCTTTAGAGCACAGGCGTCGGGTGGGAATGCTATCCTTAAGCCGAAGCCGAAAATTATTATGGTGCATCATGTATGCATGCAACGCTTATTGTTTGTTGTTTTTTGGTATGCATTTCGCAACATAACAATTATTGTTAAGCTACTTAATTTAGCCCATTGGTAAAAATTTCCATTAAAAATATTTATGTATGTTTATTAATATGACAATAATTATAATTATGACATTTTTGATCAAAAACAATCTCTAAATAACATGTTTAAATAACGCAACATTAGTAAGTAAGTACTGCAACAATATTTCAATCACCGTTTTTCTTTCCTGGCAATGGCAAATTGGCAAATTCCTTTTTGTTTGATGGCAATATTAGTGTTATTCCATTTTCCACGAATTTCAAATATGTGGGCATCTCACAACAATAAAATTACTAATAAGACATTTAGTTTAGCCGGTAGGTACAAATTCCCATTAATAATATTGACAGCGTGTCTGTGTTTAATACGAAGATAATAATTTTATGTCGTTTTTGTTAAAAAATAACCTCTAAATAACATGTAGGTTATGGACACCTTTTCGTATGAAATTATTTGTATTTATATTTTTATATTTGTAGTTTATCATTAAATAAAGTTTTCTTACTATAGAAATCGTTTCATTTTTATTACAAACTAAGAAACACCTGTTAATTTCAAATAAATTAAATATATTTGGTCATATAAAGCAGATATGAAAACATATTACGTACTTGCTGATTTTAGTAGAGTATTATTTACTGCCCTGAAGAAACTACGGTTTTAGCGAAACCCGGTCGGCATTAAATATAAAAATGGTATATACTAAGTTATTGTTTTATTTTAAATTAAATATACAATACCCAAATTGATGATACATAACCTCATAATAAACATTTTTAAATTGTTGAAAGCTATCACCATCGCAATCTTTTACGTATAAACTATACTGAAAACGTAAATCGTTACCTAAAAGTATTAATTCATAATTTAAAATTCACACATAAGGTTGATTATAACATGTACCTATAAAATATTTCGTTTGACAAGCAAAATCACTTTCGATGACGTTTCAAGACTATGCATTCGAATTCTGACATCGAGAAGCGAGAATCGATTCCAAGTTCGATGACGTTTAAAACCGATTGTCTCGGACTGTGCATTCGAATGGATTCTGATATCGAGAAGCGAGAATCGATTTCAAGTTCGATGACGTTTCAAACCGATTGTCTCGGCCGTGCATTCGAAAGAATTTTGACATCGAGAAGCGAGAATCGATTCCAAGTTCGATGACGTTTCAAACCGATTCTCTCGGACTGTGCATTCGAATGAATTTGACATCGAGAAGCGAGAATCGATTTTTCTATGGAAATGAATCGAAATCATTCGATGGTAAAAAAGATCGAGTAAATAATCGATTATTCATCGATTGTGCCCATCGCTAGTCACAATCACAAACCCAACATTTTGCTCGGAGTCGGCCCCCCCTGAACTTAGCCAATGAAGCCATAAATAAACAACGAAGCAATTGGTAGCAATGAGCACTGCGAAACCTACTCATCGCTAGTTTGGAGTGGTCAGGTGGGGGGGGGGCTACGTTTCCGCGCGCCGCCGTTGGCCTTGAAACGCTCGCAGTCGCTGCTCACCTCCCGCCGGGTGAAGATGGACGAGCCCGCCCCTGGAGCGCGGGTAAGTTTATTTTTTTTTATAAACCTTATGATTAATTCGTGCAATCGGCTAATAACTACAAATACTTCAAACATTTTTTTAAACTACGTCGTTGAATAATTCATGTACATTGCTAAAATTATGCTGATTTTATAACCATTATTAATTAATAGTACTGTTATAAATAATTTAGTGGTTTTAGGTGATTTCTTAAGTGATTCATCGGTGATTTTCTACAAAAATTTGATTTTGTAATCGGTAAACTAAGTGGCGGCACAATACCCCAATAATGGGAGTTTGCTCAAGGCTGACATTTTAATTAATTCGTGACCATAGTGACTTTTTTTTCAAGCCGCTACCCACGGATATAATTATATTTTTATTTAAGGTTAATAAAAACTGTGCCTTACCATTAAAGTATTTTACATAAAAAGGTTAGAAAATTTTATAATCCGTTTTTCAATTATAAATGTAGCGGTTAGCACCAGATTTTATTTTTGTAGACGATGAATTAATAACTTTCGGAGGGATTCGTTTAGAAACATCTGAGATTTTACTAATACATTCATCGGAATTAATTGAAATGAACCCCTCGTAATGATCAAATTCCCAGACCTGCTAGGGCGAATAAATAATCCATAAGCCGCCATACTTTTAACAGGCACACATATTTTGGAAAAATGCGCAACGTTTCAACTTAAATACTGTAAGAATGGTTGTTTAAATTTTTTTTTAACAATTCTTCAAATATTTGAAGTTAGTTTTTACGTTCTGTGTAAGTTCTATTCAAGTTCTGTGGTAATTTCTATTTTATGAAGCAAGTGGCCTATTAGATATAATAAAATAACTTGAATAAAACTTACAACGTAAAAATAAACAGCAAATATTTGATGAATAATTGTTAAAATATTTTGAAACAACCCGTCATAAGAAACGAGTAATTACGTTTGGAAAGATGGTAAAATATGGAGAAAAAAAATCACTTTTATATGAATTTGACATTTGCTAAGTTTTGTTTCAAAATAAAGACGCAGGAACTACAATAAAGTGTAATTTCCATAATCTGTGCCTGAAAGCGGCGCCTCGTGGAACATTTAATGAATATGTAAATTAAAACATTTAACACATCGTAAGCATTAATATTGTGAAATAATTTCGCAACGACATTATTTGATTGCGCAATAATTTCACAATTACATTAATTAATTACGTAATTATTTCACCACATCTTGTCGTTGTCTATCTGGTGATCTGCTGCTGTATCTATTGCTGGTAGGTTCACGCTGCCTCATTTTCAGTTTAGTTTTAAATTTGTTTTTTTGGTAAATTAACAACAAATATTATATAGGAGAGGCCTGGGGTGCCCTGATACAAATATGCAAAAGTTGATTTAAAAAAGAACTCATAATTCTCTCGTAACTTTTATTATATTTCATTTGAAAAAGTGATATTTCAGAAAAATATATGGTAAATGTTTACTACTCCGCTTACCGGATAATACGGAATTCGAAGTTCGATACACGGATACGCACGGATAATACGGAGCGGAACATTTCCTTTGCCGCCATTTCTTTGGATTTGATATTGCGATTTTTTTTTTCAATCTAAATAAGCATGAATTACTTAGTTTACCCAGCCTAAGAACCTAATAACCTATTTTGTGCACGTAAATAGTTGTATGTTGTAATAATTGAAGTTGTATAAGTCCGTTTCACTTGGCCAAACGTGGCTGTCAAACACTTCGCTTAGTGAAATAATCTTATAAAATTGAAATATAAAATGCATGTTTTTTCGTCTCCCCCGAATTAAATACTGAATTTTCGTAATAATAAAGCAAAATCTAACTGTTTGAATAAAAAATATTCCGTATTAACCAGTAGGCGGAGTATGAAACTATTAATAAATATATTTATGTTCGAAGGAAAATAATAAAATTGTTGCTTTTAATAAAGCTTTTCAGATTTTTTTAGTTAGGTACCATTATTTTCTTATTTATATTCTCATTTATATTCTCGATTAACGACAAACGTGTTATTTATCCTGTATGGTTTCATAGTGCTTTCACACAAACGAAGTATTGAATTCTATAAGTCTAAACATAAACTGGTCGCACAGTTTATACCCGCGCTGTGCAAACGGGTTCCCTACAGAGCATCGGACCATCCCTGTAAAACATGGATTTATATATCGCTGAAACGTGGTTTTTAAATTTCGGCCGGTTTCATACTAAACATGGATTTGAGGTCAAAATACCCAACCAAACTGAAAAATTATTTTTGTAATCTAAAGGTATATCATAAGTCTAGTCAGGACAGGTGCTACTTCAATTATTTTTGCTTTTAAATGATGATGTATAGGTTATAGGTAATTAAAGAAATCAGTTTTGCTACATTTTGGAAGCTACTTGGCAATTTTATTGTGAGTTATTTATAATTATTGAAAATAAATCCTGCCATATACTCTGATGTAAAAAAAAATTCGTTAAAAACGCGTTTCTTTGGGTAGAAATTTTAGGACAAGTTTTCTTTCCGATGTAATTACGTAATTTGTAATTTAAATTTACACTCATCAAAATTCTTTCTTAAAAATATATATTTTTAATTTTATATTACATCGTATTTCTAGAAAAATGTAGTAAAATTATTTTTTTAAATGTTTTCATTTACTCGTAAATAATTGTCCAAGTTGCCTCTAAAATCGTGAAATATTAAAATTTATATTTTATAGATTAAAATCAAAAATAAATAAAGTAACACCTGTCCGGATTAGACATTTGATATACCTACACATGAATAGATATTTGTTAGAGTTTAACATTTGCGATGTTTCGTTTCAATCTAAATGCGCGTGAATTAGGTTTACCCAAACTAAGAACTGATAACCTAGGGTAGGGTAGAAGAGTTTTGCCCTTTTGTATGTACAAGTTGAAAGAGAAAACACGTTTGTTTTATTTCTAGAAATTATAGTACCTACTCACCATCCGATTTGCAGAACTGCTTGCAGGACGGCATGTCAAACCGCCAACCGAATTATTGTTATTCCGACGGCCCGACAAAGGGAATAACAATAATTCGGCTGGCGGTTTTGCTTATTCACGATTCAATTTGCAGAAACCTAGCCTACTGTCATGCAAAGTAGTTTTGCAAATCGGATGGTGAATAGGGCTTTTTAGCCATAGAATAATTAAAATGTGTTCCAAAAATGAAATTTAGAGAAAAAATTTGCAAACTTGTGAAGATTTTATTAATTAGTTTTGTATGAGATGACAAAAAAGTGAGGTCACAGTTACCTTTTTAATAGAATTGCCTAACACAATATGTTTGTGTATAAAATGGCAAAAAAGTGTGGTGACAATTACGTTTTTAATTCAATCACGCCTAATGTCATGTGAGTGTATAAAAAGACAAATAAGGGAGATCACAATTACGTTTTTAATGCAATTGCCTAATACATGTGGGTGTGTGTGTATGTATAAAAAGACAAAAAAGTGAGGTCACGATTACGTTTTTAATTCGTGTGTGTATAAAAAGACACAAAGTGAGGTCACGATTACGTTTTTAATTCGTGTGTGTATAAAAAGACAAAAAGTGAGGTCACAATTACGTTTTTAATTCGTGTGTGTATAAAAAGACAAAAAGTGAGGTCACAATTACGTTTTTAATACAATTGCCTAACCTACACGTGTATAGGTGTTTTTTTCGTTTTCACTAATTTTAGTTAGAAAAAAACATAAGTCTCCCGTTTGTTAATAAATGGTATCGCTTATCACATATTTATTTATTTTATATTTATTGAATGAGTGCAAGTATTTTTATGCCTTGTAAAGGTCTAGCTCGGCAGGGTTTGCTTTATTTATGCTCGCTGCTCGGCAGGTTGCCTGTTCTGCCCTTCCCCCGTCCCGCGAATGCCTCTCCCGAGTTTCCCTCCCCCCTCCCGAGTTCCCCTCCGCCCTCCCGGGTTTTCTTGAACATATCCAACTCTTATGAAAGAAATGAAAAATTACTATAACGCTGTCCAAAACATTGGATAAAAAAGGTAGTGCAACACGGCATAATACCCCAAAAATAAATCACTATAAGCGTATTATGGCCTTTAGATGTCATTTTGTCCAAATTTCATCTTTTTAGGTTGGTTTTTTTATCATCACTTTGATGATAAATTTTATCATTTATTTTAGAAGATTGATTTTATCATCACATTGTCTTCCTGAGAAAGTTCCATAATAAGTTAAATATGGCGGCAAACACTGCTTATAAAAGTTTTTCCAAGTAATCATTATTTAAATGCATGGTTTTTCCGTCTCTCCCGGCATACATACTTGTTCGACATACCGTGTTAAAGTTTGGTATATTTAAAAAAAATAATTAATTTTGTGTTTCTGGAGTTGGACATTTTGGACCACGTGTCTATAAACCTTATGATTGCCTAATAAGAATAATTATTTATCCAGATACGAGGATATTGCCTCCTCGCCCTATCATGGGGGTGCCATGATTGGCAGCCAGGGGGGCTGTGATGGTCACCAGGCCCCAACCGTGCCACGTGCTCCTGTCAGCCCTACCAGATGATGCCCGTAGGATTCAAGGTAGGACCACCACAGATAGTCCAGTTATCTGAATGTAATGTAACTCTGTCATTAATATATTATATTGTCGTTAAATTGTGTAATGTGGGAAATGTATGCAGGGAGATTAGGTGGTTAGATTGTAAAGTGTACGAGTATTGTGATTGAAATGCATTGCAGATGTGAGAATCCGTAGTGTCATTTGTGTTTTCAAAATATGGAGTTTGGATTCGGTTTTTAGGTTATCATAGAGAAAGAAGGTTGAAGATTTTAGGAGCTAGGTAGATGAATTGTCCTTGTTCTGTCATAGTAAGCAGTTTAGTTTACTGCCTCTGTGGTGGAGGGGAAAGGCTCTCGATTACCAATCCGAATGTCGCGGGTTCAAAACAAGGCATGTGCAAATAAATCCCCTCCCAACTACCTTCCGCCTCACATCTCACAGCAAACCCTTAATATAGGATATTCTAGTCTCACTGTCTCCAGACGGGAGCAGTTGGGACTCTAGTGCGATATTTACGTAAAAGAATATACATTGTAGTGTCGATTGGTTTATACATCTGGTATTGTGATTGCGTTAAGAGTGTTTTATTATAGTATTTGTTCAAAAGCACGTTAGCATAAACCACTCAAGCGCTTTTTGCCACATTATGGCACTATTTTCAAAACCTCTGACTGCTTTGTTGCCAAAATGTGGCAAATTTTCAAATATTTTTTTTTATTAAAACGATTATATAATACATTGTACATTGAAAATATAACAAAATAAATATTCTCTAGATTCTTTAAAATGTTTAAGGTTAAAGATTTAATTATATATTTTTTATAAATCCTACAAATATGTGATAATAGACAAAAGATAGGGGAATTCATTGGCTACATAGAACTATAATCAGTTTGTATGTCTCCATATTCAAATTCGGAGATATGATTTTTTTAATGTGGGTGGAAAAATTTTGAGCATTTTTATTGCTTGCTTGAATGTAGGTATATTGTAAAGCCAGTTTTGAATGAAATACATCGATATTAAATTTTTTGTTTAAAAAATTTGATACGGGGAATAATCGACCTTTCTCATCGGAACCTCCCTGTGCAGTTGCAAGTATTTTTGAAATTTAATTCTCAGCCGCTGGTCAATGGGTCTTAAACACATTATCTAATTTTTAATTAAAATAATTAAAGAAAACCTCCTCCTGTAAATTTTGCTAATGGTAGTTAGGACAATTAAGCACTCGAGCGACGATATGTATATGAACAGATAATTTTCTCCTTCTGTTTTATCAGTTTTTAGGTAATTTTATAATAAGGGAAGGAGGTGCTTTTTTATCAATGCACCATAATTTGTTTGTGGTAGTTTGCAAATATAGATGCTAATAAAATATCACTGTGTATTGGTGAAAGAGAAAAATATCCAGAGCCCTGTATTTTTATAAATGTGAATACCGCACAAGAGTCCCAACCGTTCAGAGCCAGCCAATTGTTTTCGTACCCTAATTGGCTAGGTATGTGGTATGTCGTGATGTTGAAGGTAGCGGGGAGGGGAAGGAGATGGGGAAACAGGAGTTTTAAAAGTAGGTACCTCGCTACTCAGATCTAGTCACTTGTCAGACCTGAATTAAATCTGGTAGTGATTTGGTGCTTGATTGCAATTGGTAGAGTTATTTGAAAAAATTTTGTGTTTTTTTTTCAATAAGTAAATGAAAACTGCCAATTTTTATTAGCTAATAGAAAGTGAGGAAAAAATCTGATATATACGTATATTCAAATCGCACTATGAGTACTTTAGTGTATTAAGGTGATACACCACACCATATAGAATTCTGGATAAGGCCGCTAAAAATAACACTAACTCAGGTCCGGGACATACGTCATTCCTATGTCTACCTACGTTAAATTGTTGTGAAAACAAGCTTATGTGCACAAGCGGTTAAATTCCTGTTTAACACCATCCGCCTGTTTTGATTAATTCAAGAACAAGCTTTTTGTTTTTTTAATTTTGCAAAGCTAGGTCACAAGAATTTAAATGTTTTACGTATATTTTCTAAATAATTTAATTTATACATTATACAATATAACCATTAATTTATTTTGAACTTTATAGCAGTTTTATAGGCCTAATAGTAAATTTTTTTGGGCTCATAAAAAAACTAATCAAAAAATACTCGATTATTTCAGAAGAATTATATGTTCTACACGCAGTTTTTAATTAAGCATCTGAAATATTTCTAAGCTATATTGTACTCTGCATAAATATATTCTATGGAATTTAAGTGTCATTTTCAAGATTGAAACTGAATATCTGAAAAATTCAGACAATTAAGTCTACTTGCTATCTGTCTGTAACTCAATTTAATTTCTACAACTCGGATTTGCTTTGAATTTGTCTCATTTTCAATATTGGAACTGATAGTGTGTAAAACTCAAACAATCAAATAAGTCTACTTACTATCTGTCTGTAGCTCAATTTCATTTCTACAATGTATTTGGATTGAATTTAAGTGACATTTCCAATATTGGAACTGATGATGTGTGATGTGTAAAATTAACACGATCAAATAAGTCTACTTACTATCTGTCTGTAGCTCAATTTCATTTCTACAACGTATTTGTTTTGAATTTAAGTGACATTTCCAATATTGGAACTGATGATGTGTAAAATTCAGACGATCAAATAAGTGTACTTACTATATGTCTGTAGCTCAATTTCATTTCTACAACGGATTTGCTTTGAATTTAAGTGTCATTTTCAGTATTGGAACTGATGGTGTGAAAAATTTAGATGATCAATAATTAAGTCTACTTACAGTCTGTCTGTAGATCGTTTTCATTTCTACAACTCGGATTTACTTTGAATTTAAGTGTCATTTTCAAGATTGGAACTGATTGCGTGTAAAATTCAGACAATCAAATAAGTCTACTTACTATATGTCTGTAGCTCAATTTCATTTCTACAACTCTAATTTACTTTGAATTTAAGTGTCATTTTCATCAATATTGGAATGGATGGTGTGAAAAATTTAGATGATCAATAATTAAGTCTACTTACAGCCGTTGTGTCCAATCGTAATAATCGACTACTGAGTCGAAATCTCGACTCAACCCTACTCAAATGCATAAATATATTCTTTCCAAACCACAATCATTGCCATACACTACTCAACGTAAGGAAGCTACCCTGGAGGGCGATTCACGTTCTTTCCGCCTTCACCAACGGCTAGCATTCGCTGAAGAATACTATATCTTGCGAAGGAAAGTCAAGGAGCGGAGGTTCGCGCTTGTAAACACTCTGAGCCACCTAAAACGCGATTCACATTCCTTCACATTCCTTACAATCTCGTTTTCGGAGAGACCTCATAAAAATCCTAAACAAACTTGGTTAAGAGCCGTTAAGAGATTGTTTGAAAACACAGATAGTTGAAATATAATTATGAGACACAAAGTTTTTAACCAAAACTTTGTAAAACAATTACTTTATATTATATTGCATTTTAATTAATTATTATTTTATTTTTAAATAACATAAATAAGCAGTTTATCGAAGATTTCCGTTTTGTTAAAAGGTGCCTACCCTGCTAGATACTAATTACTTTCTTATTCATTCACCTCTCTTGAAAGTGTCAATTTTATCCGCCAGTCGCGCCGCCGCAAACGTCAGACAGTTAGTAAGCTTATGGTAAGCTTGTTCACTTTTACCAGTCTTCGCAAAAATTGTTGTTTACTTGTTATTTTGAAGTCGTTTGCTGAGGATTACAATAAAATGAGGTAAGTAGATGGTATATTACGTATGTAAAAGCATTTAAATACTGTTCGTATGCCTTTCACCCCGGTCTAAAACGGAATTATCAACAATATGTGTACACAGTTGACGTTTAAGGTTAGAAATTTTTAAAAGCAAGTAAAAAGCGATACAGTTCTTGTATTATTATATTTTGTCTTTATTATTAAGTGTGTAATTAAGTAATGTGACGTTATTATTGATTATCTTTCAGTGTATTGATCAACATGCAAAAATGAATGCGATCTAAAAACGGCTATACAATATATGTTGATGGCCGAGGATGAGGTCAAAGTCCTCGGCCTGATCGGCAGAGACACTGCGGAAGACTAGACGTGCCTGACAATCTTCGCAATGATAATGTACGTATTTTATTAATTTTTGCAGGAGAATACTCATGCTCGTTCATGCCCAATGCTCTTGCTAGTTTACATAATATGTGTTATCAAACATAATGAAATTTCATCTGATATATTTCGTTTTACAGAGATCTCTTATGGCACTGATGGGAGTTGCAGTTGATCAGCAACGCGACGTGGTGTGTTAGAGGTGCTGTACGTTCCGAGTGGTATGGTGGAGTGTGGGGTGAATACCTGAACCCTGTGGTTAGAACTTCACTTTTACTCCTCACACAGTGGACAGACCTCCCCCTCCCCAACCATCTACCCAGAGACTAAGGAGGCGGCCTCCACTCATGACAGGTAATTCTTTATACAAATCAAGTAGATTTAGGTCCATCGAATGTAAGTTTGCAGGATAACGAATCATTATTGTATACATGAAGTAGATAAAAATATCCATAATTACAGTAATTTATATACATATAAATTCTATTTTATAATATTCGAAAGATCAATCATTAAAATTATTAGAGACATAATATTGTGTGTATTGTATGGTTCTATATTGTGTTTCGTAAGCGGCGTCTCCTCCGACGAAAATGTTCACACACTTTGTGGATGTTTAAGTCGGGGCCACAATGTTTTTACTTTCCGTGGCCCATAGAAAACAACAAATGTTGTGGCCCTGCCCCATGTTTATGGTAATGTTTGAGGTTTTGTTTACGAAATTGGTCGCAAGAGACCGGCCTATACATACACAACTGATATCGGATCACATGTGTTGAATTTTGTTTGTTAAATGCAGCAAATTAAAGCTATGTCACCTTTCACAGACAAAGTATGCAGTCAAAATGCCTAAATGCCAAAACACAATGAAATTTCATATGTTGTAATTTGATTTATTTCTTTTACAGACCTCTTCCGACGACACTGATACGGTATCATTCGCAGATGACTGCTGCACTGCTTTAGCTGGGATCTTCCATGCTGAGGGTTCCTTTTACATATTAATAACAATTAATATGTAAAAGAAATTAATTCAAACAATTAATTCATCTTAATATTTTCAAGCACTACTTGTAAAAAGGGTTTTTCCCTAAAATAATTAAACGAGCGCCATCTATCAAAGAGTAGAATATGAATTCTTTTGACAATCACCCAGTTATAATGAAAAGAGATAAAAAAAAAACGCAATTAAGTTATTACATATTTCATCAACAACTCCAAATTGATAGATTTGATTTAAACAACTTTATTCCGGGCGACCGCTCAGTTATATAAATAATATGAGTTACTGAAAGATTTATTAATATGTGCTGTGGTATTCTTTAGCGCGGTCAGGTGTTAACATATATTCTTTGCTTCCTTTTTATTTGAGAGTTTTGAGTTAACATCGCTGATGATTTTTAATGAAAGTAGAGTTTAGTAGTATTGTTTCAGAGTAGAGTTGTTAGATGTCATCAGTGCTAGTTTTTTTTTAAATCTTTCCAGGAAGGAAAACAAACATTATAGGAACATAAGCTTATGTAGGGAAACCAAAATTCAAAAGAAAGTTATAAGTAATTATTTTATTTATTACATTTATTATCCTTGTGTGCATTTTGCAATTTGTGTGTTCTCAATAAAACTTATATTATAAACTTCATGTTGTATTGGTAATTTTTTCCCAGCCTTTCCTTTTTCCAAATCTGACTGTCATGCTGCATTCCAGGAAATCTGTATATAATAAATATGTAAGTAGTTTATTGTAATTCAAATCACTTTAATCTGACACTTTGCAAGTTATGTATTTTAAAATCTCTCAGGCTGATTTGTTCGGTTTTCGGAACAACTCATATAGGTAGGTCTCATAGAAATCGTTGAAATATGATTTAAACGGTGTCGAAAACCGTCCTTTCTCCTTTTTCAGCCACAGCTCTATAATTTTTGAGAACTTGACAAGTAGACTGAATGCTGCAGAAATGAGATCCTTAAGGCGTATGTATGCTAAAACCATGTATGATCGTGTGAGAAATGTGAAGATCTGAAAAGAATGTAAGCGTAATAAGATTGAGAAAGGGACGCTTAGAATGGTTTGGGCATGTAGAGCCAATGAATGAAGAAAGGAGTTTAAAGAGAATTTATGACGAGAATCTGAATGGGAAAAGAAGTCGAGGACGCCCCAGGAAGAAGTGCAACGATTAAGTGAATCAGATACTTAAGTCGGGCATGTCAAGAGTCAGAATAATAGAGGAGTATGTATGAATATGAATGAGGCAAGGCGTGTGTGCCGAGAGCTAGTTGTTTGGCGGTCCGTTGTCTCTTCCGTTACTTAGTTAGAAAATTGAACTAAATCTCAGTCTCCCTTAATATCATGGTTAGAAATATGATCTAAACGGTGTTGGAAAGAGAAAATACCATGCTTTACATTCAAATATAAAAGTTAACCACAAAATAATTAATAATGTACACCTATATGAAACTCGAGTTTCCCAAATTTGAGAAAAAATCATGAAACTTTGGGAATTTAAAAAAAAATATTTTTACATGAAACGACAAAAAGTGAGGTGACGATAACGTTTACAATACATTTGTCTAATAAAATATATGTGTGTTTTTATTTTTTATCACTACCAGTAATTTTAGTTAGAAAAAACGTAAGATGAGCCATTTTTAAAGTTTGCATTCAAAATTTTATATTTAGAAAATTACACGGTTATTTCTAATAATAAAATTAGAATGTGTATGTCATCACATTTCAAAACAAGTTTTTAGTTTTCGGATACATTCACAAATATTCCATTTATTTGTATTTTAATGCGACGAAGCGGAAATATTTTGACCCGATTCAAAACATCGCAATTACGTCAATTCGGTTAATTTATTAGCATTATTATGCGAAAAATACTTCACTGATCATGTATACATTTAAAACTTACAATAATATGAAGTTTTCTTTTGTTTAAATTGCACAAATATGGATAATCGTCAATAAGGCTGCAATTCTGTCAATCAATGCTTCGCGAATGACAGGTCGATTGGTCTCCTTCGCGAAAGCCAGCGCCGTCTTCTGAAGGAGAGGAATTTAAACGAAAGAAGGCGTCAATAAGAGAACGTGAATCGCAGTTGACGAAAAATTCCTTCATTTGAAGGAAAGGCGAGGATTGCTGTTGTTCAGTAGAACCGGAATCGCCCTCCTGGTGGATTGGGGTTTCCTGAGGATGCCGTACTTATAAAAACTGCCAACAGAGTCTGACATCTGTCATCTCTATGTCATCTCATTTACACCAATTCACACTCCTGCCGGTTTTTTAGAATTGCGTTTTTTAATTTGAATTATGGACATATTGACTACAGTAGATATTGTGGGATGGACGAAAATGCATGTTGATTATATTATAGGGTCACACAAGAGGCAATAATAGGCAGATATTAATTATATCGAAATAAATAATGGGAGGATTTTCCAACCGTTTTAAGATGACATAAAATGTGTTTTTTATATGTTTTGCGCCCAATTTTGTCATGAAATCAATTGCTTGTAGCTTTATGATTCTCTGCAACTGGAAATGTTCACATTAGAAATCGAAACTGTTTCAGAATTTGCCCATCCGCGTCCAACAAAATCGTAATAGAACAGCTGTTAAACGTCAGACTATGGTCAAACTGTAAAATAAATAAGAAAGAAAGTCAAGCCAACACTTTATTTTCAACATATTAAATACGTTTGTTTAAAAAATATAAAATGTCAGTTTATGTATTACACTATTTAAAAGAAATAATTTATGTAAATAATAAATACAATTATTAACGTTTTAATATTAATTTAACATGAAAAGTGTTTACTTTGACGTCATTTTATTCTCTATTATAAACAGGAAGGTCCCACACACGAGTAGTCAAAGTTATTACGTTGGACACAGGCAAATAGGAGCGTTTCCTGAGGATCTCTATAGGATCACTTGACTGAGTGGCGCTTCTCGGTATACTCAGATTTATCAATTGAAAAGTTGGTCACAACGGCTGTTACAGTCTGTCTGTAGCTCGATTTCATTTCTACAACTCGGATTTACTTTGAATTTAAGTGTCATTTTCAAGATTGGAACTGATTGCGTGTAAAATTCAGACGATCAAATAAGTCTACTTACTATCTGTAGCTCAATTTCATTTCTACAACGGATTTGCTTTGAATTTAAGTGTCAATTTTCAGTATTGGAACTGATGGTGTGAAAAATTTAGATGATCAATAATTAAGTCTACTTACAGTCTGCCTGTAGTTCGATTTCATTTCTACAACTCGGATTTACTTTTAATTTAAGTGTCATTTTCAAGATTGGAACTGATTGTGTGAAAAATTCAGACTATCGAAAAAGTCTGACAGGGAATAAACTTTCATGGGATCAACTTCGGGTCATCCACTAAAATAATCATGGTGCAAAATATATACATGGTCCCAAAGGGTTAATAACTCAGGTACGGGACGTACGTCATTCCTATGTCTACCTACGTTAAATTATCGTGAAAACAAGCTTATGTGTCCAAGCGGTTAAAGCCTTTACAAGCAATGTTTCGTATTTGAATGGTTGTCTTTCACCGGGGCGATATGAAAGTATCTACCATTTTAGTAAGTTATCATAATTATTGATCGAAAATTAGCTTATTTATGCTTAGCTAGGTATATATTTGTTTTAAATTAGTATGTAGTTAAATTTTACAATATTTCTCTGAAATTGGCATGCATTTTTAGGCAAGCCTAATATAAGGGCCAGTTGTTTCACACATTTTAAACAATTTGTCAAATTTCGAACTTAATTTGAAGTTCTGTGAGTATTCCAATTCTGTGAAGCAACTGGTTCATAATTACATAATAACAGAACATAAATAAAAGTTTAACAGAACTTAAGAACTAACACGGAAACTTAATGAATTCTGTGAAACAACTGGCCCTAAGCATCAAAAAGCTATTGAGATTTTTTGGAATTAATATCTACATGCATCTTTTTAAAGCAACAATCTTTCTATTAATATTGTCTAGCTAGCTTTTTCTAATCAATTCACTGTGCGATCTATATGTAAGTGAAGTGTGCGCTAAGATGAGAGTTGTGGGGCGATCTATCCTCTCTGCCTACCCCTGCAGAAGGACATGTTGGGTACTTAGTTATTTTTAAAAGTGTATGTATTTTCCATATATGTATATACGTGCGTTTCAATACCTACAGACTTACCAAATTTTTATTTTTATGAAGTTTTTTCAAGGTAGTAATGGTTTTTATTTTTTATCGTGTGGGGTGTTAAGGGGAGTTGTGAAGAGGGTGGGATGTGATAGGAGGGGGAGGGGGGCATAGTGGACAGAAAAAAAAAAATATTCATGTATTCGAATTATGTATCTATCATTGCAGTTTTTTTTAAACCAATATTATTTATTTTTCTAGGTGTGAGGTTTTCTATCAACGAAGAATGTGACATCACCAAGCTGTAATTTGGTTCAGCAGATGTATCGCTGGACCAAAACCTGCTGAGTAACCACAGATGCTTCGCTGGCGTACCACCTACCGTCTGGCTTGTTGGGAAGTGTTATTATATTTATTATACTTTATATTTTGTATTGTATTTTGTTGATCACCATTAACGAGGGGGGGCCCCCCTGACTGAATGTATTCATAAACTGGTATACAGTTTAAAAATATTTGCTGTTTTAGTTTTAAGCCTGTTTTAGCTTTAACCCATTTATCTTTAACCCATTTATCTTTAAGCACTTCTAGATTTAAGTCCGTTTTAATCTTAAGTGCGTTTTAATCTTAAGTGCGTTTTAATCTTAGTGCGTTTTAATCTTAGTGCGTTTTAATCTTAGGTGCGTTTTAATCTTAGTGCGTTTAATCTTAGGTGCATTTTAATTTTAGGTGCGTTTTAATCTTAGGTGCGTTTTAATCTTAGTGCGTTTAATCTTAGGTGCGTTTTAATCTTAGTGCGTTTAATCTTAGGTGCATTTTAATCTTAGGTGTGTTTTAATCTTAGTGCATTTAATCTTAGGTGCGTTTTAATCTTAGGTGCGTTTTAATCTTAGTGCGTTTAATCTTAGGTGCGTTTTAATCTTAGGTGCGTTTTAATCTTAGTGCGTTTTAATCTTAAGTGAGTTTTAATTTAGGTGCCTTTTAATCTTAGAGTATTAATCTTAGGTGGTATTAGTCTTAGGTGCGTTTTAATCTTAAGTGCGTTTAAAGTGAGTTTTAATCTTAGGTGCCTTTTAATCTTAGAGTATTAATCTTTGGTGCGTTTTAATCTTAAGTGCGTTTAATCTTAGGTGCGTTTTAATCTTAGATGCGTTTTAATCGTAGGTGCGTTTTAATCTTAGGTGCGTTTTAATCTTAGGTGCGTTTTAATCTTAGGTGTGTTTTAATCTTAGATGCGTTTTAATCTTAGGTGCATTTTAATCTAAGGTGCATTTTAATCTTAGGTCCATTTTAATCTTAGGTGCATTTTAATCTTAGGTGCGTTTTAATCTTAGGTGCATTTTAATCTAAGGTGCATTTTAATCTTAGGTCCATTTTAATCTTAGGTGCGTTCTAATCTTAGGTGCATTTTAATCTTAGGTGCGTTTTAATCTTATGTGCGTTTTAATCTTAGGTGCGTTTTAATCTTAAGTGCGTTTTAATCTTAAGTGAGTTTTAATTTAGGTGCCTTTTAATCTTAGAGTATTAATCTTAGGTGGTATTAATCTTAGGTGCGTTTTAATCTTAAGTGCGTTTAATCTTAAGTGCGTTTATTCTAAAGTGAGTATTAATCTTTGGTGCGTTTTAATCTTAAGTGCGTTTAATCTTAGGTGCGTTTTAATCTTAAGTTCGTCTTAATTCGTAAGTCCTTCTAGGCACTTAAGTCCGTTTATCTTTAAGCACGTTTAGCTCTAAGCCGTCTTGTTTAAGCCATCTAGTGGAGTTAGAGATATGGAAGATGAACACAGATTACATAGTTTTATATTTTATCAACTGTTCTTTGCATTTAGTGTGTTCTCTACTATGCTTTGAATTTTATGTATTTTATTTACTGTACTTTGAATTTTATGTATTTTATATACTATACTTTGTATTTTATGTATTTTATTTGTATTCTTTGAATTTTATATATTTTTTTGTGTTGGTTCCCATTATCATTTCTTTATAATAACATCTCTTTTAGTTTGTTTTCAGGTTGAATGGTTGTCTAATGCCTTCTCTTCTAGTTCTCCTGCTCTCAAAGGGACATGGCCAACTTGCACTTCTGAGAAACATATGTCGACTCTTCTGCGATTGGTAAGAAATTTCATTTAAATAAAGATTTTTTTGCAGTTTGTCAACCTATGAATAAAAAATTGGTGAAGTTGTATTATTAATTTTTTTAAATTGACTGAGTGTTGCAAATACCTGTTTTAACTCGATAAAGAAAGTTTGAAAAATAATTGTTATTGAGATGTTGATGTTTCTTTGATCAAATTGTATATTTGGAAATATTACAGAAATTTTTGACTCATGTATTCCTTTGACTCCTCGCATCCCATTTTCATTCGTTTTAACCCGTTAGGCCTCGAACATAATCTGTCCAGTTGGTCAGAATATTTGCACTTTGCGCCAGCGCCCTGGAGGTGTTTTCTCACAAAAACGGCACTCGAATTGTCCAATTATTATTTTTATTATTGCAAAAAAATAAATAAATTTGTAAATGTATCTGAAAACTAACAACTTTTTTTGAAAGTTCTACAAATTTTATGATTAGAAATATCAATGCAAATGCAATATTTAAAAAACTTTAAATAAAGGCTCACCGTACACTTTTACTTACTAAAATTACTGGTAATGAAAAATAAAATAAAAAACACATATATTTTATTACACAAATGTATTATAAATGTTATCATCACCTCACTTTTTTGTCTTTCCATGTTAATAATAATTTTTTTTAAATTCTCAAAAAAAAATTTTTTTTTAATTGCGGTTGGAAACTTTGGTTTTATATGTATACATAGTATAAAAGTGTATATTTTAATTATTTTGTGCTTAACTTTTATTTTTGAACACATAGCATTGTGTTTTCTCTTTCCAATACCGTTTAGATCATATTTATCAACTATGATAGTAAGGGAGACACAAGGATTTATGATTATTAAATCTGTATGAGGTGTTCCGAAACGCGAACAAATTAACCTGAAGGTTTAATAATCTCTTGCTTTATCATTATAATAACAACTGTTTTGGTGTTTTTCAGGTTGAACTGATCTGCATCCTGCACCAGGACTTTGGGGGACTTGGTTGCCGGCACTCCGGGGGACTTGGTGGGATCGCCAACGCCTCTGTGGATTTGGTATGTTATTTCATTTTGATCATTTCATTTTTCAATTCCTATTGTTTTTATAGCAGTTTTTCAACGGAGATCGGTATATCTATTGGCAAGTTGATAAGTCAGACATCTCTGAAAAATCATAATTTAAATAAAGTATGCAGTTATATGTAAAAGTGTATCTTCTGTCTGACACAATACTCAGGTTGCTCATAAATATCACTAAATCAATTATAATGCACAAAAACTCAATGAAATAAACAAGAAATTGATAATCATTTTTTTATAAGAAAAACTCTCTTTACCTTTTGAAGGTTTTTTTTTTTTTTTAATGTTTCTTTATTCTTTGAATAGTAAATATATAACAATTGTGGAATTTATGGCCGCCATACTAGGCACATGCCCGTGTTATGGTGGCCATCAATGTAATATAACACTGAAGAAGAAGAAAACAATAATAATCTATATTAAATTTTAATCTCTGGAACGACACAGAGAATTATAAAAATCGCTTTGAGTGCTCGCCACTTTTGAAAATTAATTTTGAATATTTCCCGCCCACATTAAAAACATCATTACTCTACATTTGTGTATGGAAAAATATAAACAAATTAAAGAGCTATATAGCCAATGAATTCACCCACATTTTACTAACTGTTCTATATTTTTTAAATTGATAGAAAAAATGTAAAAAAGTCTTTAACTTTATAAATGCGCAACATTTGTGCTTTAGTTATCTAAAGATATGAAAATGCCGCTAGTGTATATTTTTAATATCTATAATGAATATTGTTCTACGTTTTTATGTTCTCTATGGCCTGTTTGATAATCACTGACGCAAATATATACTAGAAAATCAATTTTTTATATGTGTTCAACAAATCAAAAGTTTGGTTTGAAAATTATTTTTAAATTTATTTGTAGAACTGAAGCTTTCCAACTGCCAAATTTTTTTTCTAGAAGAATTCGAAGACAATCGATAAGGCCATAGACATAAAGTCAATTTTATCAACAATTTGATATAATAAATTGCTGGCCATGAAAATGCTTCAAATAATTACAATAAATGTTTTACGAATGGTACAAAAATCGGTCCATTTTTGGACCGAAAGCAATCCTAGAAAAATTAAAGTGGTCCAAATAATCGTGCACAATGGCCGAATCGGTAGAGCCCCGTCCCGGTAAGATGTGAGATCTGGGTTTGAGTCCCAGATGCGGCCATTATGTTTAATTATTTTTCTGTGTCTTGTTCATTTTCATATTTCAATTTAGATTATTATTGTTATCTTCTTCTTCAATGATATATTCATTCAACCTTCAAAAGTTAAATAGAGTGTTTTTTTTATGAAAAAATGATTATTCATTTAGACTTTTATAAAAAGTCAATAGGTGTGTTTTATATAAATAAAATCGGATGTATTCATTCGAGACACTATCTAGGTAGCAAATACTTTCTTTGAACACTTGTTTCCAATAAAAAAGGTAGCTGCCGATGTATATGGAAAAATAAAAACATAAGTCGAAGATAATATTGTTAATTCTGAAATATGATTTTGACAATTATGGCGGTTATATAATTGGACGCAATGGCTGAATCGGTAGAGCGCTGTCCCGGTAACACGTGAGATCTGGGTTCGAGTCCCACTTGCGACATTATGTTTTATTATTTTTCTGTGTCTTGTTCATTTTAATATAGATTATTATTGTTATCTTCTTCTTCAATGATAAAAAATGGATGTTTTATGGGTTACTGGTAGGAAATAGTAAAATGTCATACTATAAATAATATTAGATTTATGGTGAGCGAGAGGTTATTCCAATATTGCTTTCCTTATTATCTCAAAACTTAGTATTTGGAGATCAACTGGACGGTCGATATATACGATACTAGTGAAGACCCGGCATGGAGAAAAATAAAAACATTATGCTTTATACTCAAATCTAAAAGTTAACCACAAAATAAATAAAATGTACACTTTATGAAACCAAATTTTTGACTGCAATTTAAAAATAATTTATGAAACTTTGAGAATTTTGTATTACATAATTATTTTTACATGAAACGACAAAGTGAGTTGACCATAACTTTAATAATACATTTTCCTAATAAAATGTCAGTGTTTTTATTTTTTTTCATTATCAGTAATTTCAGTTGGAAAAAATGTAAAGTGAGTCATTTTTAAAACTTATTAGTAATAATCATTATTAACTTTGTGGCTCGCTATAATTTACAATAAAAATATATAAATTTGCATAAAAATATATACATTTATAATAAATATATGTATTTTTAAAACTTTTTACAATCTTTCAAATATTTAATTTTTTAATGCAAACATAATTTTTTTTTTTAAATGGTTCACCTTATGTTTTTTTTATTAAAATTACTGATTCTAATGAAAATTTGAAAATCACACATTTTATGAGGGAAATGAATCACCAACGTTATATTCAACTCACTTTTATATCGTTTCATGTAAAGATAATTGATTAAAAAATTCCGAAAGTTTCATGGTTTGTTTACAAATTGCGGTTGGAAACTTTGGTTTCATACAGGTGTACATTTTAATTATTTTGGATGAGTTGTTTGGCTATCCGTCTTGTCTATCCTATCCCTTCGAGAAACAGCGCGTGTGATAGTTAGCGATTTTTTAAATAATAATAATTAATTATTATCAAAGGCATGTTATTTTATTTATTTATACGTTTATATCATTTTTTTCCATCTAAGAGGATTTAATGTATAATTTTGTTGAATTGTTACCTATCTATGTAGCTAATCCCATTTCCAGCAACGTTTCAATTCTTAATGATGGGTCTCCAAAAAAAAATCCTTACCAATTTAATAAACTTTACATGTGCATCGCCGCGTGCCGGGTTGATTAGAACCAGAGTCAACTTAGAGCTTTGCAATGGACGCCTTTATATTCAATACGTAGCTAGTAAATCGTCGAAACAACAAATTGAAAAAAACAATTGTCCGCAAAATGAAATTATATATTTAATTGAACGCCTTACATTAAATCTGTAAGGAGTTCCGATTATTTCAATATTTTTAAATAAATGTTTTTCAAAAATTTAAATACCTGGCTACAATCAAACACAAATTTAGTAAATATTTTGCTTATTACTTTGTAAATTCAAGTCTTTTAGATGGACACGGTAATGTCGATCTGATGAATCGACTCGGATATGATAGCGGAATGTATGTTTATATATAAATATACTTTATATTAAGATACATCTTCTTAAATCTTCCCGTAATAGGCTAAAAACTGTAATGTAATGACCAGAAACAAAAAAAAAATTGGAAGAAAAGTGTTTCAATATATCGGTAGTGATGTGGCAAAAGGTGCCTAACTTGATTGTTAGCAATATTTTTATTTGAATCTGGTTACTAGTGGTGAGGGCAAGTAAATTTTTTTTTGCCTTCAAGATTTAACACTGCGTTTTGATTTTCAGAACGCGTCGTGGAGTAACGCTGTGGGCCTGAAGAACCGGAGGACTGGATGACTGGTGAGCTAGACCATCTGCAGAACTGCTCCGTGGTATGATCTTTCTATTTTGAACTTTATAATTTTCTGGCGGGCAAGTTCCCTAAAGCCAGTGGTCCGAACCTGAGACCAAATCATTGAATTTTCAGGTTTATTTTTAAGTTAGTTTTATGTTTCTGGCGGGCAAGTTCCCTAAAGCCAGTGAGTGGTCCGGACCAGTGACCAAAACATTGAATTTTCAGGTTTATTTTTAAGTTAGTTTTAAGTTTCTGGCGGGCAAGTTCCCTAAAGCCAGTGAGTGGTCCGGACCAGTGACCAAAACATTGAATTTTCAGGCTTATTATTAAGTTAGTTTTAAGTTTCTGGCGGGCAAGTTCCCTAAAGCCAGTGAGTGGTCCGGACCAGTGACCAAAACATTGAATTTTCAGGTTTATTTTTATGTTAGTTTTAAGTTTCTGGCGGGCAAGTTCCCTAAAGCCAGTGAGTGGTCCGGACCAGTGACCAAAACATTAAATTTTCAGGTTTATTTTTTAGTTAGTTTTAAGTTTCTGGCGGGCAAGTTCCCTAAAGCCAGTGAGTGGTCCGGACCAGTGACCAAAACATTGAATTTTCAGGCTTATTTTTAAGTTAGTTTTATGTTTCTAGCGGGCAAGTTCCCTAAAGCCTGTGAGTGGTCCGGACCAGTGACCAAAACATTGAATTTTCAGGTTTATTTTTAAGTTAGTTTTAAGTTTCTGGCGGGCAAGTTCCCTAAAGCCAGTGAGTGGTCCGGACCAGTGACCAAAACATTGAATTTTCAGGTTTATTTTTAAGTTAGTTTTAAGTTTCTGGCGGGCAAGTTCCCTAAAGCCAGTGAGTGGTCCGGACCAGTGACCAAAACATTGAATTTTCAGGTTTATTTTTAAGTTAGTTTTAAGTTTCTGGCGGGCAAGTTCCCTAAAGCCAGTGAGTGGTCCGGACCAGTGACCAAAACATTGAATTTTCAGGTTTATTTTTAAGTTAGTTTTAAGTTTCTGGCTGGCAAGTTCCCTAAAGCCAGTGAGTGGTCCGGACCAGTGACCAAAACATTAAATTTTCAGGTTTATTTTTAAGTTAGTTTTATGTTTCTGGCGGGCAAGTTCCCTAAAGCCAGTGAGTGGTCCTTACCAGTGACCAAAACATTGAATTTTCAGGCTTATTTTTAAGTTAGTTTTATGTTTCTGGCGGGCAAGTTCCCTAAAGCCAGAGAGTGGTCCGGACCAGTGACCAAAACATTGAATTTTCAGGTTTATTTTTAAGTTAGTTTTAAGTTTCTGGCGGGCAAGTTCCCTAAAGCCAGTGAGTGGTCCGGACCAGTGACCAAAACATTGAATTTTCAGGTTTATTTTTAAGTTAGTTTTAAGTTTCTGGCGGGCAAGTTCCCTAAAGCCAGTGAGTGGTCCGGACCAGTGACCAAAACATTGAATTTTCAGGTTTATTTTAAAGTTAGTTTTAAGTTTCTGGCGGGCAAGTTCCCTAAAGCCAGTGAGTGGTCCGGACCAGTGACCAAAACATTGAATTTTCAGGTTTATTTTTAAGTTAGTTTTAAGTTTCTGGCGGGCAAGTTCCCTAAAGCCAGTGAGTGGTCCGGACCAGTGACCAAAACATTGAATTTTCAGGTTTATTTTTAAGTTAGTTTTATGTTTCTGGCGGGCAAGTTCCCTAAAGCCAGTGAGTGGTCCGGACCAGTGACCAAAACATTGAATTTTCAGGTTTATTTTTAAGTTAGTTTTAAGTTTCTGGCTGGCAAGTTCCCTAAAGCCAGTGAGTGGTCCGGACCAGTGACCAAAACATTAAATTTTCAGGCTTATTTTTAAGTTAGTTTTATGTTTCTGGCGGGCAAGTTCCCTAAAGCCAGAGAGTGGTCCGGACCAGTGACCAAAACATTGAGTTTTCAGGTTTATTTTTAAGTTAGTTTTAAGTTTCTGGCGGGCAAGTTCCCTAAAGCCAGTGAGTGGTCCGGACCAGTGACCAAAACATTGAATTTTCAGGTTTATTTTTAAGTTAGTTTTAAGTTTCTGGCGGGCAAGTTCCCTAAAGCCAGTGAGTGGTCCGGACCAGTGACCAAAACATTGAATTTTCAGGTTTATTTTTATGTTAGTTTTATGTTTCTGGCGGGCAAGTTCCCTAAAGCCAGTGAGTGGTCCGGACCAGTGACCAAAACATTGAATTTTCAGGTTTATTTTTAAGTTAGTTTTAAGTTTCTGGCGGGCAAGTTCCCTAAAGCCAGTGAGTGGTCCGGACCAGTGACCAAAACATTGAATTTTCAGGTTTATTTTTAAGTTAGTTTTAAGTTTCTGGCGGGCAAGTTCCCTAAAGCCAGTGAGTGGTCCGGACCAGTGACCAAAACATTGAATTTTCAGGTTTATTTTTAAGTTAGTTTTAAGTTTCTGGCGGGCAAGTTCCCTAAAGCCAGTGAGTGGTCCGGACCAGTGACCAAAACATTAAATTTTCAGGTTTATTTTTAAGTTAGTTTTAAGTTTCTGGCGGGCAAGTTCCCTAAAGCCAGTGAGTGGTCCGGACCAGTGACCAAAACATTGAATTTTCAGGCTTATTTTTAAGTTAGTTTTATGTTTCTGGCGGGCAAGTTCCCTAAAGCCAGTGAGTGGTCCGGACCAGTGACCAAAACATTGATTTTTCAGGTTTATTTTTAAGTTAGTTTTATGTTAGTTTTAAGTTTCCGGCGGGCAACCACTTAAAGTGGTTCGGTTTAATTTTTAGTTCAGACGAGTTCTTAGTACGATCTACACTACTGTTTTAAACCACTAACATGCATGGGGGTCACTAACTTACTAACAACTTACTAACAACTAACTAAAAACATTATTGTACATCTTGCTGAACTTATCTTTGAACTTTTTTTCGATTTTTGTATCATTAATTCAGAGAGTATAGGGCTACTGGCGATTCTCTCTTTAATAAAAAAACGAGTGTCCTAACTACCACAGTAGTCACTGGTCACTTGGAAAAGCTAGGGCACCTCTGAACACTAGGAGTGATGTTCTTTGGCTGTAAGTCACCCGATGTTCCTTTGTTGAAATTTTTTTATGAATAAAAAATTGTAATTCTGCTTTTGGATTGTATTTATTTGATTAATTTACGGGCCTTATTTATGGCATTTTTCATCACTCTTCCGTCAATAGGTTCTCGCATTCTTAAGGGATATTCTCTTTGAGGGCTTCAAAAGTCTGAGGCTTATTGACATAGATTCGTGACTTCAAGAAACTCTACAAAAAGAAGTCTGGAATGTTTAAATCGGGCAATCTTGTCGGCTAGGGCAACTCACCAAACGAGAGAATTGGTGATTTGCATTGGCTGGCGTCAATCAAAAAAGCAATTTTTCCGCATTCTGGAGGCGTATAGCGATTAATTTCTTACTGATGTATATTTTGAATTTGTTTACTTCACAAATGTCAAAACAAAACTGACATTTGCCACCATTTGCAAAAATTATGGCATTTTCCGATGGGGTGCTGACTTTTGCGCCAACTACTACTTTTACTTTTGTAAGTATCTGTACATTTTTCTTCTTTGTTATGTATAATATGTATTTACTGATTGGTTAATTAATTATGAATGTGTTTAATAAATAAATTAAATCATGCGTGCAGGGACATTGGAGTGTCTAGAATTATTTAAAAAAAAATGTAGCTTTCTTTTTACACAAAAAATTAGTCCTGACATATGCGGATAAGGAGGTTAAACAACAACTCCTCACACAGCCGTTGGAAAAGTGGTGCCTCCTATTCAATGCCCTGTATTGTTTCCGCAATCAGTTCCAATTTTGAAAATTATCCTCAAATCCTCTGACATTACTATCAATAACATATTTCCCTTGAACACTATAAAATATGTTATTTTTTAAGGTAATCTCCGGTGCCGGGGGGATCAATGACGCTAGTTCCTCGGAGCATCATCCATTGAAATACCAGTAGAACAAGGATAGCATTCCCACCCGACGCCTGTGCTCTAAAGATTGGAATCCATTTGTTAAGGCGGGAGAATCTATCTGAGCTGGTCATTTAGAGTTACACCGAGCATATCAATGGAGGACCTGTTCGGAAGAATGCTACCGTTGAAGGAGACTAGATTGTCATTTCATTTTATTATTTTACGCCTATTAATTATGCTCAAACCGAGCATGCTCAGCAAATGTGTATAAATAATGATGAGGTTGTGTGTCAGTAACATAAAGGGTGGGGAACTGATCACTTATAATTTTATTTTTTTTACATTTACTCCACACGGGAGGCCCTGAGGAAAATAATTTCCCTCAGGGCCTATGCCATCTTTGGGGATGCTGTGTGGATGGTATTTTTAAGGAAAGGAAGGAGAGGAGGTTCTGAAGTTTTAAGGAAAGAAATAAGGGAAGTAAAAAGGTAAGAAGGGTGGGCAGGAATCTGGGGTCAATGTGCCCAGGAGTGAAGAACGTATGAATCCATTCCTCCAACTAAGGTGCAAGATACAAATGTCAACCGTGTACATATGTTGGGCAAGCATTTGGCGTGTTTCCCGACTATGCACCAGTGCCGAGGGATCAATGACACTAGTTCCTCGGAGCTTCTTCCATTGAAATACCGGTAGAACAAGGATAGCATTCGTTTATCAACGGGCGGTCCCTGTATCAAGCGGGCCGCCCGTTTCTGCACAGAATCGAGAGTGTTTTTCAGGTACTTTGGGGCTCCAGACCAGAGGTGGCTGCCAAATTCAATCATGGGGCGCACTTGCGATTTGTAAAGGGTTAGGCAATTGTGTACTATTAAAGTATCTGCGGGCCCTGTACAGTACGCCCAGTTTCTGAGAGGGTAACTTAACCCTGGCCTCGATGGAGCCCGCAGAGCTAACCAGATCTAAATAGCCAGGCATGTAAACATTGCAACTGCTCCCAAGTCTCGAGAGACAGTAGGATTATGGCATCCCCTATTCCTATTAGGATATGTTGTGAGGCTAAAGGATGTGGAGGAGAGAAGAATAACAGGAATTTTGGAAAAAATCTGGCTTTTTGGTTCTGGCCACCAAACATTGCTAAAGCCATTGCTCTGAATGGTGGTCTTTCACCAGGATTTATCAGGAGAGTATCTCCCACTCCAATGGAAGAAGGGTAGGTATGTGGAAAAAATAAAACATTATATTCTCGGTAACTTAAATATTGTTTTATTTTTATCCATAAAAATATTTCATACAAAACTAAAATCAATAATAGGACATGTCTTCACACTAAATGGCAAAAGAGAACACATGACATATTCTTTTATGAAACAAATATTACAACATACACCTATTTTCACAGAAATAATAAAAATAAACTTATCGCAGCATAATAAGCTAACATAAAAAGCATTAATCGCTGAAATAATATAAAGAAATAATTGATTTACAGGAAGTGTGAACCAAGCAAGTTTCACTTTTACAGTGTATCTATCGCACCAGCGGCAAGTATTGACAAAATGTACATTTTACATTATTTAGTAATTCATAGGGTTAATGGTGAAATTTACGTGAATTCATTGGCTTTCCACTGCAGTAAGCAGTTAATATGTTTCGATATTAATATTTGCAGATATATTAACCCCTAGGGTCTGACCAACTACAATTAGCAGTGCAGTTAAATTGTGAACAAAACTACAGATGTACTGCAATATGCGCGTGTAGAGCTAGGTTTTAGAAGTTTTTAAAGCATTTTGTTACCGTCCAAGAAAATTCCAAAGTAAAAAGTTGATATTGTAGAAGTCTGTCAATTATTTCAAATAATATAATTGTTTTTAGATATTTACAAAATATTACCCGGCTTCAGGGCTCCTTTAGAAATGTTTATTTACAAGAAAATTAACATAAATTATTTCTAGTAATGAAGCTATAAATTTAGGTTTAAAGCTAAATTATTGATAAAATAATTTGTTAACCAAAGAATAGTTATTTTCTCCATTTAGTTTCTAATCAACGGTTTTAACTGAAAAAATAATTACTGTAAAGTAAATTAATAAATCACATGTTTTTATTAGTGTACCAATATTTACTATGTATAATTCGATTCATGCAATATTTATTAATATATACATAGTTTACATCTAAAATCAAATAAAAGAAGAAAAACATTCAGGAATTCAAATTGTAATAACTATCAATTGAGAATTACCTTGCTTCTGTAGTTAAAATACCTCGGCTAGAGTAAACAGGCGGGTGCTTGCGGGGTGGAGGTAGTACGTAAAATCGCCCATACCAGACCCTTGTCGCCAGGAGCGTGCACAGAAATTTTAGTGAGCTAGAGGGCTAAGACTGGAAAATACAACATTATTGATGTTGTTGTAGCTAAAAAGGGTTTTTATATTTTTTCGAAATTAAAATTTTTTTTATGAAGATTTTTATCATATATATCATACCTATAGGTATGCCTACCCTGAATAAAAAATCTCCAAACAAAATATTGAAATTTCGAAAAAAAAAAAATCATTTTCAGCTACAAGATCATTTACGTCGAATTTTTCAATCTTAGCACTTCTAGCTCACTAAAAACTCTGTGCACGCCCCTGCTTGTCGCGCCTACGACAGTGTGGCCGCAATGGGCGTTAACATGTGATTGATATTTCGCGCCCGCTGTCGCTACCGCGCAAGCTCCTCACTCTGGCCGAGGCCTAATGCCAAATTGCACATTATTTTAAATAATAAACAAAAAAATTATGATTTCAGGAAAGTAGTTAACTTACAAAGTAAAAAAGAGAATAAATTTGTAAGAAAATATACAAACATTAATGTAAAACATTAAACCCTTTGGGAATTTTTCTATCATTTAGTATTTTTGTGCTCTTAACGGCACAAACTAAGACAGACTCATAAAGGTCTTTCTATCTCTTTTCGTATTACGGTGAGAGATATATGATTTGCAGTGTTAGAAAGAGAGAAAACCAGGCTTTCTCTTTGGATTGAAAAGTTTACGATGGTCACTCACATATAACTTTAACCGCTTGGGTACATAATCTTGTTTTCACGACAATTTAACGTAGGTAGACATGGGGATGCCCCGCACCTTAGTTATTCAATTATTCTGTAAAACGGTAAAACCGCCAACCAGTCTGACATTTTTTAAACTAATTATTTTTATGTAAAATGAAAAAAAAGTGAAGTGACAATAAAATTTATTAAAGAGTCTGATCAACCATAATGACGTTTTTAAGTTCCATATAAAGTGGCAAATAAAATCAATAAAATGATAACAAAAAGTTATTACTTCTTACAAAAAATGAAGCTGAATCTATTAAAAATTGAATGTCAACTGGAAATATTTATAAAAAAATCATGAATCTGATGAGTGATTATAAGTGACTTGAGGACAAAATCTTGATATACCCGAAGGGTTAAATGTATTATTGTTTATCCTCACATAAGTATTCAAGGTAGGGACGTTACGAACATTCGCATATGCGAATAATTCGCATCATTTTAAACATTCGCATCGACATTCGCATTCGCAACAATCAATGCGAATGTTTAGCGAATGCGAATGTGTGCAGATCATGTTGTGACTCGCCCGAAAACTCCGACGGTGCAGAATCTGGAGACAATATAAGCTGTGAAATCAAAGCTCAATTGAAGGCATATCTTAAAGAAAAACGAGCCTCTCTTGATGGAAGCCCTTTGGACTGCTGGAAGACTAAATTGAAATACGACAAATTGACAGAACTGGGTCGTAAATATCTGACCGCTCCACCGGCCAGCGTTCCGAGTGAACAATTGTTCAGTGCAGCCGGCCTTGTATATGAGCCCCTTAGAAATTGCCTCCTGGGAGAAAAGGCTGCAAAATTGGTTTTTCTGAAATATAATATGCCTCTTTTGAACTTCGATTATTAAATCTTAATTACGATAAAAACTTACTGTATAGGAATTGATTTAATGTTTTTTTATTAAAACGATGATTAATGTTGACTAAAGTTTTTTTTAATATGATCCTTAACATTCGCATTCGCATTCGCACATTTGCACTCTGAACATTCGCATTCGCGAATGTGAAAAATATCACATTCGTAACATCCCTAATTCAAGGACACAAAAACAAGTTATGTATGTATGGGATCTATTTTGAGTATTCCCTTTTACGAAAAAATACCTAAAACAAAATAAGGTATATAATAAAATTATTATAAATATATGAGATACCTGTTTGAAAAAAATCATAGCATTTACCAATGTACAAAAGGATGTATGTAATGTACAACATGGTACAATTATTATTGGTATAACTGTTTTCTGTAAATAGAATCTTCACAAAACTACCAAAAATAATTGATGACAAATTACAATCTAGCTTATGGTCACACGACAGTTCAGCCCCTAAAAGTTCGACTCCCCAAATTAAAAATTATAATATTTTCTGCATTATTTACCAATTTCAAACCTAAAATCGACTTATACCGTTAATAATAAACTGGTATGGAAATCAAACAAATTTATTTACAGTGATGATTTTTTGAACTTATACGCTGACATGTACAGCGCTTAGACAAGTAGTTTTTTCCTCGGTGCATTTGAATAAAAATATATTTTACAATTTTTTTATTCAGCGGTACATCCTCTCTGCACACCCCGAAGGGGACACTTAGTTATATTTTGTGTATGAAGGTATGCCGTAGTTTCCTTAAACTGACTGCATATCGTATACATATAAGTATGCTGGGGGGTCGACTGTCGGGAGATCAACTGTTATGGAACCCTAGCTTATAAATCAAACGTGAGACAGTATTTCGTTGCATTAGTTATAAAATAATTATAGCTAATATAAGCGCCCTTGAGGTGATTTTCTCACAAAAACGGCGCTATATAAATTATTCGAACATTATTATTATTATTATTATTATTACAAAAATAGGAAAAAAATGCATGGACTGGTAGATCATAAATTCATGTAGGAAAATTATTCAACCATTGCAGTTCTGTACACAAATTGAAATATGTGTCCACTAACCATCTGCATTGTAGCTGGGAATTTTAGTGTAAACATATTCAATTACTGAATTTATACATCGGTGAGGTTCTGATAAAGACTATTTCTATTTCTTCAGCCTGAAGACATCATTGAGGGGATCGTAGGGCGTTCTGGAAGTGGTGGAACGGTACTGGAAAGTAGGCTGACCATCGGCACGTAGAATAACGACACCTGTGGAACAAAAATACTTTAGAAAATGGATAAAAAATTATTTTTATTTTACTAGTTAAAATTATATTTCTTGAGTTGGAGAAAGATATCCAATTACGTTTTTGAAATAACTAATCCACTATTCTACTGGACTCGCTAATTCTATTCCCGGTTAACGTGTTGCTCCAATGACAGTGTTAAATAGTAAATTATTGTCTGTGTTTGTAAAATTAATTATAATTTCCCAACAAATAAATAGGTTGAGTTATTTCAAACACCCGTCACTTTTGATGATCGTGGAATTGACAATCTACGCCATTTAGATGTTTCGGCATTTAAAATGTCCCCATTAAATGTTGTTTTTTGTTGTGTTTTAGCTTTTGATCAAACTGCTTAGAAGTAAAACAACGTGATGGTTGTTGGGTTTGATTGAGCAAAAGTCGAAACAGATCAAGAATCGGAATTTCTGCCATTCTTCTCTTCTCGCCAAGCAGTTGATGGGCAGACCATGGGGACGCTGTCAAGACCTCGACATACCTCAACCCATGAACCCGGGCACCCCTGCTAAGTCACTAAACGTATAAAACCATTTGAAGTGACCCATGGCAGAGATGCTCGTAATCCAATGTTCCTACGGCGGCAGTACCCTTACCGGCCTCCCAAATTGAGAAAGTAAGACTACCGAAATCCTAAATAAGATTAGAAATAAATAGAATAGAATAAATTTAATAGAAAAATAAATAGAATAAAGTTCAGAGGTGGCAGGAATTTAATAATTTTATATCATTTTCGTCCGTGGTCGAGTGGTAAGACACTTGACTCCCAATCGGAAGGTCGCGGGTTCGATCCCGGCGTGCGCAAATAAATTTTATTAGATTAATTTGTGTTATTTCACAATTAATTAATAAAAATAATATATACTATATTTTGCGGCACGTTCCAGAGTGGAAGATACTGTCAGTATCGCCCTGGTGTAAGACCACCATTCAGAATTGAAACGTTGCTTAATAATGGCTTTAGCCGTGTTTAGTGACTAGATCTGAATAGCCAGGTACTTTCCTACCTTCCTCCTCCACATCTCCTTCTTTTCCCCACTTTCCATCAGCTTCACAACATACCCCAATTGGGGATGCCATAGTCTCACTGGCTCCAGACGGGACTCTTGTGAGGTATTCTCTACATAAAAAAAAAGAAAGAATAAAATTAATTATTAATTAATAGGTGTATGTTGTAATATTTGTTTCATAAAAGAATATGTCATGTGTTCTCTTTTGCCATTTAGTGTGAAGACATGTCCTATTATTGATTTTAGTTTTGTATGAAATATTTTTATGGATAAAAATAAAACAATATTTAAGTTACCGAGAATATAATGTTTTATTTTTTCCACATACCTACCCTTCTTCCATTGGAGTGGGAGATACTCTCCTGATAAATCCTGGTGAAAGACCACCATTCAGAGCAATGGCTTTAGCAATGTTTGGTGGCCAGAACCAAAAAGCCAGATTTTTTCCAAAATTCCTGTTATTCTTCTCTCCTCCACATCCTTTAGCCTCACAACATATCCTAATAGGAATAGGGGATGCCATAATCCTACTGTCTCTCGAGACTTGGGAGCAGTTGCAATGTTTACATGCCTGGCTATTTAGATCTGGTTAGCTCTGCGGGCTCCATCGAGGCCAGGGTTAAGTTACCCTCTCAGAAACTGGGCGTACTGTACAGGGCCCGCAGATACTTTAATAGTACACAATTGCCTAACCCTTTACAAATCGCAAGTGCGCCCCATGATTGAATTTGGCAGCCACCTCTGGTCTGGAGCCCCAAAGTACCTGAAAAACACTCTCGATTCTGTGCAGAAACGGGCGGCCCGCTTGATACAGGGACCGCCCGTTGATAAACGAATGCTGTCCTTGTTCTACAGGTATTTCAATGGAAGAAGCTCCGAGGAACTAGTGTCATTGATCCCTCGGCACTGGTGCATAGTCAAGAAACACGCCAAATGCTTGCCCAACATATGTACACGGTTGACATTTGTCACATGAGAATGGGCATCTTCAAAGATGACATAGGCCCTGAGGGAAATTATTTTCCGGGCTAGTCCTAGTGAGGTTAAAAATTGAGTGGAGACCCATGTTCACTCCTTCCTCTCCCCAAAAAGACGCTCCACGCAGTATCTTCAAAGATGACATAGGCCCTGAGGGAAATTATTTTCCAGGCTAGTCCTAGTGAGGTTAAAAATTAAAAATGTAAACAGTAACACCATGTGAAAACGCAATAAATAAATTACCTACTACAAAATCAATAATCAAATTGTATAAAAATATTTTAGGCTTTTTATTTTATTTCACCATCCTCTCGAACTCTTGATAAGCTGTCTAGAGCACTATTCACAAGCGCCCCCCTGCACACAGAGTTTGGCCTGCAAGTTGCACCACACTTCGTTCCAAATCGTTGGCAGAAATGTTTTTATTTTTTTTTAAGAAAGACAAACATTTCCGGGTTACTTATATCCCAACAACATTTGAAAATCTCCTACTACCACCACACTGAGCGGAAGATGTTGCTTGTGTTGTGATGGAGGACTTAGCCAGCCGATGAATCGAACATGGAACGCGTGGGTGGGACCCAAACGCAATGTCCACTCAACCACTGACCGGTCAATGTACGTGCATTTGCAATCGACCCGCAGGCCAAACACTGACATCACTCGCCATTTTGTATCAGCCTGTTGAGTAAATACAGGGTTTGAAGTGAGAGCTTCTCCGAATTTCGGTATAAATGACCCAAAAAATAAAAAGGTAAAAATCATGCATTTGGTAACAACACTGGATGTATTATAATATATATTAATTCTTGAAAAAAGTCACTCTGTAAAAAGGCATAAACAAACAAAAAAGATATCAGCATCAGATGTCATTGACTTTTTTGTTTGTTTATGGCTTTTTACAGACTGATTTTATTCAAGAATTAGGCGCTCCGCTGACGAGGCAACTGAAAACAAACTAAAACCATCTGGTTTCTATGTCTTGATTGGTCAAAAAGCTTGTTTAACCATAGACGAAGAACAATCAGCTGACAGCTGGCAACTAGCAACGGCCGGCCAAGGTAATCAGCAGTGCAAGTCGCGAGTCACTGCTTACGTTACCATTGACAACGGGTTTTTGAGTGATTGTGTAGTGTGCGGGCCATCTCATTGTCATACAAAGATAGTTGGCAGTTGAGAGTTTTCAGTTGCCTCAGTGGGCATTATCTACCATGCAGTGTTACCAGATGCATGGTTTTTACCTTTTTGTTTTTTGGGTCATTTATACGTATATGGTTTTCTCAAAAAACTAGTTTTTCGGTGGTCGCCAAAAGTTTTTACTTTTGAGTGAGATTTGATCCTTTTTGCACAACGTCTATTAATCTAAGAATTGTCTTTATCAATAAATAATATGAACTAGCTTTTGCCCGTTTTAGGCAAATAATTGGTTAAAGCACTAAGGGTTTTGACGTTTGAATGCGGATGAAACAAGAAGTGTGTGCCTACATTTAAAAAAAAAAATATTATTTATGAAAAAAAAAAACGATGTTTGAATGTGGAAGAAGCAAGGATTATGAGCATATATAAAGGGCTCTGGGAGTTAACCGCTCAATTTTGTACACCTGCTACTGAGCCACTTCAGTCGCCCTGCTCAAGGCATTCAGTAGGGGCCTGTCTCTAAAAAAGGGGCCCATGGAGTTTAACTGCTCAAATTTTCACAAAGTCCTTCAGATTGCGTAGGTTAATAAGCGTAGTTTGATACCTAATACCCATATCCTGTACAGTAAATAATTTCATTAAGCCAGAGCTCACTATTATATATAGAAACTGTCCCGGGCACGCGTACATCAAATCCCCAAAGTTTCATCGCAATCGGTAAATAGTACAGTAAATAATTTCATAACGCCAAAGCTCAATTTGGGAGACGGGTGTGGGTACCGCTGCCCCGGGAACCATTTAATGGATAACCCACATCCCTGCCATACGTCAACCCCAGTGGTTCACTACGTTTGGTGACTTAGCAGGGGTGCCCGGGTTCATGGGGTGAAGTCTGTCTGGGTCTGTCTGTCTCCAACCGGACCTTCTCGACCCATCGCCTTGCACCATAGTTGGAGGAATGGATTCATACATTCTTCACTCCTGGACACACTGACCCCCAGATTCCTGCCTACCCTTCTTACCATTTTTCCTTCCATTCTTTCTTTCCTTAAAATTTCAGAACTTCCTCTCCTTCCTTTCCTTAAAAATACCATCCACACAGCATCCCCAAAGATGACATAGGCCCTGAAGGAAATTATTTTCCTCAGGGCCTCCCGTATGGAGCTAATGTAAAAAAAATATAATTATAAGTGATCAGTTCCCCACCCTTTGACACACAACCTCATCATTATTTATACACATTTGCTCATAAATGAGCATGCTCGGTTTGAGCATAATTAATAGGCGTAAAAAGATAAAATGAATTGACAATCTAGTCTCCTTCAACGGTAGCATTCTGCCGAACAGGTCCTCCATTGATATGCTCGGTGTAACTCTAAATGACCAGCTCAGATAGATTCTCCCGCCTTAACAAATGGATTCCAATCTTTAGAGCACAGGCGTCGGCTGGGAATGCTATCCTTGTTCTACTGGTATTTCAATGGAAGATGCTCCGAGGAACTAGCGTCATTGATCCCCTCGGCACCGGAGATTACCTTAAAAAATAACATATTTTATAGTGTTCAAGGGAAATATGTTATTGATAGTAATGTCAGAGGATTTGAGGATAATTTTTAAAATTGGAACTGATTGCGGAAACAATACAGGGCATTGAATGGGAGGCACCACTTTCCCAACGGCTGTGTGAGGAGTTGTTGTTTAACCTCCTTATCTGCATATGTCAGGACTAATTTTTTGTGTAAAAAGAAAGCTACATTTTTTTTTAAATGATTCTAGACACTCCAATGTCCCTGCACGCATGATTTAATTTATTTATTAAACACATTCATAATTAATTAACCAATCAGTAAATACATATAATACATAACAAAGAAGAAAAATGTACGGATACTTACAAAAGTAAAAGTAGTAGTTGGCGCAAAAGTCATCACCCTATCGGAAAATGCCATAACTTTTGCAAATGGCGGCAAATGTCAGTTTTGCTTTGACATTTGTGAAGTAAACAAATTCAAAATATACATCAGTAAGAAATTAATCGCTATACACCTCCAGAATGCGGAAAAATTGTTTTTTTGATTGACGCCAGCAAATGCAAATCACCAATTCTCTCGTTTGGTGAGTTGCCCTAGCCGACAAGATTGCCCGATTTAACCACTCCAGACTTCTTTATGTGGAGTTTCTTGAAGTCACGAATCTATGTCAATAAGCCTCACACTTTTGAAGCCCTCAAAGAGAATATCCCTTAAGAATGCGAGAACCTATTGACGGAAGAGTAATTGAAAATGCCATAAATAAGGCCCGTAAATTAATCAAATAAATACAATCCAAAAGCAGAATTACAATTTTTTATTCATAAAAAAATTTCAACATAGGAACATCGGATGACTTACAGCCAAAGAACATCACTCCTAGTGTTCAGAGGTGCCCTAGCTTTTCCAAGTGACCAGTGACTACTGTGGTAGCTAGGACACTCGTTTTTTTATTAAAGAGAGAATCGCCAGTAGCCCTATACTCTCTGAATTAATGATACAAAAATCGAAAAAAAGTTCAAAGATAAGTTCAGCAAGATGTACAATAATGTTTTTAGTTAGTTGTTAGTAAGTTGTTAGTAAGTTAGTAACCCCCATGCATGTTAGTAGTTTAAAACAGTAGTGTAGATCGTACTAAGAACTTGTCTGAACTAAAAATTAAACCGAACCACTTTAAGTGGTTGCCCGCCGGAAACTTAAAACTAACTTAAAAATAAACCTGAAAATTCAATGTTTTGGTCACTGGTCCGGACCACTCACTGGCTTTAGGGAACTTGTCCGCCAGAAACTTAAAAATAAACCTGAAAATTCAATGTTTTGGTCTCTGGTCCGGACCACTCACTGGCTTTATTTAGGGAACTTGCCCGCCAGAAACTTAAAACTAACTTAAAAATAAACCTGAAAATTCAATGTTTTGGTCACTGGTCCGGACCACTCACTGGCTTTAGGGAGCTTGCCCGCCAGAAACATAAAACTAACATAAAACTAACTTAAAAATAAACCTGAAAATTCAATGTTTTGGTCTCTGGTCCGGACCACTCACTGGCTTTATTTAGGGAACTTGCCCGCCAGAAACTAAAAACTAACTTAAAAATAAACCTGAAAATTCAATGTTTTGGTCACTGGTCCGGACCACTCACTGGCTTTAGGGAACTTGCCCGCCAGAAACTTAAAACTAACTTAAAAATAAACCTGAAAATTAAATGTTTTGGTCACTGGTCCGGACCACCCACTGGCTTTACGGAACTTGCCCGCCAGAAACTAAAAACTAACTTAAAAATAAACCTGAAAATTCAATGTTTTGGTCACTGGTCCGGACCACTCACTGGCTTTAGGGAACTTGCCCGCCAGAAACTTAAAACTAACATAAAACTAACTTAAAAATAAACCTGAAACATCAATGTTTTGGTCACTGGTCCGGACCACTCACTGGCTTTTTTGCTTAGAAAGTTAAGTACGCCAGAAACTTAAAACTAACTTAAAAATAAACCTGAAAATTCAATGTTTTGGTCACTGGTCCGGACCACTCACTGGCTTTAGGGAGCTTGCCCGCCAGAAACATAAAACTAACATAAAACTAACTTAAAAATAAACCTGAAAATTCAATGTTTTGGTCTCTGGTCCGGACCACTCACTGGCTTTATTTAGGGAACTTGCCCGCCAGAAACATAAAACTAACGTAAAAATAAACCTGAAAATTCAAAAGTTTTGGTCACTGGTCCGGACCACTCACTGGCTTTAGGGAACTTGCCCGTCAGAAACTTAAAACTAACTTAAAAATAAACCTGAAAATTCAATGTTTTGGTCACTGGTCCGGACCACTCACTGGCTTTAGGGAACTTGCCCGCCAGAAACTTAAAACTAACTTAAAAATAAACCTGAAAATTCAATGTTTTGGTCACTGGTCCGGACCACTCACTGGCTTTAGGGAACTTGCCCGCCAGAAACTTAAAACTAACTTAAAAATAAACCTGAAAATTCAATGTTTTGGTCACTGGTCCGGACCACTCACTGGCTTTAGGGAACTTGCCCGCCAGAAACTTAAAACTAACTTAAAAATAAACCTGAAAATTCAATGTTTTGGTCACTGGTCCGGACCACTCACTGGCTTTAGGGAACTTGCCAGCCAGAAACTTAAAACTAACTTAAAAATAAACCTGAAAATTCAATGTTTTGGTCACTGGTCCGGACCACTCACTGGCTTTAGGAAACTTGCCCGCCAGAAACTTAAAACTAACATAAAACTAACTTAAAAATAAACCTGAAAATTCAATGTTTTGGTCACTGGTCCGGACCACTCACTGGCTTTAGGGAACTTGCCCGCCAGAAACTTAAAACTAACTTAAAAATAAACCTGAAAATTCAATGTTTTGGTCACTGGTCCGGACCACTCACTGGCTTTAGGGAACTTGCCCGCCAGAAACTTAAAACTAACTTAAAAATAAACCTGAAAATTCAATGTTTTGGTCACTGGTCCGGACCACTCACTGGCTTTAGGAAACTTGCCCGCCAGAAACTTAAAACTAACATAAAACTAACTTAAAAATAAACCTGAAAATTCAATGTTTTGGTCACTGGTCCGGACCACTCACTGGCTTTAGGGAACTTGCCCGCCAGAAACTTAAAACTAACTTAAAAATAAACCTGAAAATTCAATGTTTTGGTCACTGGTCCGGACCACTCACTGGCTTTAGGGAACTTGCCCGCCAGAAACTTAAAACTAACTTAAAAATAAACCTGAAAATTCAATGTTTTGGTCACTGGTCCGGACCACTCACTGGCTTTAGGGAACTTGCCAGCCAGAAACTTAAAACTAACTTAAAAATAAACCTGAAAATTCAATGTTTTGGTCACTGGTCCGGACCACTCACTGGCTTTAGGAAACTTGCCCGCCAGAAACTTAAAACTAACATAAAACTAACTTAAAAATAAACCTGAAAATTCAATGTTTTGGTCACTGGTCCGGACCACTCACTGGCTTTAGGGAACTTGCCCGCCAGAAACTTAAAACTAATATAAAACTAACTTAAAAATAAACCTGAAAATTCAATGTTTTGGTCACTGGTCCGGACCACTCACTGGCTTTAGGGAACTTGCCCGCCAGAAACTTAAAACTAACGTAAACATAAACCTGAAAATTCAAAGTTTTGGTCACTGGTCCGGACCACTCACTGGCTTTAGGGAACTTGCCCGCCAGAAACTTAAAACTAACATAAAACTAACTTAAAAATAAACCTGAAAAATCAATGTTTTGGTCACTGGTCCGGACCACTCACTGGCTTTAGGGAACTTGCCCGCCAGAAACTTAAAACTAACTTAAAAATAAACCTGAAAATTCAATGTTTTGGTCACTGGTCCGGACCACTCACTGGCTTTAGGGAACTTGCCCGCCAGAAACTTAAAACTAACTTAAAAATAAACCTGAAAATTCAATGTTTTGGTCACTGGTCCGGACCACTCACTGGCTTTAGGGAACTTGCCCGCCAGAAACTTAAAACTAACTTAAAAATAAACTTGAAAATTCAATGTTTTGGTCACTGGTCCGGACCACTCACTGGCTTTAGGGAACTTGCCCGCCAGAAACTTAAAACTAACTTAAAAATAAACCTGAAAATTCAATGTTTTGGTCTCTGGTCCGGACCACTCACTGGCTTTAGGGAACTTGCCCGCCAGAAACTTAAAACTAACTTAAAAATAAACCTGAAAATTCAATGTTTTGGTCACTGGTCCGGACCATTCACTGGCTTTAGGGAACTTGCCCGCCAGAAACTTAAAACTAACTTAAAATAAACCTGAAAATTCAATGTTTTGGTCACTGGTCCGGACCACTCACTGGCTTTAGGGAACTTGCCCGCCAGAAACTTAAAACTAACTTAAAAATAAACCTGAAAATTCAATGTTTTGGTCACTGGTCCGGACCACTCACTGGCTTTAGGGAACTTGCCCGCCAGAAACTTAAAACTAACTTAAAAATAAACCTGAAAATTCAATGTTTTGGTCTCTGGTCCGGACCACTCACTGGCTTTAGGGAACTTGCCCGCCAGAAACTTAAAACTAACTTAAAAATAAACCTGAAAATTCAATGTTTTGGTCACTGGTCCGGACCACTCACTGGCTTTAGGGAACTTGCCCGCCAGAAACTTAAAACTAACTTAAAAATAAACCTGAAAATTCAATGTTTTGGTCTCTGGTCCGGACCACTCACTGGCTTTAGGGAACTTGCCCGCCAGAAACTTAAAACTAACTTAAAAATAAACCTGAAAATTCAATGTTTTGGTCTCTAGTCCGGACCACTCACTGGCTTTAGGGAACTTGCCCGCCAGAAACTTAAAACTAATATAAAACTAACTTAAAAATAAACCTGAAAATTCAATGTTTTGGTCACTGGTCCGGACCACTCACTGGCTTTAGGGAACTTGCCCGCCAGAAACTTAAAACTAACGTAAAAATAAACCTGAAAATTCAAAGTTTTGGTCACTGGTCCGGACCACTCACTGGCTTTAGGGAACTTGCCCGCCAGAAACTTAAAACTAACTTAAAAATAAACCTGAAAATTCAATGTTTTGGTCACTGGTCCGGACCACTCACTGGCTTTAGGGAACTTGCCCGCCAGAAACTTAAAACTAACTTAAAAATAAACCTGAAAATTCAATGTTTTGGTCACTGGTCCGGACCACTCACTGGCTTTAGGGAACTTGCCTGCCAGAAAATTATAAAGTTCAAAATAGAAAGATCATACCACGGAGCAGTTCTGTAGATGGTCTAGCTCACCAGTCATCCAGTCCTCCGGTTCTTCAGGCCCACAGCGTTACTCCACCACGCATTCTGAAAATCAAAACGCAGTGTTAAATCTTGAAGGCAAAAAAAAAATTTACTCGCCCTCACCACTAGTAAACCAGATTCAAATAAAACTATTGCTAACAATCAAGTTAGGCACCTTTTGCCACATCACTACCGATATATTGAAACACTTTTCTTCCAAGTTTTTTTTTTGTTTCTGGTCATTACATTACAGTTTTTAGCCTATTACGGCCAGATTTAAGAAGATGTATCTTTATATAAAGTATATTTATATATAAACATACATTCCGCTATCATATCCGAGTCGTTTCATCAGATCGACATTACCGCGTCCATCTAAAAGACTTGAATTTACATATTAATAAGCAAAATATTTACTAAATTTGTGTGTGATTGTAGCCAGGTATTTAAATTTTTGAAAAACATTTATTTAAAAATATTGAAATAATCGGAACTCCTTACAGATTTAATGTAAGGCGTTCAATTAAATATATAATTTCATTTTGCGGACAATTGTTTTTTTCAATTTGTTGTTTCTACGATTTACTAGCTATGTATTGAATATAAAGGCGTCCATTGCAAAGCTCTATGTTGACTCTGGTTCTAATCAACCCGGCACGCGGCGATGCACATGTAAAGTTTATTAAATTGGTAAGGAATTTTTTTTGGAGACCCATCATTAAGAATTGAAACGTTGCTTGAAATGGGATTAGCTACATAGATAGGTAACAATTCAACAAAATTATACATTAAGGCGCAGGTGTTATGGTAACATTTTGGAAATTTATTCAGTAATGAGTGGACATTTGAGGGGAGAGGTCGCGCGCTCGCATTGCAGTTCCGTCAAGCAATGAATGAGGAAATGGGTGTTATACAAGCAAAGTAGAAATTAAATAATTAAATATTTTATCGTATAAAAATGAATGTTTCTTTGTTTGTTCCTCGTGCGGAACCTAAAGCATTTATCCGATAGCGATTTGTCGTGTATGAAATTATTTCCTATCTAGCGTTATGAAATTATTTCCTATACCATTTATCCGATTGTGATGAAACTCTGGTGAGTTGTTATGTGCACACCCGCCAATGTTTCTATAAATAATAGTGAGCTCTGGCGTCATGAAATTTGTAAAAAAAATACATAAAAAATTAATGTTTCTTTGTTTGTCCCTTATTCGGTACCTAAAGCATTCATCTGAGTGCGATGAAACTTTGGCGGATTTTTCGTGTACGTGTACATGCCCTTGAAAGTTTCTATATATATTATAGTGCAAGTGAGCTCTAGCGTTATGAATTTATTTCCTGTACTGTTTATCCGATTGTGATGAAACTTTTGTAAGTTGTTAAATGCACACCTTTGTAATTCCTTATACGGTACCTAAAGCATTACTCCAATTGCAAAGAAACTTTGGTGATTTGTTGTGCACATACCTGAAATGGTTTCTATATGTAGTGCTGAGCTCTGGCGTTATAAAAAATTTCCTATACCATTCATTCGATTGCGCTGAAACAATAGGTGATTTGTTGTGCACACGCCCGCGAAGGATTCTATATACATATAGTGGTGAGCTCTGACGTCATGAGATTTGTAGAAATAATTACAATATTTCCTTCTCATCCCCATTCACCTTCAGCCACACAACATACCCCAATTGGGGATGCCATAGTCTCACTGACTCCAGACGGGAGCAGGTGGGACTTTTGTAAGGTATTCATATAAAAAAAGGAGTGGCGGACGTATGAATCCATCTCTCCCACAGCGGGGCAAGGCGATGAGTCGAGAGAGTCAAATAAATTTTGGGTAATTTGTACACGAGCTGCCAATAAGAAGGAACAGCCTCAGGAGCACACGTGCTTCAAGAATTATTCAGGGTCGTCTACCGCGATGGAATCCTTGTTCTACCGTTATTTCATACATGGAAGATGCTTCAGAGAGGAACTAGCGTCATTGATCCCTTCAGCACCGGTGCAAAGCCGGGAAACACGCCAAACGCGCGCCCAACATATATACACGGTCGAAATTTCTCACATGAGAACGGGTCGCTTCTACCACTCATTCTTGAGTTCAACAGCTCAGCTGTGAAACGATTTGCCGGCCTCTGTGTTTCCTCCTTCATACAATATGGGGCTCTTAAAGACAATTTTTCTCCGGGCCTCCTGTGCGAAGTTATATATAAAATTAAAAAAAAGATTCTACTATTATTGTTGAGAGGTTTAAAAATTCCGTACGACTGACACTGCTTAACACAAGTACTAAAGATAAAATTAATATCATTCTAAAATCCACAAGTCTTGGCAATTTTTGTAGGATATTATGCTGAATATTTGCATACCAAGTTTACATTTAGTTGATTTTATATCAATTTGTATTAAATTTTGTGATTTTTCGTTTATGTGCGTCATTCTACTTTTTGTTTATCTGAGCTAATATTTTGAAATATATTCTTTCTTGAGTACGAAAAAATTTGTCGAAATAAACTTTCAAAAACAAAACCACCTTTTGTCATTTCTATTGCACGTACTTAAAAATATTTGTCCCAACTTTATTTTATGATCTCCCTTTATTCACACCCATTATTTTCCGGTAATATTATAAATACAGTTATTACCATTTTATAAACCATACAATCTACGTCAAAACACCATTAGATTCAAAGTCTCATTGAGTAAAAAACGGAGACGTCAAAAAAGGTTCAGGGCGTAAAAGATGTTTCTATCTATCCATTCCATTGCTAATATGATTTTTTGTCTGTCTAGCTGTATCCATTATCTAGTAAACAAATTTAAATTTTATAGAGCAAGTGTATTTTTTATTTCGTACTTTATCAAAATGCTAAATGGTTTACCAATTTGGTGTCAATCTTACCCGAGTCTGCCCCATAGACGGCAAAAATTGTGGTTCGCTAGCGGGCTGTACAAGTACCAAAAATACCTAACTGCAGTGAAGCAGAGTTTTGATATCCCCCCCTTAAGTCCTCTTAGATGGAAAAAAATGATATAAACGTATAAATAAATAAAGTAACATGCCTTTGATAATAATTAATTATTATTATTTAAAAAATCGCTAACTATCACACGCGCTGTTTCTCGAAGGGATAGGATAGACAAGACGGATCGCCAAACAACTCATTCTTGACACACACTCCTTGCTTCATTCACTTCATACATCGTCTCATACCCCATCTGTAATTCTGACTCTTGACATAGTCCAGCCAAACATCTCATTCACTTGATCGTTTCATGTCTTCCTCGGGCATCCCCGATTTCTTCTGCCATTCACTTTCGCGTCATATATTCTCCTTACACCGCTTATTGTACGTGTTCATTTGCTCTAATGTGCCCAAATCATCCAAGCGTCTCTTTCTAATTTTACTCATCAACCTTCTATTCTTTGCGCATCTCTAAATTTTCACATACCGATCATCCATTTAATTAAAAATTTGAGTTGAGTATGCAGTTACGTGTTCCGTCAAATGGGGTTACATTGCCTTCCCATGGGTATCTTTGCCTAGTCCATTTTATTTTCATAAAACTGCTCACAGAGTACTTATTTTAAAGAATACATCAAAATTTCATGTATCGTATGACGAAGGGTTCTTCTCTGGTAATTATGAATTCTTAAACAGTTCCTAAATTCAGATAACATCAGTTTGGCATCATTTTAGTGAACGTTAGCATTTCAGATCAGATAGTGATTTCTAAAAAAATTACGTTGTATCTAAAAAAACTATATAAGGTAAGCATATAATATTCTGTCAGTTTTCTTATTGATATCTTGGGAATAATTTAAGCATGTATTTAATTCAATTTGGTAGATTTTGAGGGTGCATAAGTCACCAGGCAATACAGTACATACAAGTTTTTCATGGGGTTACTTTGCCTACGGTGGGGTTGTCAGAAATATATATAGTTATATTAATATATAATCAAGTATTATTTTAAGTTTTCCTATCTACAAATTTAATTACTATTTTACTTATAGATTGAAAGTAACAATTAGTGAGGTTGCAGAAATCCACCTCACGCGTGCAATTTAAAAAAAAACCACATGATTTTAACTTAATTACTACTGGAAACAACTATTTAAGTCGTGGTAGAAAACACGCACAAAATAGGTTGTTAGGTTCTAGTTTGGGTTCTTTAATAACTCGTCATACGTCATTCCTATGTCTACCTACGTTAAATTATCGTGAAAACACACTTATGTGTCCAAGCGGTTAAATAAGTTATGCGTAGCACGTAGCAGTGGCGGTCGGTGACTTTTTGTAGAAGGGATGCTGAACTATCGATAAGTATATAGGTATACTTAAATACAACAAATCTATAAATTAGCACCATGAACAATATGTAATTCCTTAAAAAAATAGTCTAATTAGCTCTAAAAATCCTTAGCGCTCCGAAACATCAATTATTACAAAACCAAAAGTTCAAATTATGAATTATATATGTAATCAAAGGATTAAACAAGAATGTTTCAATGTTATTCAAACAAAACTGTCAAAAATGAATCAAGAAAACATGTATAAAAAACAAACAACCCTGTTCGTATTAAAGATAAAATACAATATGCTATTCAGTGTCTTATTCCCATACATATTAAAGTCGTTTTTTGTTTACTGGATGCTCCCGTCAAACACGAGTCTATCTTTCAAAGAAATATGCGAGCAGAAGTGAACATGCAAGCGCGAACTCCGAAATATTTTTAGTTATTTGGATACTGGGCGGAATATCGCATCCAAATAACTGGATCACGTGTCGCTTTGTTATGTATGTGTTGAACGCAACGAGTCTCTGAGGACGCTGTTGCTGGTATGTGTGTGTTTATGCGTTGTACGTTTTACTAGCATTGTGAATGTGTATGTATTTCGACACGCATCATGCGTCACGTTGTGTCTCTGAAAGTGTTCTCTTTAGAGAACTTGCAGTGTTGCTGTTTATGGCTAGAAAAAATGAGTCCTGAGCATTTTGACAAGGAATCAAAGGGATGTGGCGCTTACACCGCATCTATGGACCGACCGCGCCTGATTCGTAGGTATTTCCTAAACTTTGTACAATTCACTTTGATTGATCTTTAATCATTCATCACCCAAATCTATTTCACTGAAGTCAGAATTGGGCTTTACAGGTGGAAAAATGCAAATTTTGCTTATTTGATCGGATTCATCATCACCTGCTTTTAGAAAAGTCAATTTTTGGTGACTGACAAGCAATTGAAAAATAATTTAGAAAAATACATTAAAATAAATTGGAATCTTATACATATTCTCCTAAACACCTGCCCCTTCCCTCAATATCAAATTAATATTTTTATGGTACTTTGTGATTTTTTTATGAATAAAAAAAAAAAAAAGTTTTATGGCTATCTGGGTTAATCTGCATTTAGGAAGACCGCCATAAGCGGGCGTGCAGGGCGAACAACGCGCGCGGGCGGCACTCTCAAGGGGTAGCAAATACAGTGATGTTCAAAAACGAATTCTCATTTTAGCAAAGAGATGCAAACTGTTTTTTTTCAGTTGCCCGGTGAGCGGAAGCACGTAGTTTGAGGAAAACAAAAGATGAAAGTATAATAATAAAAAAATTGAATAAAGAATTGATGGCTAATTTAAAAAAAAATAATAAAATGACTAAAACCAAATCTTTCTTATGGTAAAGATGAAAAACTCGATTTCTTAGTAAGAATGAGGGAGAGATAAGAAAATTATAAATTCTTTCCTTTGGAGGAAGTAGACATACTTACTATTGTTTGTCTCACAATTATATAGAATGTAAGAAAGAGCTGCAGCATTATTGTGTTAACCACAGGAGCGACAGAGCAATTAAAATATTTTTTCTCGGATTGCTAAAGGAAATTTTTCCGCCCACATTAAAAAAAATCATACCTTCAAATTTGAATATGGAGACATAAAAACTGATTTATAGTTCTAGGTAGCCAATGAATTCCCCTATCTTTTGTTTATTATCACATATTTGTAGGATTTATAAAAAAATATAATTAAATCTTTAACCTTAAAACATTTTAAAGAATCTAGAGAATATTTATTTTTTTATATTTTGAATTTACAATATAGTATGTAGTCATTTTAATAAAAAATTTTTTTTTGAAAATTTGCCACATTTTGGCAACAAAGCAATCCGAGGTTTTGGAAATAGTGCCATAATGTGGCAAAAAGCGTTCGAGTGGATAAGGAGCATACATTTGTTGCCTTTTTGCACTGTTACCGTGCCGTAACTGTAATTATAAAAGCGCTTATTGAGGAATGCAACTCATTAACACAATGTTTTCATTATTATATGTTTTGATATACGGCTAAAAGATGCCTACATCGAACAAATTGATTGATTGTAAATAAATAAAATAAAAAATTATATATATTAAATTATTCAAATTCCGCTAAACCTGCCAACCTAACTAATATGCGTAGATTCATGGTAATAATGATAATTCTTATTTACATGAAATTGTCTCTGGCCATTTGTTATGTTAAGTCAGTCTCGAGCGACCAAGTGTTTTCAAAACATCAGAATAAAAAAAAAACATTGGGTCGGGGTTACAAGGTTTTATGTTTTCCATCAGAAAACCAAAACGTGTGACCCTGCCCCAATGTTTGATGTTTGCACAAACATTTAGTTCGAGGTTTGTGGTAATATTGTCACTGGAGAACCGACCTTATAGTATCAGGAATACCGATGTACCAAAATGTCAAAGAATATTGACAAATAATTGCATAAAGTTCAATAAATAATCAATATGGCGATCAACCTAAGTGACAAGAAGCAAATTTTCATTTTAATGTAATTATAATTTAAATGAAGTATTTTCCATAGCCCAGACTGCTGACTGAATCCAAGAGTTGTTTCAAAAAAATATTATAATAGCAACTACATATATTCTTATTAGCATTTCCAGCCATTCTGAAAAATTACCAAATAATGTAAGTAATGCTTACTAAAATGTCAGCATATTTCTAATTTGTTTTTAATATCGCTATATTTAATAATGAAATCATAAGATTTTAAGGATGGGTTGTTTCACAGAATTTGAACAATTCATCAAATTACAAAATTAATATTCAAGTTCTGTTAATATGTAATGTTAATATGTAATCAGTTAACGTACCACAGTAACTACAGTCACTTCAAATAAATGTATGTATATACCAGTGGCGGTCGGTGACTTTTTATAGAAGGGATGCTGGACAAGTAATATGTGATAATATACCTACTATAAATAAATATACAAATCTATGGACTAACCCATGAACAAGTTGATATTACTGACAAGAATAGTCTAATTAGCTATATAATATCCTTAATGCTACCCAAATCCGCTACATCCGTAATTTCAGATCCACATTCACAAATACAAGAAATTTGGGAGTAAACTGAGTTTAGAAAATGTCTTAAAAATGATTTATTTCTTGACGTTATGTTCAAAATGGGAGTAGAGTATCCAGAATATGTTTTTTTTTCGGAAATAGCCGGGACACAAAATTTTTTTAATGATCCAATTTTTCAAATAATTTTTTAAAAAGAAATATTTACAAACATTCCCGGGTTACGAATAACCTGAAAATATTTTTAAAATCTCCTGCTACCACCACAGAAAGCGTAATGTGGCCTGAGTAATTGAACACGCGACGCCTGGACCCAAACGCTTTGCCAACTTGGCCACTGACCACTGATTTATTAATTTTTCCACATTATCTTACATTAAAATCATGTTATTTTATTTTAAAATGAATTTATTATAGTTTACAGTGTTAAAACACACCGGCAAAGTTTACATGTTATTTACTGAATTCATTTTTAAATTTAAAATTATGAATCAAATACCTATGTAATCGATGATTATTCAATACTTCTGTATCAGTTATTTAAAATAAACTGTCAAAAATGTATCACTTATGAACCTACTTAAAACAATCCACTGATGCGTGATATGCTCATAAGCGGTAAAGACGTTTTTTGTTTAGTGGATGATGTTGGGATATTCACATATCCCACCCACAGTACGAGCCAAACAGAATTCAGTGCGCATGCGCAGGATTAGCTTTACTTCCGAGGTTTTTGAATTCGGACTTGATTGAAGCGACTAACATTGTCGGACAGTGCGTTACATCTCACGTCTTGAATGTGTTGAAGCAGCGAGTGCCTGGGTAACCATGCTGGTGTGTGTTGTGTGTGTCAGGCGATGTGTGAGGGATGAGCCATTTTTAAATTATTTTAATCTTTGTGATATTTTTATACTGCTCTACTACAAAAGATACAGAAATATGCAATGTCAAAGTAAACTATTATATGAAGAAAATAGACGTATGTAATGGCTTGCGCAAATTATGGAAGATTAATGAAATTACAAATGCAAAATAATCCCTTAATTACAATACCATAGACAGAAGAAAATCAAACAACGTTAACATTTTATCAGAAGAAAATGAAAATATGAACCAGATAAATAAATAAACTAAAGTTAACTGAAATAACCAGTACTGACATCAGAAAGGCAATTTAACCCTTAAAGCTAATAAATCATCGGGATATCTCATAATAATCTCAAATATAATAATAAAATTGAATCCTTTACTAGACCATGTATCCATCACACTCATCAATAAAAAATATCAAAGATCAAATAAAAAAACATATTAGGGCAAAAAAACTACACTTACTTTGCAACATCATCTTTCTCCAAGACAAAACATGCCAACAACAATGGCCCACATTATATATATAAGTTTTAATAGTGGAATATTCCCATCAGTTTATAAGAAATCAATTTAACACCTATTTTCAAATCTGGCAGTCTTAATGAAATATCAATTTATCAACTTATTTATCTTGACTCTAATATTGTAAAAAATTACGAAAAAGACATAAAAAAATCATGCATTAAATTGAAATTAATAGTCAGTTCTAACCACTTTGATTTTAGAGAGAAACTGGGCACGCACAACGCAATTGCAGAAATTACATCATCTATTTACCATGCTTTAGACACGAAAAAAACGTCTGGGTATTTTTATTCATTTGCGAAACTAATTGCACGATATTGGTATGGTCAATAAGGTAAGATGTTGGTTACAAAGTTATCTAACTCATAGCTAACTTTATCTAACAAAGCTATCTATCTCAATAACCACTGGAGCGACGGAGCAAGTAAATCTTTTTTCTCAGATTGCTAAAGGAAATTTTTCCTCCCACATTAAAAATATCATACCTCCGAATTCGAATATGGAGACATACAAACTGATTATAGTTCTATATAGCCAAGTCTATTATCACATATTCGCAGGATTTACAAAAAAATATTATTAAATCTTTAACCTTGAAACATTTTAAAGAATCTAGAGAATATTTATTTTGTTATATTTTGAATGTACAATATATAAAATAGTTGCATTGATAAAACAATTAAAAAAAAAAAAATTGCCACATTTTGGGAACAAAGCAACCTGCGGTTTTGGAAATAGTGCCATAATGTGGCGAAAAGCGCTTGAGTGGTTAAGCAAACCTAAGACTTCAGATTTCGTTAGCGGAAGTTTCAAAATAAAGGAATTAATATTCATCCCAATGTTGATGTTGGTTTGAAAGCTTGTATTACTGCGATTAGTATCGATCCAAAAGGTTTCAGAGTTTTTCATAAATTTTGGCCTTATATTAATATTAATTAAAGATGAATCATACATGTTGTTTTTGATTTCAAACAGAAATTATTTCTGTTATCCTGTCGGTGATACTGCAAATTCGAATAACTAATTTTCGCTATACCACATAAGTTCTCAGTGTAGCAAAAAGAGACTTTGTGTGACATCAAACTACACACTTATTGGCACATATTGGTCCAATCAGTGTGTAGTTCCGGCTAAAGAGCACTGAGCTACATCTTATGATGCGTAAATTCAAAACTACGCCTCGCCAAAAGTTACTACTAATACAGCATATGTAATTTAAAACACTATTAATTTGATTTATTTCACGAACTTTTGCAAATTTTGTTTAATACAGGTGAACAAGGAATAAATTACCTAAGTAATTTTTTTGTGTATTATGGAGACAAAGAGCTACGCAATTAGAGGCGTTATTGCTTACTAAAATATGGTGAAAACATAATCAACTATTAGAACGCGATAAGCGGTGCCCGTAGACCGGAAACGCTAATTAACTGACGAACGGCGTTAAACAGTTCATTGGAGGTATAAAAATATGACCTATTTTTTTCCCTTTGTATCTCATCTAAATAATACATCAATGTAAGGATATTCATACCAAAAAGAAACAATCAGTCCCCATATTGTAATATTAACGTCTTACACTCGGCAAGTCTACAATTGTAACATCAAATAAAGCAAATCGAAAGTTGCAGCTATTAGAGTAATACAGAGTTCACAAAATAAAATGAAATGAACAAAAGTCGCATTCAACACTTTGATCGACCGTTAATTGTCATGTTCTGGGTTTTCTATGTCAGATTCCAAAATCATATCTTTAAAACTATTACTTTTGAATGGTTTATACTCATTGTGATATAACGCGATGGAATGATGATGTTTATACACAATTTAATTAGATCGGAATATTTCTGTGATGATATTGGTAACATGTCTGCGTAATTGTTTTGTTTGTTATTAAACCATCAATTTCTTCCACTGAAACATTGTCAACAATATACCGCAGCAATGGACTTGCATCGGCCTGCACTGTTTTCGTACGACAACTCTATTTACGGGTTGGGGGCTCCCAACCATTATCAATATGGCGGTCAGCCTAAATGACGAGAAGCAAATTTTTATTTTTACGTAATTGTAATTTAAATTAAGTATTTCCCATAGCGCCCACCGACGATACAATCCAAGTGTTATTTCAAAAAAATATTACAATAGCATCCATAATCTATTAGCATATCCAACGGTTCTAAAAAAATTGCAAATAATGAAAGTAGTGCTTAATAAAGTGTCACTATATTTATATTTTGTTTTTAATATTGCAATTTGTGAAAACGTAAGATTTTAAGGACGGGTTGTTTTTCACAGAATTAGAACAATTATGGGGCCAACAGACCTAGCTATAAAAGCTCAAGCGTTAGTCGGTTTGGCGTATTTCGGCATATCACATTCCCAATGGGAATGTATGACAAGCGATATGCTGAAGTAGGCCAAGTCAAATAACGCTTGGAGCTTTTATAGCTAGGTCTGTTGGCCCCATTAATCACATTTCAGAGTTAATATTTTGTTATTTTGAGTTTTGAGATAATGAGGAAAACAATATTGGAATGAACACTTGTCTGTGTTTTACATATTAAATATTCAATAAAATAACACCGGGAGGCATAACGGTCCGGTATTTTAGTATGGATATTTTGATTCAGAACACATCAACATTTTGTTTAAATCACTACAAGTTTTTAATCGATTTGGTGGTGTTTATGAGTAATCTATTTTATTAGTATTGTATTAGAAAGAGGGGACACTTTTACATACAACTGCACACTCAACTCAAATTTCGATTTTTCAGAGATGTCTGACTAAACACCTCGACGATCTATTACCCTTGTAAGTACTGTAGTAATTAAAGACACCTCACATAAACTAATGTATACACCTCATACAAATGTAAGTATTAAGTATTTGCGAGCAGTTGGGAATCTCGTGCGGTATTCACATCTGACTAATAAAAACTAAAAATAAAAACCCTAACTACCTTGAAAAAAAAACTATCTTCCCACTCCACCTACCACAATAAGGTTTTCAACAAGAACCTGTTGAAAAAATATTACAAGAAAACAATAGGAATTTCAAAAAGGAAATTATCACTTACCAAGTGCGCAGACGCGTTGGCGAGTCCCTTGAAATCCTTGAGCTGGAGCTGGAGCTGGTGCGGGGCTAAGAGATGAAATGCGAAGGTCAACCTGAAAGACAAAAATAGATGTTATTATAACGTAAAATCAACAAAAATAAAATAAAATTAACCCCTCAGGCTAATTTGTTCAGTTTTCGGAACAACTCATATAGGTCTCATAGAAATCGTTGTGTCTCCCTTACTCATCATTGTTAGAAATATAATCTAAACAGTGATAGAAAGAGAGAACACCATGCTTCATATTCAAATCTAAAAGCTAACCCCAAAAATAATTAAAATGTACACCTGTATGAAACCAAAGTTTCCAACCGCAATTTGTAAACAAACTATGAAACTTTGGGAATTTTTTTTATCAATTATCTTTACATGAAACGATATAAAAGTGAGTTGAATATAACGTTGGTGATTCATTTCCCTGATAAAATGTGTGATTTTCAAATTTTCATTAGAATCAGTAATTTTAATAAAAAAACATAAGGTGAACCATTTAAAAAAAAAAATTATGTTTGCATTAAATAATTAAATATTTGAAAGATTGTAAAAAGATTTAAAAATACATATATTTATTATAAATGAATATATTTTTTAAATTGTAAATTATAGCGAGCCACAAAGTTAATAATGCTTATACTAATAAGTTTTAAAAATGACTCACTTTACATTTTTTCCAACTATAATTACTGATAATGAAAAAAAATAAAAACACTGACATTTTATTAGGAAAATGTATTAATAAAGTTATGGTCAACTCACTTTGTCGTTTCATGTAAAAATAATTAATACAAAATTCTCAAAGTTTCATAAATTATTTTCAAATTGCAGTCAAAAATTTGGTTTCATAAAGTGTACATTTTATTTATTTTGTGGTTAACTTTTAGATTTGAGTATAAAGCATAATGTTTTTCTTTTTTGGGTCCTCACTAGTATCGTATATATCGACCGTCCAGTTGATCTCCAAATACTAAGTTTTGAGATAATAAGAAAAGCAATATTCGAATAACCTCTCGCTCACCATAAATCTAATATTATTTATAGTATGACATTTTACTATTTCCTACCAGTAACCCATAAAACATCCATTTTTTATCATTGAAGAAGAAGATAACAATAATAATCTAAATTAAAATGAACAAGACACAGAAAATAATAAAACATAATGTCGCAACTGGGACTCGAACCCAGATCTCACGTGTTACCGGGACAGCGCTCTACCGATTCAGCCATTGCGTCCAATTATATAACCGCCTTAATTGTCAAAATCATATTACAAATTTCAGAATTAACAATATTATCTTCGACTTATGTTTTTATTTTTCCATATTATCGGCAGCTACCTTTTTTATTGGAAACAAGTGTTCAAAGAAAGTATTTGCTACCTAGATAGTGTCTCGAATGAATACATCCGATTTTATTTATATAAAACACCTATTGACTTTTTATAAAAGTCTAAATGAATAATCATTTTTTCATTAAAAAAACACTCTATTTAACTTTTAAAGGTTATTCCCATGAATGTAATATATCATTGAAGAAGAAGATAACAATAATAATCTAAATTGAAATATGAAGATGAACAAGACACAGAAAAATAATTAAACATAATGGCTGCATCTGGGACTCAAAAAATGGACCGATTTTTGTACCATTTGTAAAACATTTATTGTAATTATTTTAAGCATTTTCATGGCCAGTAATTTATTCTATCAAATAGTTGATAAAATAGACTTCATGTCTATGGCCTTATCGACTGTCTTCGTATTCTTCTAGAATGAATTTTGGCAGTTGGAAAGCTTCAGTTCTACAAACGAACTCTAAAATAATTTTCAAACCAAACTTTTGATTTGTTGAACACATAAAAAAATGATTTTCTAGTATATATTTGCATCTGTGATTATCAAACAGGCCATAGAGAACATAAAAACGTAGAACAATATTCATTATAGATATTAAAAATACCCACTAGCGGCATTTTCATATCTTTAGATAACTAAAGCACAAATGTTGCGCATTTATAAAGTTAAAGATTTTTTAACATTTTTTCTATCAATTAAAAAAATATAGAACAGTTAGTAAAATGTAGGTGAATTCATTGGCTTTATAGCTCTATAATTTGTTTATATTTTTCCATACACAAATATAGAATAATGATGTTTTTAATGTGGGCGGGAAAAATTCAAAATTAATTTTCAAAAGTGGCGAGCACTCTAGGCGATTTTTTATAATTCTCTGTGTGGCTCCAGTGGTTAAAATTTAATATAGATTATTATTGTTATCTTCTTCTTCAATGTTATATTACATTGATGGGAATAACCTTCAAAAGTTAAAAAGAGAGTTTTTCTTAAAAATAAAAAAATTATTACCAATTTATTGTTTATTTCATTGAGTTTTTGTGCATTATGATTGATTTAGTGGTATTTATGAGCAACCTGAGTATTGTGTCAGACAGAAGATACACTTTTACATATAACTGCATACTTTATTTAAATTTTGTTTTTTCAGAGATATCTGACTTACGAACTTGACGATAGATATACCGATCTCCGTTGAAAAACTGTCTATAAAAACAATAGGAATTGAAAAACAAAATGATCAAAATGAAATAACATACCAAATCCACAGAGGCATTGGCGATCCCATCAAGTCCCCCGGAGTGCCGGCAACCAAGTCCCCCAAAGTCCTGGTGCAGGATGCAGATCACTTCAACCTCAAAAAACACCAAAACAGTTGTTATTATAATGATAAAGCAACAGATTATTAAACCCTCAGGTTAATTTGTTCGCGTTTCAGAACAACTCATACAGGTTTAATAATCATAAAAACTTGTGTCTCCCTTACTATCATAGTTAGAAATATGATCTAAACGGTATTGGAAAGAGAAAATACAATGCTATGTATTCAAAAATAAAAGTTAACCACAAATAATTAAAATGTACACGTTTATACTATACATATTATACCAAAGTTTACAACCGCAATTGGAAAAAAAAAGAAATTTTATGAATTTAGAAAAAAAATTATTACATGGAAAGACAAAAAAGTGAGGTGATGATAACATTCATAATACATTTGTGTAATAAAATGTATGTGTTTTTTATTTTATTTTTCATTACCAGTAATTTTAGTAAGAAAAAACGTAAGGAGAGCAACTTTTTAAGATTTTTAAAGATTGCATTTGCATTGATATTTCTAATCATAAAATCTGTAGAACTTTCAAAAACAGTTGATAGTTTTCAGATACATTTACAAATTTATTTTGATTTTTGCAAAAATAAAAATAATAATTGGACAATTTGTAGAGTGCCATTTTGTGAAAAAAAAAACCTCAAGGGCTCTGGCGCAAAGCGCAAATATTCTGACCTACTGGACAGATTATGTTCGAGGCCTGACGGGTTAAAACGAATGAAAATGGGATGCGAGGAGCCAAAGGAATACACGAGTCAAAAATTTCTATAATATTTTCTAATATACAATTTGATCAAAGAAACATCACCATCTCAATAACAATTCTTTTTTCAAACTTTGTTTATCGAGTTGAAACAGGTATTTGCAACAATCAGTCAATTTAAAAAAAAGGGTAATACATCTTCACCAAATTTTTATACATGAGTTGACAAACTGCAAAAAAAAGATCTTTATTTAAATGAAATTTCTTACCAATCGCGGAAGAGTCGACATATGTTTCTCGGAAGTGCAAGTTGGCCATTTCCCTTTGAGAGCAGGAGATCTAGAAGAGAAGGCATTAGACAACCATTGAACCTGAAAACAAACTAAAAGAGACGTTATTATAAAGAAAAGATAACGGGAACAAACACATAAAATATATAAAATTCAAAGAATACAAATAAAATACATAAAATTAAAAGCATAGTAAATAAAATACATAAAATTCAAAGTACAGTAAATAAAAGACATAAAATTCAAAGCATAGTAGAGAACACACCAAATGCAAAGAACAGTTAATAAAATATAAAACTATGTAATCTGTGTTCCTCTTCCACATCTCTAACTTCACTAGATGGCTTAAACAAGACGGCTTAGAGCTAAACATGCTTAAAGCTAAACTTACTTAAGAGCCTAGACGGACTTACGGGTTAAGACGAACTTAAGATTAAAATGCACCTAAGATTAAAACGCACCTAAGATTAAAACGCACCTAAGATTAATACTCTAAGATTAAAAGGCACCTAAGATTAAACGCACCTAAGATTAAAACGCACCTAAGATTAATACTCTAAGATTAAAAGGCACCTAAGATTAATACTCTAAGATTAAAAGGCACCTAAGATTAAAACTTACTTAAGATTAAAACGCACCTAAGATTAAACGCACCTAAGATTAAAACGCACCTAAGATTAATAATCTAAGATTAAAAGGCACCTAGTATTAAAACTCACCTAAGATTAAAACGCACCTAAGATTAAAACACACCTAAGATTAAAACGCATCTAAGATTATAACGCACCTAAGATTAAAACGCACCTAAGATTAAAACGCATCTAAGATTATAACGCACCTAAGATTAAAACGCACCTAAGATTAAAACTGACCTAAGATTAAAACGCACCTAAGATTAAAACGCACCTAAGATTAAAACGCACCTAAGATTAAACGCACTTAAGATTAAAACGCACCTAAGATTAAACGCACTAAGATTAAAACGCACCTAAGATTAAAACGCATCTAAGATTAAAACGCACCTAAGATTAAAACGCATCTAAGATTAAAACGCACCTAAGATTAAAACGCACCAAAGATTAAAACGCACCTAAGATTAAAACGCATCTAAGATTAAAACGCACCTAAGATTAAAACGCATCTAAGATTAAAACGCACCTAAGATTAAAACGCACCAAAGATTAAAACGCACCTAAGATTAAAACGCACCTAAGATTAAAACGCACCTAAGAATAAACGCACTTAAGATTAAAACTCACCTAAGATTAAACGCACTAAGATTAAAACGCACCTAAGATTAAAACGCACCTAAGATTAAAACGCATCTAAGATTAAAACGCATCTAAGATTAAAACGCACCTAAGATTAAAACGCACATAAGATTAGAAGGCACCTAAGATTAAAACTTACTTAAGATTAAAACGCACCTAAGATTAAACGCACGTAAGATTAAAACGCACCTAAGATTAATAATCTAAGATTAAAAGACACCTAAGATTAAAACTCACCTAAGATTAAAATGCACCTAAGATTAAAACGCACCTAAGATTAAAACGCACCTAAGATTAAAACGCACCTAAGATTAAAACGCACCTAAGATTAAACGCACTTAAGATTAAAACGCACCTAAAATTAAACGCACTAAGATTAAAACGCACCTAAGATTAAACGCACTAAGATTAAACGCACCAAGATTAAAAGGCACTTAAGATTAATACGCGCTTAAGATTAAAATGCACTAAAGATTAAAACGGACTTAAATCTAGAAGTGCTTAAAGATAAACGGGTTAAAGCTAAAACGGGCTTAAAGCTAAAACATTTTTAAACTGTATACCAGTTTATGAATACATTCAGTCAGGGAGGCCCCCCCTCGTTAATGGTGATCAACAAAATACAACAGAAAATATAAAGTATAATAAATATAATAACACTTCCCAACAAGCCAGACGGTAGGTGGTACGCCAGCGAAGCATCTGTGGTTACTCAGCAGGTTTTGGTCCAGCGATACATCTGCTGAACCAAATTACAGCTTGGTGATGTCACATTCTTCGTTGATAGAAAACCTTGCACCTAGAAAAATAAATAATATTAGTTTAAAAAAAACTGCAATGATAGATACATAATTCGAATACATGAATATGTTTTTTTTCTGCCCACTATGCCCTCCCCCCCCCATCACATCCCACCTTCTTCACAACTCCCCTTAACACCCCACACGATAAAAAATAAAAACCATTACTACCTTGAAAAAACTTCATAAAAATAAAAATTTGGTAAATCTGTAGGGATTGGAACGCATGTACATACATATATGGAAAATACATACACTTTTAAAAAGAACTAACTACCCAACATGTCCTTCTGCAGGGGTATGCAGAGAGGATAGATCGCCCCACAACTCTTATCTTAGCGCACACTTCACTTACATATACATCGCACAATGAATTGATTAGAAAAAGCTAGCTAGACAAAATTAATAGAAAGATTGTTGCTTTAAAAAGATGCATGTAGATGTTAATTCCAAAAAATCACAATGGCTTTTTGATGCTTAGGGCCTGTTGTTTCACAGAATTCATCAAGTTTCTGTGTTAGTTCTTAAGTTCTATTAAACTTTTATTTATGTTCTGTTATTATGTAATTATGAACCAGTTGCTTTACAGAATTGGAATACTCACAGAACTTCAAATTTAGTTCGAAAATTGAAAAATCTGTGATACAAGTGGCCCTTAGATTAGGCTTGCCTAAAAATGCATGCCAATTTCAGAGAAATATTGTAAAATTTAACTACATACTAATTAAAAACAAATATATACCTAGCTAAGCATAAATAAGCAAATTTTTGATCAATAATTATGATAACTTACTAGAATGGTAGATACTGTCATATCGCCCCGGTGAAAGACAACCATTCAAATACGAAACATTGCTTGTAAGGGCTTTAATCCTTTGGGACCATGTATATATTTTGCACCATGATTATTTTAGTGGATGACCGAAGTTGATCCCCTGAAAGTTTATTCCCTGTCAGACTTTTTCGATAGTCTGAATTTTTCACACAATCAGTTAAAATCTTGAAAATGACACTTAAATTCAAAGTAAATCCGAGTTGTAGAAATGAAATCGAGCTACAGACAGACTGTAAGTAGACTTAATTATTGATCATCTAAATTTTTCACACCATCCGTTCCAATATTGATGAAAATGACACTTAAATTCAAAGTAAATTAGAGTTGTAGAAATGAAATTGAGCTACAGACATATTAGTAAGTAGACTTATTTGATCGTCTGAATTTTACACATCAGTTCCAATATTGGAAATGTCACTTAAATTCAAAACAAATACGTTGTAGAAATGAAATTGAGCTGCAGGCAGATAGTAAGTAGACTTGTTTGATTGTTTGAGTTTTACACACCATCAGTTCCAATATTGAAAATGAGACAAATTCAAAGCAAATCCGAGTTGTAGAAATGAAATTGAGTTACAGATAGACAGCAAGTAGACTGAATTGTCTGAATTTTTCAGACAATCAGTTTCAATCTTGAAAAAGGCACTTAATAAATTCAATAGAATAAATGCAGAATATAGCTTAGAAATATTTCAGATGCTTTAATTACAAACTGCGTGTGGAACATAATTCCTCTGAAATAATAGAGTATTTTTTTTATTAGTTTTTTATCAGCCCAAAAAAATTTACTACCAGGCCTATAAAACTGCTTTAAAGTTCAAAATAAAGTTATGGTTTTATTGTACAATGTTTAAATAAAATTCTTTATAAAATGATCATAAAACATTTAAATACTTGTGACCTAGCTTTGCAAAATAAATTAAAACAAACGAGTGTGTTTTAGACATACATATAGATTTGATATAGATTTGATATATGTATAAAATATATATGTGTGTATTCATATATTAATTTTTTACAAATATTTATTTAAATTTATTGCGATTCGCCTCGCCCGATCAAGCCGTGCGCATCGACTTCCACTTCCCCCCTCGTTTGGCGCGTCACTGGTATTTCAAAATACTGACTGAAATATTTCATGCACTGGCTATGAGAGGAAGAGAGAAAGAAAATGTGCGCGCGCACTGCTCTATCTTGCTTCTACAGTGAGCCCGTTCGCCTCGCAACGCATTTCAATTTTCCTTACACATTCGCCAGCTTACCCCCCCAAGTCAAGCGAGCGTAAAGAAGTATTTACTTAAAAAAAAAAAGAAGCTTGTTCTTGAATTAATCAAAACAGGCGGCTGGTGTTAAACAGGAATTAAAGTGTTATTGTTAGCGGCCTGATCAATTCTGAGAATTCTATACGATGTGGTGCATCACCTTAACACTAAAGTATTCATGGTGCGATTTGAATACGTGTATATTTCAGATTTTTTCCTCCTTTCTATAAGCTGATAAAAATTATCAGTTTTCATTTACGTATTGAAATAAAAAAACACCAAAATTTTTCAAATAACTCTACCAATTGCTATCAAGCACCAAATCACTACCATATTTAATTCAGGTCTAACAGGTGACTAGATCTGAGTAGCGAGGTACCTACTTTTAAAACTCCTGTTTCCCCATCTCCTTCCCCTCCCCGCTACCTTCAACTTCAAGACATACCACATACCTAGCCAATTAGGGTACGAAAACAATAATTGAGGATTACAAAGTTCCACTGGCTCTGAACGGTTGGGACTCGTGTGCGGTATTCACATTTATAAAAATACAGTGCTCTGGATATTTTTTCTCTTTCACCAATACACAGTGATATTTTAATAGCATCTATATTTGCAAACTACCACAAACAAATTATGGTGCATTGATAAAAAAGCATGTCCTTCCCTTATTATAAAATTACCTAAAAACTGATAAAACAGAAGGAGAAAATTATCTGTTCATATACATATCGTCGCTCCAGTGCTTAATTGTCCTAACTACCATTAGCAAAATTTACAGGAGGAGGTTTTCTTTAATTATTTTAATTAAAAATTAGATAATGTATTTAAGACCAATTGACCAGCGGCTGAGAATTAAATTTCCAAAATACTTGCAACTGTGGAGTTCCGAAGAGAAAGGTCGATTATTCCCCGTATTAAATTTTTTAAACAAAAAATTTAATATCGATGTATTTCATTCAAAACTTGCTTTACTATATACCTAAATTCAAGTAAGCAATAAAAATGCTCAAAAGGCATGATAAATTATAAAATCTAGTGTACTTCTTATAAACAAAATAAGTGTATAAAAAAAATCTGAAATATTTTAGTTTGTAAGACCTTAAATAAATAGAAAAACTGGGGTATTTTCGTCACAAGACACGTTCTCAGTTTTATTTTTGAATGATTTTAAATTAACTAAAATTAAAATTCTGAAAAGTGTCTTTACTAGATTATGTATTGATTTATTTTGCTGTATGATTATATGATTTGAAATTTGTGTTGTATAATACCAACCAAGACTAAGGGTATAACCTTAGTATATTAAAAATAAACTTAGTTTTTCAAAATTTAAGAAGTGCGTTTACCAGATAAAATAACAATATCTTAAAATAAGTTTATGTTTTTTTTGTAAAAAAGAGTCAATACGTCTAGAATTCGATTTGAAAAGGACAAATTTCTGGTATTGTCTGGTTATACCCTCTTAAGATGAAACTATTTACGTAATGGTGAAGGTCTCGTTAGTTTAAATAATTCTTAGTAAAATGATTAATTATAGATTTTGATACTTTATTTTTAATTTTAAAATGGGGATTGAACAAAAACAAAAATAGTCATTTGGATAGTTAAGCACTTGACGTGTCGAAACAAAGACGGCAATCTCCACCATTGGTTTAAAATGAGTTGGATACGGCGATGGATATAGGAACAAAAATACTATTTACAGATACAAAGGATTTGGAGCATAAATTACCATAACACATACATTTTTTAATGTATTTAGGTTTGCAACAAAAACGCCAATCTCCATTACAAATTGCAGGGTACGGAAGAAAAATGGCAGTATTCCTTCGGGCCAATAAGAGGGACAGAGCAAAAGCGGCAATCTCTATCTATTAATTGAAAACTAAATAATTTACCATTTAATCGATATATAGTATACACAGAGTATAACTTATGGAAACAATAACAAAAATTATGCTTTATTCTTCATAGCACGGCAAAAGAACTAAAAGACATTTTTTGCATATTACTCAAAATAAAAATAATTGGAGATTTCCATTTTTGTTTCAAGACGCCTCATATAAAGTAAATAAAATTAATTTACCCAATTACCTTATCCACTGGGGCGACAGAGCAATTAAAATATTTTTTCTCGGATATAAAGGAAATTTTTTTACCCACATTAAAAAAATCATATCTCCGAATTTGAATATGGAGACATACAAACTGATTATAGTTCTATGTAGCCAATGAATTCCCCTATCTTTTGTCTATTATCACATATTTGTAGGATTTATAAAAAAAATATTATTAAATCTTTAACCTTAAAACATTTTAAAGAATCTAGAGAATATTTATTTTGTTATATTTTCAATGTATTATATATAATCGTTTTAATAAAAAAAATATTTGAAAATTTGCCACATTTTGGCAACAAAGCAGTCAGAGGTTTTGGAAATAGTGCCATAATGTGGCAAAAAGCGCTTGAGTGGTTTATGCTAACGTGCTTTTGAACAAATACTATAATAAAACACTCTTAACGCAAACACAGCACCAGATGTATAAACCAATCGACACCAAAATATATATCTTTTTACGTAACTATCGCACAAGAGTCCCAACTGCTCCCGTCTGGAGCCAGTGAGACTATAATATCCCATTAAGGTTTGCTGTGAGATGTGAGGCAGAAGGTAGTTGGGAGGGGATTAATTTGCACACTCCTTGTTTTGAACCCGCGACATTCGGATTGGTAATCGAGAGCCTTACCCCTCGACCACAGAGGCAGTAAACTAAACTGCTTACTATGACAGAACAAAGACAATTCATCTACCTAGCTCCTAAAATCTTCAACCTTCTTTCTCTATGATAACCTAAAAACCGAATCCAAACTCCATATTTTGAAAACACAAATGACACTACGGATTCTCACATCTGCAATGCATTTCAATCACAATACTCATACACTTTACAATCTAACCACCTAATCTCCCTGCATACATTTCCCACATTACATAAACAATTTAATGACAATATAATATATTAATGACAGAGTTACATTACATTCAGATAACTGGACTATTTGTGGTGGTCTTACCTTGAATCCTACGGGCATCATCTGGCAGGGCTGACAGGAGCACGTGGCACGGTTGAGGCCTGGTGATCATCACAGCCCCCCTGGCTGCCAATCATGGCACCCCCATGGTAGGGCGAGGAGGCAATATCCTCTTATCTGGATAAATAATTATTCTTATTAGTCAATCATAAGGTTTATAGACACGTGGTCCAAAATGTCCAACTCGAGAAACACAACATTAATTATTTTTTTTAAATACACAAAACTTTAACACGGTATGTCGAACAAGTATGTATGCCGGGAGAGACGGAAAACCATGCATTTAAATAATGATTACTTGGAAAAACTTTTATAAGCAGTGTTTGCCGCCATATTTAACTAATTATGGATCTTTCTCAGGAAGACAATGTGATGATAAAATCAATCTTCTAAAATAAATGATAAAATTTATCATCAAAGTGATGATAAAAAACCAATCTAAAAATATGAAATTTGGACAAAATGACATCTAAATGCCATAATACACTTATAGTGATTTATTTTTGGGGTATTATGCCGTGTTGCACTACATTTTTTATCCAATGTTTCGGACAGCGTTACAGTAATTTTTCATTTCTTTAATAAGAGTTAATTAGATATGTTCAAGAAAAACCGGGAGGGCGGATGGGAACTCGGGAGGGGGGAGGGAAACTCGGGAGAGTAAAATATATAAATACTTGCACTCATTCAATAAAAATAAAATAAATAAATATGTGATAAGCGATACCATTTATTAACAAAAGGAGACTTATGTTTTTTTCTAACTAAAATTAGTGAAAACGAAAAAAACACCTATACACATGTAGGTTAGGCAATTGTATTAAAAACGTAATTGTGACTCCACTTTTTGTCTTTTTATACACACACGAATTAAAAACGTAATCGTGACCTCACTTTTTTATCTTTTTATACATACACACACACCCACATGTATTAGGCAATTGAATAAAAAACGTAATTGTGACCTAACTTTTTTGTCTTTGTATACACTCACAAGACATTAGGCGCAATTGAATTAAAAACGTAATTGTCACCTCATTTTTTTGCCATTTTATACATATTGTGTTAGGCAATTCTATTAAAAAGGTAACTGTGACCTCACTTTTTTGTCATCTCATATAAAACTAATTAATAAAAACTTCACAAGTTTGCTAATTTTTTCTCTTAATTTCATTTTTGGAACACATTTTAATAATTATTCTATGACTAAAAAGCCCTATTCACCATCCGATTTGCAAAACTACTTTGCATGACAGTATGCTAGGTTTCTGCAAATTGAATCGTGAATAAGCAAAACCGCCAGCCGAATTATTGTTATTCCCTTTGTCGAACCGTCGGAATAATAATATTTCGGTTGGCGGTTTGACATGCCGTCCTGCAAGCAGTTCTGCAAATCGGATGGTGAGTAGGTCCTATAACTTCTAGATTAATAAAACAAACGTGTTTTCTCTTTCAACTTGTACATACAAAAGGGCAAAACTCTTCTACCCTACCCTAGGTTATCAGTTCTCAGTTTGGGTAAAAGTAATTCACGCGCATTTAGATTGAAACGAAACATGGAAATGTTAAATTCATACAAATATCTATTCGTGCGTAGGTATATCAAATCTATAAAATGTAGATTTTAATATTTCACGATTTTAGAGGCAACTTGGACAATTATTTACGAGTAAATTAAAACATTTAAAAAAATTATTTTACTACATTTTTTATAGACTTTGTAATATATATTTTTAAGAAAGAATTTTGATGAGTGTAAATTTAAATTACAAATTACGTAATTACATCGGAAAGAAAACTTCTCCAAAAATTTCTACCCAAAAGAAACGCATTTTTACGATTTTTTTATTTTACATCAGAGTATATGGCAGGATTTATTTTTAATAATTATAAATAACTCACAATAAAATTGCAAAGTAGCTTCCAAAATGTAGCAAAACTAATTTATTTATTTCCTATAACATATACGTCATCATTTAAAAGCAAAAATAATTAAAGTAGCACCTGTCCTGACATATGATATACCTTCAGATTACAAAAATAATTTTTCAGTTTGGTTGGGTGTTTTGCCTTCAAATCCTTGTTTAGTATGAAACCGACCGAAATTTAAAAACCACGTTTCAGTGATATAGAAATCCATGTTTTACAGGGATGGTCCGATGCTCTGTAGGGAACCCGTTTGCACAGCGCGGGTATAAACTGTGCGACCAGTTTAAGTTTAAACTTATAGATTTCAATACTTCGTTTGTGTGAAAGCACTATGAAACCATACAGGATAAAAATAACACGTTTGTCGTTAATCGAGAATATAAATAAAAAAAACAATGGTAACTAACTAAAAAAATCTGTAATGCTTTATTAAAAGCAACAATTTTATTATTTTCCTTTCCCGAACATAAATATATTTTTCTGAAATATCACTTTTTTTCAAATAAAATATAATAAAAGTTATGAGAGAATTATTAGTTATTTTTTAAATCAACTTTTGCATATTTGTATCAGGGCACCCCAGGCCTCTCCTATATAATATTTGTTGTTAATTTACAAAAAAAAAACCAAATTTAAACTAAACTCAAAATGAGGCAGCGTGAACCTACCGGCAACCGATACAGTAGCAGATCATCAGATAGACAACGACAAGATGTGGTGAAATAATTACGTAATTAATTAATGTAATTGTGAAATTATTGCGCAATCAAATAATGTCTTTGCAAAATTATTTCACAATATTAATGCTTACGATGCGTTAAATGTTTTAATTTACATATTCATTAAATGTTCCACGAGGCGCCGCTTTCAGGCACAGATTATGGAAATTACACTTTATTGTAGTTCATGCGTATTTATATTGAAACTAAACTTCGCAAATGTCAAATTCACATAAAAGAGATTTTTTTTCTCCATATTTTACCATTTATCCAAACGTAATTACTCGTTTCTTACGACGGGTTGTTTCAAAATATTTTAACAATTATTCATCAAATATTTGCTGTTTATTTTTACGTTGTAAGGTCTATTCAAGTTATTTTATTTATATCTTATAGGCCACTTGCTTCATGAAATAGAAATTACCACAGAACTTGAATAGAACTTTCACAGAACGTAAAAACTAACTTCAAATATTTGAAGAATTGTTAAAAAAAAAATTAAACAACCATTCTTACAGTATTTAAGTTGAAAAGTTGCGCATTTTTCCAAAATATGTGTGCCTAATGTAGTATGGCGGCTAATGGATTATTTACCGCAGACGACAAAAAACCTTAAAATGTATTCAGAATTGACGTTAGCTTGTACACAAATATGCGATTGTGACCCCGGTGCACTGGACAGACCTACGAATTTGCCCTAACAAATACTATAAACTCTAATGTGTAAGTGAAGAAGGCGTGTACACAAATATACCAATGGCGTAATAGACGGATGTACGGTCGAAATCGCCCTAGCAGGCCTGGGAATTTGATCTTTCCGCGGGGTTCATTTCAATTCATCAATTCCGATGAATGTATTAGTAAAATCTCAGATGTTTCTAAACGAATCCCTCCGAAAGTTATTAATTCATCGTCTACAAAAAAAAATCTGGTGCTCACCGCTAAATTTATAATTGAAAAACGGATTATAAAATTTTTTAACCTTTTTATGTAAAATATTTTAATGGTAAGGCACTGTTTTTATTAACCTTAAATAAAAATTATATTATAATTATATCCGTGGGTAGCGGCTTGAAAAAAAAGTAACTATGGTTACGAATTAATTAAAATGTCAGCCTTGAGCAAACTCCCATTATCGGGGTATTGTGCCGCTACTTGGTTTACCGATTACAAAATCAAATGTTTGTAGAAAATCACTGATGAATCACTTAAGAAATCACCTAAAACCACTAAATTATTTATAACAGTACTATTAATTAATAATGGTTATAAAATCAGCATAATTTTAGCAATTTACATGAATTATTCAACGACGTGTTTAAAAAAATGTTTGAAGTATTTGTAGTCATTAGCCGATTGCACGAATTAATCACGAGGTTTATAAAATAAACTTACCCGCGCTCCAGGGGCGGGCTCGTCCATCTTCACCCGGCGGGAGGTGAGCAGCGACTGTGAGCGTTTCAAGGCCAACGGCGGCGGGCGGAAACGTAGCCCCCCCCCCACCTGACCACTCCAAACTAGCGATGAGTAGGTTTCGCATTGCTCATTGCTACCAATTGCTTCGTTGTTTATTTATGGCTTCATTGGCTAAGTTCAGGGGGGGGCGACTCCTATCAAAATGTTGGGTTTGTGTTTGTGACGTCACTATAATATTATCAGATAACCAATCTTTGGCATCTGGCATCTATGGTAATAAATGTCAAATCTGTCAAATACAAATACACACACATTGCAATACATTGTAATAGTGTTGACTGTTGGTTCATTTATGGACCAAACAGTGGCCGTGATTGGTTTATTTATGCAGTGGCCATAGTAAAAGCACGAAGATATCAAGTGTTATATACGTTTTTAGATTTTCACGGCCAAAAGCATTTTCGTTGTTTGTTTTTGGGGTGTTATGCCGTGTTGCGCTACCTCCTTCTTCAGCCGACGTTTCGGACAGCGTTGCAGTGTCCATCATCAGGGCAGATCCGACGATGTGTGATCCGACATCGTCGGATCTGCCCTCATGATGGACATTGCAACGCTGTCCAAAACGTCGGCGAAAGAAGGAGGTAGCGCAACACGGCATAACACCATTTATGATTGTGATGGTCGTCCCAACGTCGCCGACGTAAACATTATTTGTAAAAATGCTTCAAAGATATCAATGCTGTGTTGATACAATTCGACATAATTTAAGGTAAGAACATACTGGGTCGACGTAAATATGACTGCTTAGCATGGGGGCGAGTGGAAATTGCCAAGCCGCCATCTTGTATGAGAGAAGAGAAGATAGAGAGCGATAAGAACTATTTCTATTTTATGTTTGTATTGTTAATGCAATTAAAACGGTTTAAGTTTTTTCGGGGTATCTGATGAGACAGGGAATGGGATATGTTATAAAAAAATTAAGCAGGTTTTGCAATTTTTCATACATCTTCCCCCCCACCCTGAGGTTTCAAATAGGGAACAATCACACATTTTTTTTTACCAAAAATTAAATAAAAAAATTACAAACTGGAATATTCAAACCATTTTTTTTTACGATAGGAATAGTCTTTCAACAGCGTTTTGAAAATTCACATTTCAAATTAGGACGAAAACGCTATCTGACGTCACTGCGCACCTTTTGACGTCACTGAGCACCCCGTGTCAGATGTCAATAATCGAGCCTAATGTAATCCAGTAATCAATCTTCAGTTGATCATGGTTGATCATTTGTTTGTCGAAGAAAATGTCCGTAAATACCGTTTATAAATAATATGTAGTACCAAAATGTACAAAACAAATACAACATCTTCAACACCAAACAGCTCGGACTTGGGAGTGCGGTGTGACGTCACAATGTCGCCAGTCAATGATGACTCGTTTTTGATCTTTGAATTTTCACACAACTTTGAAAGTGAATTAATTAATTTAATAATTTTTTTGGGGGGCTTTGAGTACGATAGTCGAATTATGTTAACTTTTTTACATATATTAAATGCACTGAAAACACTATATTTCATACACTGCATGTACCCTATTGTTCTCGAACCAGGGCTATTTAGGTGGTTTAGCGCCTCCGCCCACTCAGGCAACTGAAAACTCTCAACTGCCAACTGTCTTTGTATGACAATGTGATGGCCCGCACATACACTATCACACAAAACCCCGTTGTCAATGGTAACGCAAGCGGTGACTTGCGACTTGCTCTACTGGTTACTCTACTTGCGACTTGCTCTACTGGGCGGCCATTGATAGTTGCCAACTGTCAGCTGATTGTTCTTCTTCTATGGTTAACCAAGCTTTTTGACCAATCAAGACAGAGAAACAGACGGTTTTAGTTGGTTTTCAGTTGCCTCAGTGGGCGGAGCGCCTTAGGGTGAGTGGCATATCTATGGTTTGTTCTCTATGATTTTCTTTTGTTGTTCTCGTTTTGTTTTCACCAGTTTTCTCTATGGGATTGCTTTTGACAGCTAGTTTTCTATGTCGGCATTTTGCCGCAAAATGAGAGGAATTTTGTAAAACATTTATTAGTTTTTAATTTTTACTTGTAAATCTAATGACTGAATTATTTCTAACCGAGCAATTCATAGTCTGAAGGTATGTTATAATTATACCCATTAAAGTACAGTAGAATTAATACTACACAGATAAGGTATAAATAATAATGACTGAATTATTTCTATATCGCCGTTTGCGTGGGAAAATCACCCCAAGATGAATAAATTGAAAATGCGAACCGTGGGTTTTTACAATAGAATCCGTAATATTGCTTATTTTTCGCTAGAAAATCATTGGTTAATTATATTATTGTTCACTGGAATTCCAGTGACGATAAGATTGAACACTCGACTTCTTGAAAATTTGCGAATGATAAAAATGGGGGTAGTTGTTTACCTAACCGTCGCACTTTTGGTAAATTTTTACCTAACCGGGACACGCTTAATATGCACAATTTTGGCACAGATTATGGAAATTTATGGAATACTTCGTTTCAACAATTACCACAAGAAACACCTATTTACGTGCACAGAATATGTTATTAAATTCTTGGGTTAATTAAGTAATTCATATGTACATAGATTGAAACAAAACTTAGTGGCGGCAGAGGTATCGATTTATAGGCAGAATTTTGAACTTTGAATTGAAATGGAATTTTAATGTTTCTTTTACCACTGTCCAAACGTTAATGTGGTTTCTTGTAGTAATGTAGTAAGTGTAATTTCCATAATTTAGACCTATTAAGTGCGGCGGTTAGGGAAATATTTACTAAAATGAGTTTGCCACCTTAAATATAAATGAAATCATCTTACACAGGATGATACGAATTGCTGCCTTGAATGATGTTTCGACAGACGAGGAAAGCGACGGAGAAGGGGAGCCGGGGGTGACCAGAGAAGCTCTCGAGGAGATAGCTCTTCAGCAATACGGACGCACTCTGGAACTGCAGAAGAAGGGGAACCTGAAGGACGCACTGCAGTTACTCAAGGACCTCCTGGACACGGAACTTCTTTTTGCCGTAGAGAAGCCTGAAGGAAAAGACCTAGTAAATAGACCCCTCCTCAATTTAAAATATCTGTGCTATAAAAATATAGCCTCTATAAGTGGTCAGCTCGGAGACCCGGAGGCTGCCGTAGAAGCCTATCTAGAAGCTTCTACCTACGATCCAACTGATATTACCCTTTGGTACCGCCTTGGAACTACAAGTCTGAAGCTTGGCAACTTTGATTTGGCTTTATACGCCTTTCAGCGCGGAGTCAACTGCAACGCCAAGCATTGGTTGTGCCTAGATAACTTAGTCACCATTTTACTCGGCCTAGGAGAATATAATGACTGCATATTCACTATTTATAGTGCTCTGGACTTGGATCCAGATTATCTTCGAGGCAGGGTTTACCGTAAACATATCTTTACTGAATATCCATACGTCCGAGAGTTCCTGGCAACCTTCAATCCTATCTACAAGTGGACGCCAGAAACGGATGCAGATATAAATGGAGAAGAAGCAGAAAAATTGCTTTCCGAGGCAAAGACCATTAATGAGACTTACACTAACCAAGTCTTTGACAATAAGGTGGTAGAGCGATTGCCAATTTTGAAGTTGAATAAACCTATAGAAAACTGGAGCTGGTTTAGTCTTGGAGAGTCCCTGGTGGACATGCACAATCACATTACAGAGAATTTGTTGAGTCACGCTTGCGTCGTCAAAGTTAGCCAACCCGAAGAAATGAAATTCTCCGGAGAATCTCTGATAGAGGAACCTATGGAAATAGACTGTACCGATTTTAAACCAAAAGTTGTTGTGGAAAATGTTCAGGTAGATGAAAAAGTTGTCACGGAAAAGGTTCTTGATGATAAGGTGGAAAAAAATGGAAATGAAGCAGAAAAGATGGAAGTAGAAGTGGACACAATCCAACAGGATACAAATAAAATAAGTATTGAAGTGAAAGATGCCAAGAAAGTTCCTGCTACGAGACGGAGGGGAAGTTCTCTCAGCTTTTTGGAGCAGTGGGAGTGGTGCACCAAGAGAAGGTCCTCCAGGAAAAAGCCCTCCAACAGACAAGATCAGAATGAAACCATTTGTGCAACACTGAAGCGTCTCTTACCGCAGCATCTGGTCATCCATGAGAGCCGAGAAAGTAAAGCCAAAGACTTTAAAGGAGACGATTCCTTGGATACAATGGACTTGTACAAGCTCTTTGAGGAAAAGGAAAAGGAGAAGGGGTCGGAAACAGCCACCCCGGAAGACGGCAAACCAGATATTGAGGTACTGGATTACTTCAACTCTGAAAAGGAGCAAACTGAAGTACAAGATTTCATACAGAAGTACGTAGACTCAACTTGTGATATTATTACGATGTTGGATGATTTTGTGGAGACTTTAGCTAAATTTTGGGAGACTGTCTGGCCAGAGGGGTTGGGGGATATTTACATGGAAGCTAATTGGTGCTCCCGACAACATTCAGACCCTCCTCTGGGCTACGATAAAACCCCAGAAGTTTTAAAAACATTTATAAATATCAATCTTATTCATCTGGAAACCGGGATCAATAAATTGCTCGAAGATGAAGAAGAAGAAAAGAGAGGGAATGTCGAGACTGAATTAATAGATTTATTAAAGATTTTATGTTCTAGAAAAGAATCACTGGGTGAACATGCCCTCGCTTTAACACTGAGATTCCTCTGGGTAAAATGTCACAGCTTATTGTACAACCAACAAGTGGAATTTGCTCTGGATTCTTTGTATTATATCATTTATGAACTAAATTGCTTAGATGAAGAAGGCGCAACCTTTTCCTTGAGAGTCCCCAATTTTTCTAAATGGCCCATTATTACCAAAAGTAACTGCATTGAGTTGATCAAGTCGCTAGAACGAAATAAGCAATTATCCACAGTGCCTAATCTTTATGAGTCGGGAAAATATGAGGAAGCGATAAATATAATTCAAGATTCATTCAAGTATTGCCAACACCAGGCTAGCAAGCTAGAGTGGGGGAGTATGGCTCTGGATTGGGCGGTGCAGCTGGTCACCCTGCTGGAGTGTCAGTGGGCGCTCCAGGACAAGGAGCAGTGCTTCACCTGGGCCCCCATCTGCCTGCACGAAGCCTTGAAGCAGTACAACCTCTGCGAACAAGGCAGCGACAGCTACGACAAGTGGTCTCTCACCGTCATTAAAGCCCTCATGTGTCTCGAACACATCTTAAAGAAAGAAGGAAGTGAATATTTAGACATTTTACCAGAAAAAAGTCTCAGTCGTTTGGTTCAAGATGTCATTCAAATTATCGTTCTTCAATTGGATGATACAAACCCTAATCAAGAAATGCAATTGAGCACAATGGCGTCCTGGAAATTATTACATTACATATTTCAACGGGAAGAAGACTGCGGTAGGATGAAGAAGAAAAGTCTTCCGGACGAATCGCAGGACGGGGAAATCCCCGCTTCCCTCATGATACTCTTCATAGCTCATGAAAATTTGGGTAAGAAAGGCTGGTGTTTAATAAATGAGGGAGAGTTGCTTTACTTTACTCTGAACACTGTAATCCCCCGCCTTCGTTCACCGGCTCTGTTTTCCGTAGTGGAAACTGTCAGCCAATACCTGGAGCAGTGCGTCTGCTGTCTCTTTGGACATCCATCCAAGAAAAACAAACTCAAGTACTTGATAGACCACAACGTGACTTCTACCAAAATAGATTGGGATTGGTCCCAGCAGATATTTGTTCTGTACCGTCCCGAAGAAATGCCCGAGTTCAATTCCTACAGGCTGGGATCAATCACAGCGGAATCTGAACAGCTTTTCCAAAGCATGCTGCTCTTAGCTCCCCCCGGCCTTGACCCACAGCCTTACTGCGGAGATATCATTGCATACATTGAAGGCAGAAAGAGTAAGTTGCCGGACGTAACTATTGAATTGCCTTACAAAATGAGAGACATCTATTATCTGCTTGCAGATTTTTACTTTAAAAACAATGAAACAGTTAAAGCATTAAAATATTACAGTTATGACATTGTTATAAGTAAAAATAGATTTGATTCTTGGGCCGGGATGGCTTTGGCTAGGTCCAGCTTGTTGGAAACCAAGTTGAATTCGTGCGAGAAATTTAAAACGGAGATGGAATACCTCACTAAGGCAACGGCTGTAGAAGGGTGCTTCAAGAAAGCATTGGAGATTGATTCTTCCCATTCCATGTTGTGGATAGAATACGGTTCCTTCGTATACGGAGTGCATTCCTTCTGCTCTCGAATGCTAAAGCAAGCTAGCGAGTCACTCAGTATGGAAAGTTTTGAAGTTCTGGAGAGCCGTAAAGACGCTATGTTGGATACCGCGCATAAATGCTTTGTGAATGCCCATCGCCAGTGGATGGCCGAATGTCTGACTGATGACAAAGGGCCCCAAGATGAACGCTGGCTCCACTATTATATGCTAGGAAAAATAGCTGAAAAGAAAAATGAAGCCCCTCAAAAGTATTTGGAATATTATCAAAAGGCCAGTAAATTTTTGGAACAAAATAATGCTACCTATCCTACAAAAATTAACTACAATAATCCTCAAAACTTATCTGTCGAAGCCCTCGAGATCCATTATCGGATTCACGCTTCCATTCTTAAATACATTGAACAGCACGAAAACAAAGCTATTTTTGTAACAGCGGGAAAATCTTTCAAAGAATGCTTGGATCAGTGCGCCGTGGGGCCTTTTGCACTGAAGAAAAAGAATTTTAAGGAATCGACTGCAGATCAAACTAAAGATAATGATGATAAATCTAATGATGCATCAGAGAAGAATAACACGGAAGTTAAAGAAAATCAAACATCTGCTATCAAACGAACAAATTCAGACGGAGAAGAAAGCGCAGCTAAAAAGGTTAAGTTGGTTGATGCACCAAAGGATATTGCGAACATTGAATTGAATTCAATTAAAAAAGAAGAAATAGTCATTACAACCTCACAAACCCTGGAAGTAAAACAAGAGAATTCTCCAGAAGCTGAAATTGTTACATCTCCACTAGATTTGAATCAAGTTGATGTGAAACTTGAAAACCCAATACTTACTGCCGACATTGAGAATGTTGTTGCCGAGGTAAAAACTAGTCCAATGGAAGTTGAAGAATCTGCTAAAATAACTGAAAGTGATAATTCCAGCACTCCAAAAATTGTAGAATCAATAATTAATTCCCCAGAAAATACTGATCAAATAGAACAGTCTACTGTTATTCAAAATAAACCCATTGAACCAGTTGTTGCAGAGACAGAGATTCAAGAGAGTACTGCTTCAAATACGGCCACTTCTAAATCCTCTAAGTCATCCAGTAGTAGTAGTTCTAGCTCCAGCTCCGAGGATTCCTCTTCCGATAGCAGCAGTTCTTCTTCCTCCACTCCCAGTGAGAATACCAAACAGGCATCCTCCGAGATGAGCCAGGAACAGATTGGGGAAATTATCTCCATCTGTCTAGAAAACCTGGAAGACTGTGTGAGCAGATTTCCCCAGCACTACAAGGCCTTGTATAGGCTGGCTCACTTCCATTTCTACTACAAAAGAGATAAAAATGTCAGCAGGTGTCGTGACTTGATGTTGGGTTCATTTGTGGCTAAAGACAAAATTAAATTACAAGGCCTCTTTTGTGAAAGAAAGAACAGTAATTTTTTCAACGGCATTTGGAGGATCCCAGCCAGTGAAGTAGATCGACCCGGAAGCTTCGCTTCTCACATGAGTCGGTGCGTCCTCATAACCATGGAGGTGCTCAAGGAAATAGATGATAATAAAACATTATTAGATCTGTCTTTGCAACTGCAACGGACTCCAGATGCTGAAAAGAAGTATTTAAGAGATTCTGAGAGAATTGAGTTGTCTCAGCAAGCGCTCTCTCTGTGTATTCGCTCCATCAAGGGACAGTTGGGCAAATTTAGTAAACAATCTGAGGTGTCTAAAAATGTATTGGGAAGAAAAGAACTCTCCAATCTGATGCTCGATGTGTACAAAGCTTATCAGAGAATACAAAAGCATATTCCAAACAAAGTCCCTATTTTCTCAGGGCTCTTGGTGGAAGCTTACAAATTGTATTCCGGAAAATCTGATTCTGAAAACTTGTTAGAGAAAAGTATGAAGAAATGTCAATCCATCATTGTGAGCATGAAACAACAGGCCCAGTTAGCCAATAGCTCCGTCAATACGTCCCTCCCAAGTGAACCTGCTCCACTCACACCGACACAGCTCCCCACCCCTCTTCCTGCAACTATACCTCCACCTAAGAAACCTAAAACCATTGTCCCAATCATCCCGGCTACCAGCTTCTTACCACATGTGGACCCCCCGGCATTCCCCAATATGCAGACTTCTTATCTTCCCTACCTGCCCATGATGGATAACTCTTTACTTTCCGCTTTTGGCAAGTTTGATCCGGCCGCTGCCGCCATGTACATGTCCAACATGAGAGGGCTGGGAGGCTTGGGGGGTATGGCTAATTCCGGATACCAAGCTGATTTCCTACGTCTACTAGCTGCCAACATGGACCCCTCTGCTTATATGCCACAGACCAAATCAGCCTACAATCCACTGCCAAAATCAAAGCCAAGCGCCGCTTCTAAAAGCAACTATCAATCTTCAAGCAAAATGCCATCTGCTTCAACTTTGAAGCAGCATTCGGTGACAAAAACTACTTCGTCTACTCTGAAAAACTTTGCAAGTTATACGGCTGCGCAGCAATCTCTTCCAAAGAAGCCCCCGCAAACTGTTAAAAGCTTGATTGCGTCTTCGACACAAGCGAGTGCTCCACCAGTATCTGTTCAACAGAGTCTTTACAGCACCAGTCAGAACTACGCTCTTCCGGCCCATTCCTCTCCTTCTCCGGTTCCTTGTAGCACACCTGGTGGTAGTGCCCAGCCAGCTCACCAGACTGCTACTTCCACCGTCAATGCCGCTCTTCACACCAAGCCGCCTGCGCCCCATCAGCAAGTGAGTCCTGGCAAAACGCTGCAGGAAAAACTTGCCGAGCGACAAAAGCAAAATCCATCAGTTTCAAAAGCCAGCCAGGAAACAGTTCCCAGAGCTGGCGGGGCGTCAGCCGCTTTCTCTGGAAAGATTCCCTCTTCTTTAACCATCACTAAAACTTCAACAAGCATCAAACCGGCAAATTCAATAGAAGAGCAAAAGCAATACAAGGATTCTATGTCGAAAATATCTAGAGAACCAAACAAGTCCATACAGTTTGGTGGGCTTGAAAAACTTGCACAACCTAAAAAGATAATTGATACAACGGAGGTAATTGTTCTGGATGATGACTAACTATAATTTTTTTGTTTTTAAATCTAGTCTGTGTTATTTTTATCAATTTCATCTATTTATATAAAGGAGAGTGTCGGGCGGGCGAGTGGCCATATGGCAAACAGAAGGCAGGGATATGATTTTTATACAAATCTACAGTTTTATTCCGAGACTGATGAAATTTTGCACACTTGACCTTCAAAACAAAAGGAAGGTCACTGTCTACATTATTTCGAAAAAACTCAACACAAAGCCCAGGGACTTCAGCTAGTAATAATTTATGAACAATTTAATCAGTCGCTCACAAAATGCAGTACTATGTGGAATTTATTAATACTAAGTTTATATCTACCATACTCAATAATAACAATGTGTTGTATTCATATAATATCTTTATTACTAATAATTAATAATAATTATGTGTTAAATAAATTCTGGATAAATTATAAATTAAGTTGTGATCACATCGCAAGAAAATAAACAAAAAAATAATTCACAAAACATTTTTTGATAGAATTATTCAACATTGGGTATTAAAAATATCATAAGTATTTAGCTTAGTTAAATGATTTATATTTAAAATTAAATTAGTTATTATAACAATAATATTATGTAGATGTTATATAGCGAGCAACAACTGCACAAAAGTAAAATATTAATAAAAATGTTTTTCTATTGATTTTCAATATTTATTTTCATAAAATTTTGGTTCCAAGTAGATTGCAATGAGCAAAGAAATCTTTAATGTATCGCACACTTGGTGTAAAATAAAAATATAAAATTTTGTGATTTCGTTGTAGTAGGGAACTTACTTCCCATCCTTCCTCTACTCATCTCATTCTCCTTCCCACTTCCTCAGCCTCACGACATACCCCAATTGAGAATGCCTTAGTCCCACAGATGACAGTCGGGAGCAGTTGGGACACTTGTGTGGTACTCGCATAAAAAAAAACTATCTTTTGATGACGTTTAAAAATGATACGCAAAATTTCAACTTCCATAATGGGCCAAAATTAACATACAATTTGTGTAAATCACCAAAAACAGTTATTTAACATTAAAATAAAATAAATGTTTGCAAACTTATGTATGTTTTTAGACCTAGTGTGCGATGTACATATTATATTTAAAAGTACTGCTGCAGTGTGGAATATTATAAAGGAACAAATTCACATTAATTTGGTACATTAAAAAAACATTATTCAGTCATAAGTGAAAAAAAAAATATTTTGAGAGTTTTCCTTTTTTCATCCGCTATGGTCAGTATTTATTTAATTGTGAAAAGTTATATTCTTAAGAGGATATTTCACCACATTTTAGTAATCTGCCGAACAGCACTAGTCGCCGAATAATGTATAATATCTGTTTTTACCGAAGCTACCTGTCAAATAAATGCTTGTTTTTACCTTCATATTAATCCTATGATTAAAGTAATTTAATGAGTAATTATTCAACAGTTTACTTAGGTGGTGAAATACCCCTTAAATTCTGCGATATGTACCAATTTTCAAATCATTAACACATTAGACCAATACTTTCCGGAAAAGGTTCATTGTGCTGCCATCTAGCGGATTTTTCAGAAGCTCCTCAGAAACATTCCTTGGCACATGAGAAAACAGAGTTACAAAACTCTGTACTTGTAAAAGTCGGTAAGGGCGAGACTTAGGTTCCAGTTGATTCCCAGCGTGATCAGGAATGTTATAAAGAGTATCGGCAATGGAATGAGCAGCCATCGAGTATTCTGGAGACTCGTTAAACCTGAAATATTATTAAATGTCAGCAATTTCAACGATTTATTTTGATATTTATTTGGAAAGGAGCATCAGTGGAATATGTTAAGTTCGGGAAGACGTGGCATGATTGAGTGAATCAAATATTTGAATCGGGTTTATGTCAAGAGCATAGATCAGTGGTTCTTAACCTTGTTGGAGGTACTGAACCCCACCAGTTTCATTCACCGAACCCTTCTTAAGAGTGATTGACCAGCGGCTGAGAATAAAAGTTAAAAATGCTTGCAACTGTACAGGGAGGTTCCAATGAGAAAGATCGATTATTCCCCGTATCAATTTTTTTAAATTAAAAATTTAATAAGGATTTATTTCATTCAAAACTTGCTTTAATATGTACCTACATTCAAGTAAGCAATAAAAATGCTCAAAAAGCACTATGATAAGTTATTAAATATCATGTACTTCTTCTAAGCATTTTTTGATTGTAAGTATTTATGATTTTTGTTTAGTATTTCTATATTAGTTCCTAACTAGGCAGATTGCCTGTTCTAAGGAACCAAAGTTTGTAAAATGCCAAATGCAATTTAAATTATTATTATTTTTTTAAATTAATACCTATATACTAAGTTTTTACTAAATGAGCCATTCAAAGGTAACCATGTATGTATACTTATAGAACCTATCGTTTGAAAATTGAACAAATCTGCCAACGACCAACGGTATAACCTTAGTATCTTAAAAATACACTTAGTTTTTCAAAATTTTAAAACTGCATGTACCAGATAAAATAACAATCTTTCAAAATTAATTTATGTTTTTTTGTAAAAAAAGAGTCAATACGTCTAGAATTTGATTTAAAAAGGACTAATTTCCGGTATTCTCTGGTAATACCCTCTTAATTGGAAAAATAAAATATGATGTTTACAAATTCAAAACATAGGTATATATTTATACATAGGTGCACAAAATGAATAAAACCATTACGTCCATCGTTCACGTAGCTACGTACAAGCGAAGCTACAACTACCTGTCATACTATTTTGCTAGTGCAGCGCCTAGCGGCGATTTCAAATACTAATAATAGTATGGAAAATACAGACGAGCGGCGATCGCGTCGCTTGAATGTAGCTCCATGGAAGAAAGGCGTTAAAGAATAAAACCATTAAGAACAAAGAACAAAACCATTCAAATTAAAACATATTTTTTACACAAAAACATAATACATAATGAATATTTACTACAAATCAGAGTGACTTCTGCTGTTGCCTTTCAGAGACCAGTTCAGAAATTGGAATGTAGTTCCTAAATGCAATGTAGTCTCTTTCACAAGGGCAAAACAGACGATCATATTTGAATATTCCATTAACGGTAACATTTTTCATCGCTTTAGTCAAATAAAAGATCTACGGGTTACTTTTGACAGCAAAATGACATTCCACCAGCACACAAGTGACTTATGCAACAGAGCATATAAACTGCTAGGCTTTGTCATTCGCAATTCATGCTCATTTCAAAACCCACTAACAATTAGGCTACTTTACAACTCACTGGTGCTAAGTGTACTAGAGTCTAATTGCATTATCTGGACCCCATTTGAAGCATCCTATATTTTTAACATTGAAAGAGTTCATAAAAAATTCCTACGTTTTTTATTTTTACGCATCTATGGAACATATCCATATTTATATCCATCGAGATTTATTCTAGGTATGACTAACTACCATTCTCTAGAAACTCATGGATGTTTTGCGTTGCTAAAATATTTCTTTCAATTAATCAATGGCCTCATCTCTAACGGTGAGATTCTGGAGCAAATCAATTTATTTGTACCAGAGTCTCACTCTCGGGCACGTCGCCATAACATATTATATTGCCGATTGAGTCGTACAAATCTGTACCCGAATTCGCCCGTGGGAAGAGCGATACGCTATTTAAATATATTAGATAAAAATTTCGACATATTCTTCGAAAAATTCAATGAGTTTGTAAGGTTTTTGGAGCTACATTCTCACTGTGAAAATGGTACTATTACAATTAATTAGATAAAATATCTGTAATGTTGTAAATTTTTTGTACACAAATAAAAATAAAATAAATGCGCGGCTCTACCTTGGCAAGTGCCACTCTCATGTCATTTTCGCAACAAAGTCTGTTTCTTTTCTTCATTTTTATGTCCAGCATCCTCGAAAAGGATTGTCCGCAAAGATATGTTTTAACAAACGGCATGAAAATCTCCGGAGCTTACTTAGCAATAACAGAAGACTATTACCATTTGGTACGGACAAGCACGTCATCACAAATCATATCATAAGAGTCGGGGGTGTGTCTTGATCTCGATTCGATCGAACCCAGGTTAAGAACCACTGGCGTAGATAATAGAAAGAAATAGAGATATGGCATTGAAGCACTCATTTTCAAGTTAATAATGGCGGTTCATGGCCCATCTCCCTTGTTTAAATCATCTATGATTGAGGGCACCCGAAGAAAGGGCTTCATTCTGCCCTCTCTTCAAATCATGCGGAGAAATGGTTAGATAGTTAGGTGTGCGAAAGAAGCATATTTAAAGGTACTCACAGCTGTATCCCAAGAAGGTTATGTAAACATAGTAGCTAATTGATATAAGCCAGAAGAAGTTTCCCAACGTAATTGAAATGTAACCTCCTTCAAGTAAGAAACCTGAAAAGTAAGATAAAATAATAACTTTAGTTTAATTTTTCAATCAGAAAATATGAAGAAAAGTCATCATATTATTTGTTTCATACAGCAGAATCCGGATATAACGACCCTCAAGGGACCGGCAATACTTTGTCGTACTAACCGGACGACGCACAAAACGGCCTGATAATTTAAGCTTGTTTTTACATGATACATATGTTATTGTAATTATTGTTATAATTACAGTAAATTTCGCGTTGATATCCGTCGCAGCCGGCCCTTAACATTTCAGTATTGGAAGTAAATTTGTAGAAATACAATAGGTATATTTCCATGTAAATCGAAATTTCCCTGCCGATTTCCCGCTGATTACCTCCACGGCCAACCCTTTAAATTCATATATTCGTAGTAAATTCTTAAAAATGAGACATTTCAGTGGAAACCGATCGCGGGGCACTGAGGTAGGCGGTTTTGTAAACAAAACACTGCGCGTCGTTCTAACCGGACGAATTAGCATTAAAATAGGTCTCTTGAGTGGTTTATTTATTGGTCACTTTAAGCAGTTGATCGCTTAAAACGGAGTCATACTAAACGGATATGTTTTCCTAGTACCTAACTATGAAACATAATTTGAGATTACATTGTCGTCGCTAAAAACGGTAAGCCGTTATAAGCGAAGTCGTTATATCCGAATTCTACAGTATTTTTTAATAGTGAAATAAGAAAAGGGATTTCGAGAAACCGGAGTTCAGTGTTAACATAACGCTAAGAGGGCATCATCAGAAGTAAAAATTATGCATGGAAAACTGATTATACAAACAATAATATTGGATGGACATTTGATAACTTACTGTGGAAGAAGAACAGTTGGAAACCGTGCAATATTGTCAATGGAGGGAAAAAGGCATTTAAATGGACATCAAATGCATAGCCCCATTCCACATCAGAGTTGAGAATATCTTTACGTAGATATTTATTACAAATATACCTGGAAGATAAAAAGTTATTCCATTGAGTCATAAAATGCCGTGTTACAGTTTTACAGGCTTACAATGCAACAAAATAAACCACTGAGCTAAAACAAGCAATCTGTTTGATAGATTCATATCTTAACAAATGAATTGCAATCTTTAGAATAGTCAAGTGAGAATTCTTGGTCTAACAATATTTTAACAGAATGTGCCAACAAAACCGTTAAACTGCCAGAGCAGTTTGTCAGCCGGTCAATTTAACAATATTAATATAACAATAAAGCACACAAACGAGAAACCGCAATGTAGAAAATAGATGTAGAAGAATAACATTACAAGTAACTACAATACAGTAGAACCCCGTTAATTCAAACCCCAATAATTCGAAAAACGTGTAATTCAAAATTTTTCCAAAAACAAATTCCCCCTAACCAGTCTCACCCGATCTGGCCTGCGATGCAATTGTATGGGTAGACACATCCGCCATCAATACCCGGACAAACCTCACCCCATGAACCAGGGCATTCCTGCTAAGTCACCAAACGTAGCAAACCATTTGGGGTGACCTATGGCAGAGGTGTTGGTTATCCAATAAATGGTTCCTGGGCAACGGTATCCATACCCGCATACCAAAGTGTAATTATTGTTATTTACAATGTATATCTTTTCAAAACCTAAGTCACTTCTTTCTCTACTTAAAAAGACTCTTCGCACAGCATACTCTCCTCAAAGATGACATAGGTCTCCACTCAGAGTAAATATTAAAAAAAATTATAGTTGGATCTAAAAGTGTAGCATCCATAGGTTTATTATAAGTTATAGTTAAAAAAAAAGCGAGTGTGCTTTAGACCACACGACTGGTAAAACTTCTTTAGCACCATCTACAGTGAAACCCTCTTAAGAAGTTCTCCCTTAAGAAGTTTTCCTGCTTAAAAAGTTTAGTTTTTTTGGTCCCTTGAAGACTGAATGGTACAATTTTTCCCACTTATAAGGTTTTCCCGCCTAAGTTTTTTTTTCCTGTCCCTTGGAAAACTTCTTAAGAGGGTTCCACTGTATATATATGTATATGTTTATATGTATAAAATATATACATGTATATATGTACATAATATATTAATTTTCTACAAATATTTAATTTAAATTTATTAACGTTCGTCTCGTCCGATTACACTTTACGTAACGCTCTCGTCTTTGCATTCGCCTGCTTACTCCCCAAGTCAAGCGTACGTAAAGAAGTTTTACTTTAAAAAAATATTCAATTTTAGTGTTTGGATACTTACCAGAAAAATGTGGCAACTGCCAATCCGCAACCGATGAAATCAACAAAAATAACATAAAGAAGGAATGCAATGAACTGCCCAAAGCTGAGACCCAGAACAATGGCGAATCCAATTGAAGATACTGAAACATAATAAATCAATTCATATGATAACACTGCCAACAACTTATTTTTATCTTTTATTTCTACTTCTGACTATGTTCGGGTTAAATCTTCCCCACAGGAAAAACTTAACCCTTCCACACACTTTTCCACAAATGATCTTCTAGTCAATCCATGCTATGTAATTGTACTATTTAAGTTATAATAAATACAAAACAATACAAGAACAACACGTCAACCCACCAGAGACCAAATGGGAAAATAATTCACCGACTCCAGATATTTTCATATCAGAGGGTTCGGCTCGGTAGAACTCCTAACTGGACTGATAAATCCTACTGATCCCTCAATAAAAATATTTAAAAAATCTTTCGTAATCCTACATGTATTTAAAATGACTGATTTTTGCATTTTTATGTATAAATTCTTTGACAAATCTAATACACCTAAATTTTTAATAAGAGAGCTAGGTATAATGCCAGTAGCCGAAATAATAAATGGTAATGTTTGTATAGTCTGAGAATGCCAAATTCTTTTAATCTCGTTTCCTAAATCTGTATAATTTCTTATTTTTTCAGAAACAGATTTTTCAATATTATAGGAATTTGGATCTAATTATCATATTATTAATAATTATCTAATTATCATATCATTATTATTATAATATCTACATCTTATTATCTAACAAGTTTTTGATTTCATCATTCCTGAAATTGGTACAGGCGCAACCATAGTTAATAGAAACAAGGGAGATAGGTCAAGCATGAGACTGTACGCATAAAAGTGTCGCCAGCATCGTTCACGCGTCTACGCACAGCGGCGCCCCGGCTTTACTTCTACCACCACACCAAATGGTTCAATTTCATTGGCTCCACAGCTTTGATAGTCTGTACCAGGGTTGTTGCGGATGCAAAAAAATTGCGATCCACGAATGCAATTTAATTTGAATATGTTTTATTTAATAACTCAGCTCCGGGGCATACGTCATTCCTATGTCTACCTACGTTAAATTGCCGTGAAAACAAGCTTATGTGTTATTTTGTGAACAAAAATAAACCATTTTTAGTCTTACTTTTATTAGCATTATAAGCTTAGAATTTTATAATAAAAAAACTTTGTTTAATAATTTTTCAAAGAAGTAGTACGTTCCTTCCGCAAGTAACTTTTTTTACATATTTTACACTCGGACTTCTCCGGATCATTTTTGTCTAATATAAAGTAAGTCCAGATACTGCTTTTTATTGGTGGCGGCATTTTTATTTACTTTTCACTTAATATTTATAATGAAATATTTATCAACCATGCAAAAAACTGGGATAAACACAGTAAACAAACTTTGTTATTGATTCACAATGGGAATCACGTCGATAACTAAAACTAAACAAACAAAACCTTATCCCGTAGGATATTGTCACCAATTTGTGCCTTTCTATTGGTCAGTTACAGCCGTTGTGTCCAACTTTTCGATTGATAAATCTGAGTATACCAAGAAGCGCCACTCAGTGAAGTGATCCTATAGTGATCCTCAGGAAACGCTCCAATTTGCCTGTGGCCAAACGTATTAATCTTTGATTATTCGTGTGTGGGACCAAGCTGTTTTCAAAGACAATAAAATGACGTCAAAGTAAACACTTTTCATGTTAAATTAATATTAAAATATTAATAATTGTATTTATTATTTATACAAATTATTTCTTTTAAATAGTGAAATACATAAACTGACATTTTATATTTTTTAAACAAACGTATTTGATATGTTAAAAATAAAGTGTTGGCTTGACTTTCTTTTTTATTTATTTTACAATTTGACCATAGTCTGAAGTTTGACAGCCGTTTTGTTACGATTTTGTTGGACTCGGATGGGCAAATTTTGAAACAGTTTCAATTTGTAATGTGAACACTTTCAGTTGCAGAGAATCGTATAGCTACAAGCAATTGATTTCATTGCAAAATTGGGCGCAAAACATATAAAAAACACATTTTATGTCATCTTAAAACGGTTGCCGCCTGTGTGACCCTATAATATAATCATCATGCATTTTCGTCCATCCCACAATACCTACTGTAGTCAAAATGTCCATAATTCAAATTAAAAAATGAAATTCTAAAAAACCGGCAGGAGTGTGAATTGGTGTAAACGAGATGACAGATGTCAGACTCTGTTGTCAGTTTTTATAAGTACGGCATCCTGAGGAAAGCTCAATCCACCTGGGTAGCTTCCTTACGTTGAGTAGTGTATGGCAATGATTGTGGTTTGGAAAGAATGTCTTTATGCATTTGAGCAGGGTTGAGCCGAGATTTCGACTCAGTAGTTGATTATCAGGATTGGACACAACGGCTGTTAGTGAATGAACTTCATGCTAGTTGCCATCTTCATTCCACGAAGTTGCGAATATCCGTAACACCCCTGGTCTGTAGTTGGGACATAGCTCGGCGACAGTTGGAAAGCTTCCATGCTATATAAATATGCATGAATTACTTAGTTTACCCAAACTAAGAACCTAATATCATATTTTCTGCACGTAAACAGTTATTTCTGGTAGTAACTATTGTAATTTCCATAATCTGTGTCTAAAAGTGCAGCAGCTTATGTAACATTCATGTTTTGACTGCATCAATCAAAGACGAATAGAAGAAAAATCCAAAATATACTCACAACATAACCAAATACTAAGTAAAACTAGGAATGCTGGGTCATCTCTTGCAAACTGCAGTTTTGTTTCTGAAAATGAGAAAGTATTATAATATTGGACAGCACAAACTTATATATGAATATTAACCTCTTGTCGAGTATGAAAGAATCTTGTCATTCAAACGAAAACAATCTCTAAGTAGAAATAGATATTTGACAAAAGTATGTACGTTGGAATGCAAATGAATAAGTAACACATGTTTAATCACTCACGTTTCCTATATTGAAAGTTCCTATACACTTTTTGTGGTGCAATAAAGAGATAGAACATTTGCCAAAGTCCATACTCAAAATCCATTTGCTGAAATTTGAATATTCTCCGGAGATACTTGTATCGTTTTGAGGCAGCCGATGCACAACTAGGCTGGTAGTTCGCCGGGGCGGGAAGAGGAGACATACTCCTCGGAATATTGGAAGAAGTACTCGGCGTAGGCGACGTTGGATACTTCATCTTTGCAGATTAATCAACTGAATTGCACAATTCGTATAACTATTTCAAAGCTATCATCAGTTTCTCCGTATCATTGCGAATATTCTGTTAAAACAGATTGGTTAAACACGTTGTTATTTGAAATGGGAATCAAAATATTGGTATAGAAAGTCAACAATAAACGTAACCACAAATTCGTAGATCAAAAAATGACAACTGGATTTTTGACATTTACGATATGCTAGTGTTGCAAGGTGTAAAAATTATGTTGATAGCAGTTAGGTACTAGATTAATTTCAATAAGTACTATTACACTATGATTATAAAAAATATAATATTAAATACTACATTTAATATACCGATCAGTATTCAGTATGGATAATTTTACTGCCCGTCGGTAATCGTTACTTTTGCATAGAAATCGTAAATCGTTGTATTCGTTACAGGATAAAAAATCAATAATGTCACCGGAGACCATTTAAATTGAAACGTTGAAATTTTGAAAAAACGTTGAATTCAAAATTGAAACGTTGCTTGAAATGGCTTTAGCTTCATATGCATTTTTTACACAAAAATTACTAATGTCAGGAATCACTGGTTAAAAAAGTCAAGTACGTCCTGAAACCCCCTGTATCTACACCAAAAGAAAATACTATTTTCTGTTTTGCATAGTCTTTGTGCATCTCTATATACCGATAGTTTGGTAGGTACTAAGCTATGCTGTGCGAATTGTATTCGGAAGGAGTAGCTGAGGGAGCAATAAAACATGTAAAATGATCAGAATTTTTTCCTTTATTCGAAAACCTTGATCTTAATTATTTTATACTATTTGTTTTTATATAATAAAGAAATGGAAATAAATAAACTTAAAAAAAAACTTGATTTTATTAATTATGATATACTATTTGTTATTATATATTATGTTATTATATACCATTTGTAAATACATATTATGTATATGTATAAAGAAATGGAAACAAATAAAGTTAAAAATAAAATAAATTACCATTATATACTATGAAAATTATATCATTGAAACAATATTATAGAACTGGGAGGAATTGGCAGTAGAACTGGGGAGAGAAACTAGTAAATTAGGTAAAATAACATGTGTAGTGCCACAGGGATCAATTCTTGGACCGTTGTTATTTCTGGTCTACGTAAATGACATAACAAAGTGTGGGAATTAAATGAACTATATAATGAACCTAGCGGAGCTTGAAATTGATAATAATGTTGATATTTCCCATCTCACAAGCTGGTTGAGAATAAACAAACTAGCCCTTAACGTAAAAAAAAACATTATAAACTTTTTGGTAGCAAGAAAAATTTCAGCCTTAATATCAAAATTGGTGACAACTGTCTCGAAAAGAAAATGAGCACAAAATATTTGGGTCTGCACATATTTCAACATTTAGGTAATTGAACGGGTAAACGATCTTGAAAATGTTTTATTCCGCGCCGACATTCTGCCGCCGTGCATGTTGCATTTCTAAACTGCCGGAACTTTGACTCATCGGTTTTTTGTGTCCTGTCACGAACGAAAAGATTACGAAATCGCAGGCCTACTTCGAAAGTGAAGTATTTACGTAACCCAGAACCTATTTCTTTATGAATGTGCTGTTCAATCGTATATTGCGTTACGCATGTAGGTACCTCAGAGGTAGCCATATATTATATATCCTGTTTGAACACAATTAGCGCCTCCGCCCATTGAGGCAACTGAAAACTCTCAACTGCCAACTGTCTTTGTACGACAATGTGATAGCCCGCACACTTCACAATCACACAAAACCCCGTTGTCAATGGTAACGCAAGCGTTGACTCGCGACTGTCACTGCTGATTGCCCTGGGGCAAGACGGTCGCTAGTTGCCAGATGTCAGCTGATGGTTCTTCGTCTATGGTTAAACAAGCTTTTTGACCAATCAAGACAGAGAAAACAGCCGGTTTTAGTTGGTTTTCAGTTGCCTCATCAGCGGAGCGCCTTAAGAAACATTTCCTAATAATTAATTAGGGATAGGTACCTACTGACCTACCATTTATGTAGGCAACGAAATACAAAAAAAAATATATTGATCCTGGTATAGTACTTTAATATCGACCTGACGTTGATACAGAAATCGTCGAAATAGATGAGTTTAAGGTAAAAAAGCGGAATGCCTCCTCTGTCGGCATTAAAGTTTGCTTCTACTAGAGTGGAATATACTCTTGGTATCGCCCTGATGTAAGACCACCATTCAGAATTGAAACGTTGCTTGAAATGGCTTTAGCCCTGTTTTGTCACCAGATCTTAATAGCCAGGTATTTCCCCACCTTCCTTTTCCCCATCTCCTTCCACTACGTTCAGCCTCACAACAAACAATATATATAAATGAAGGCGTAAACGAGACAATAAATTAATGTATAACAGTTAGGTTAATCCAAAACATATCCATTTTGATAGATTATGTAAAATATTCATGTATTACCAGCATCAGTCAAATCCTATATTTTTATTATTGGATAAGGAGAAATTAAAATCTGTGTACTATGCCTTGGTCCAATCTCGACTTTCTTACAATATAGTATGCTGGGGATCCTGTCTAAAGTCCATTATAGAGCCACTAAATATTGCTCACAAATTGATTCTTAAAGTTATGTACAAAAAAAAAATCCGTTATCCAACGAAACTACTTTACAAGGAAACCAACGTTATGTGTATAAAACAGCTATATATCACTAAAATAATTTGTAGATTTTTTAGCAATACTAAATCTGCAGAAAGAACCCAACAAATCCATACCACTAGAATTGGTTCTACAATGAATTTTGTGGCAGTGCATACTAAAACATCCTTTGGCCAAAGAAACTATTTATATCAGGCTCCACTTATGTTTAATATTCTTCCAGATTATATTAAGTCTTCCAATTCATTGGCTATATTTAAAAATAATGTTAAGATATTTATGTTGACAGAAGATTGGCATACCATTTTTTCATCCTTGTCCTTTTTTAAATAATAAGATTTTTTTTTAAGTAGTAAGATTTTATTAAAATTCATTCTGCCAAAATCAGAGTGTCACCCTAGTTGTGTTAAACTATCACTTTGCTTCTCAATGGGTATAGTGTTTAATAATGTATTTATGGTTTAAACATTGTTACAATTTCATCCTCAAGTTCTACCCATCTGGCCACAATGTAATATTTCTTTCTTTCTCCATGTAATATTTTAGTGTTATGTGGTTTTTTTTGCAGTTTTTGTGTTTTTTTGAATTTAACTTATGTGTGTAATATTTTTTTTTTTGTATTTAACGTATGCTTCTTCACTTAAATGTATTAAAGTTAACCTCAATACAGGCTATTATAGTCCTAGTGAGGTTAATTTCTATGTAAAAAAATAATATTCATAACATGTGAGAAAATTAATAAATAAATAAAATAAATTAGTACACATCATATGTAGTCCAATGAAAAAATTAGAAGAAAAAAATAAAAAAAAAAACAAACAAAACGTAGCAGAAAAATTGACAAAAATAAATGATGCCAACTTAAAATAACGAAAATTGAGATTATTTCACTCGCGATTCATGCATCCGATGGAACTGGAACCGATATGAATAGAACACGCTGTAAGTTTCATAACAATACTATTTTACAAGCATCATATACACTTGCTGTCCCTCTTCGGCCAGTGACAATAAGTAGGCGTAAACAAGATCGATGCACAAATATATTCAAAGCTAAGCTTTTTATTTGCATCAACTTTCACTGTATTACATATACCTCTATATCTATGATATAATATCAAAGAAAATGATCTTTATTACATTTTTTAATTGAAATTATAATATCCCGTGATTTTTCACGGGTTTGCACTAGTACTTCATAATCTACAACAGTGTTTGGTAAGAGTATGTACCTGAATATATATATGAATGTCGCGTTTTTTAAAAAGTGATGAGTAATTTTTTCTAATTTATAATTTCTAAAATGTTTTGTTTTTTATACTTCCTTCTCCTATCCATTCCCAATCTCCGTAGGGGGCATACATAAGGGAGAAGGGGGGGGGGGGGTCCAGTAAAATCTCACCAAATCTCATTATACCGAGGGAGGGGGGAACTTTAAAAGAATATATATATATATATTATTATAGAGATAAAAAAATAAAATTCACTTCTTTTAATGTGTCCCATTTTGCCCGCTGAAAAAATGGCTATCATGAAAAACAGTTATTTCGAGAGTAAGAAAAAAATCTCACGTGAGAGGGGGGGGGGGGGGGGGGGGGAGGTCCCACTAAATCTCACTTAATCTCACCAAGGGGGGGTCTATTTTTTTTTAAACAGCCCACGTAATTAATGTATGTCCCCTAATAACACAAAGTAAACGTATCTCTTAACGGCGCACTTTATTGAGCTAAAGAGTTTTGATATAAGGTTTGTTGTAAGTGTCAAAAATGCCCACAAACAAAAGGTAAGGAAAACTAATAATTATCCCAAGACCAAGGTAATATCGCACGAGACGAATAGCTGACCCGTTGATTCATGACTGCATTTTACAAGATAAAAATATTATTACTATCTTAGTTAAACCATGCGCAAGAATAATTATTTCGATGGAGCCCTTATTTCGGAGTTCTTCGGTATAATTTCCTATTCTCTTGCGATCCGTGCGCCGCGCCGCACGTTTGTCGAAATTTTTTGGTACATTTTGTTGATTTTATTTTATTTTATTTTATTTGGAAAACCAACAGTTATAATATTTTATAAAGTATAATAAAACATGGGTAAATCATTTAACCAATAAAAGGTTTCCACTGAATTATCTTAATTTTTAAGAGTAAACAAAGAAAAATAGTTACATTAGCATATGGGGATGGGATGGTGGGAGGGAAGGGAAAGGGATGGATCTATTCTGTATAATTAGTAGGATGTACGTAAGTTATGTAAGTAGTTATAATAAAGAATCGAGAGATCGCCTGTGTGACTTTAAGGAGTGTGGTGCAGAGTTAAAAATTTTAAAATTGTGTGTAGTACGTATTGAAAGTGTGTGATGCACGATAAATGAAGGAGTTTTGCTTAGAATTGGTGTTGCCATCGAGGGAGGCTAAAATTTTTGTCTGATCTGGTTCGTTTGTTGGGAACTCGTAGTTGGATTCGTTGTAAGAGTTCCGGGCAATCTACGGTGGACCTGGATATTTTCTGTAGAAAGAGGACATCAGCCGAGCTTCTTCGATCTTCCAATGATAATATATTGAAGTACGCGGCCGAATCTTTGTGATTTAAGTGGGGACGATAGCTACGGAAATCTAAATACCGCAGGAAACGATTTTGAACGCGTTCCAGATTGTGTACGTATGATTTGTACTGCGGGTTCCATACTTGTGAAGCGTATTCTAATAAGTCGGATTTTATTTGCTGGGAACTTCATACAACATGTCCCAAACGCGGCGCTTCATTGAAACGCGGAATAGTATGTACCTCGCTTCCTAGACAGTGTAAAGTCCGATCTCCAGCTTCAACAAAAGGTTCAACAACGCCTTCAACATGTCGAGAACATTTTTTGTTTTTTTTCCAATCGTCGTCTCCTGCGTTTGTTTGTACATTGGAGCGCGGTACCTAAAAACAGATTTCAACAAACACTACAAAACACGACGCGTCTACTATCATATTTTTACAGAGCTCGAAATATTGCCGTTTTGCAATAAAATCCAAATAAATGGAATATTTCTGAATGAATCCGAAATATAAAAACTGTTTTGGAAAGGTGATGAAATACGCTTTGAAATTTTATGATTCAAAATAAACATATAATATTTGAAATATAAACATTTCACGTGCAAACATAAAAAAGTTTTAAAAATGACTCACTACTAAATTACTGTTAATGAAAAAAAAAACCTAAGTATCTACATACCTTATTAAAAAAATGTATTATAAACGATAAAGTCATCTAACTTTTTTGTCGTTTGATGTAAAAATCAATAATATAAAAATGAATGTTAGTTTGTTTGTTTGTTTGTTTGTTTGTTTGTTTGTTTGTTTGTTTGTTTGTTTGTTTGTTTGTTTGTTTGTTTGTTTGTTTGTTTGTTTGTTTGTTTGTTTGTTTGTTTGTTTGTTTGTTTGTTTGTTTGTTTGTTTGTTTGTTTGTTTGTTTGTTTGTTTGTTTGTTTGTTTGTATGTGTTTGTTTGTTTGTTTGTTTGTTGGTTGGTTTGTTTGTTTGTTTGGTTGTTTGTTTGTTTGTTTGTTTGTTTGTTTGTTTGTTTGTTTGTTTGTTTGTTTGTTTGTTTGGTTGTTTGTTTGTTTGTTTGTTTGTTTGTTTGTTTGTTTGTTTGTTTGTTTGTTTGTTTGTTTGTTTGTTTGTTTGTTCGTACCTTATGCGCAGCCATACCGTTACATTCAAACGGTTACAGAGCTCTGGCGTTATGAAATTATTTCCTTTACTGTTCATAAGATTGGGTTTAAAATTTCACCTGATTGCTATTAATTTTTTCTGAATTGTTGTGAACATGCCCGTGAATACTTCTATATCTATACTGGCGAGTTTTGGCATTAAAACCAACTGTAACTGTATCTGTGAAATTTGCATAAAAAAATTAAATAGGTCACGCGAGTTGTTGGAAAAATGGATGTATTTTATGGAGTTAGGCGGCAGGGAAAAAAGGCTGGGGCGAGGGGTATGCGGGAGGGTCGGTTGGGGAATTAAGGAGGGGGGCTTCGAGGGAGGGGGGACGTGGGAGAGGGGAAGGCGAAGAAGGTGGAAGACGAATGGGAAATGACACGAAGGGAGTAATAATTTATTTATTTAATTAGCATCGCAATGCCGGGTATCAGCTAGTAATTAATAAAAAAAATCTCAAAGATTCTTAATTTTTGGAAAACTTTGGCTTCATAAATATGTACATTTTAATCACTTTGCAGTTAACTTTTAAATTTCAAAATAAAGCGTGATATTTTCTCTTCCTAACACCCCTTAGATCATATTTCTAGTCATGATAATAAGGGAGACACAACGATTTCTATCGGACCTAATAAATACGCTCATCGTACATAACCTCAAAAATACATACCATACATTCACTTTATGTCAAGAGCGCACCGCGCGGATGTATAAAATAATGAACAAATTCACTCCCCTGCCTTCCCCGCTTCACGGAAACAAGAACATTGGATCTGTGTGTAAGGTCACGCCCCTATTGACGAGGTTGTAAGTCATTTGTTGTAAGATTGTTGTCGCAGGAGACGATAATACTGGAGAAAGAGACCCAGCTTAACTTGCGCGCGGTAAGCAATGCTAACTTGTCATCAAATTCATACAAATTTAGATAGGTATTTAATTTTTAACTTTTTTTTAGATCTTTAAAATTTTTAAAGATTGAGTGCAGTTTTATAATTAGAAAATATTTTGTTGGAATACGATGAGCTGTAAATTCTTATTCAATTTTCTTCCCGGTCCAGTGCACGAGTCAGGACAAGCCGCGCCTGGTCATTAGTTTTTTTTATATCCCAAGGTGGGCGGTGGTCGAAATAAGTTTGAGAACCTGTGTTACAGAACCTCCGTAACATCAGATGATATTTAACATACGCGAGAGAGACCGCGCGGGGGAGTTGTAAAGAAGAAAGTTAGTTCCGGGTCTCTCTGCCCTTCCACTCTTACCCCTCTCTGATCCATTGGTCGGGAGGACGCGAGGAGGCTGTGGACTGTGATCTGTGTGACAGTGTGACTGTGTGGCACACAACACGATGCCACGCTGCTCAAGGATCTAGTTAGCTGATGGATAAGAGTTCAAAAGGGCCGTACTGAGAGCATTGCATGCTTTTTATGATTCATGTATTGCGAACAACATAAAAAGTTGCAAAAAAATATTATTTAGTCCACCAAATAATAATATTCCTTCTGGTCTATTATTCGATTTTCGGACCAACTCACATGGGTCTCATTTAAATCGTTGTCTTATTACTATCATGGATAGAAATATGATCTTAACGGTGTTAGAAAGAGAAAATATCGCGCTTTGTATTCAAAAGTAAATGTACACCTTTATGTATCCAAAGTATTGGATCGAAATTTCAAAATAAATTATGAATCTTTGAGAATTTTAATTAATTATTTTTACATGAACTGACGAAAAAATTAGTTGACAGTAACGTTTATAATACGTTTGCCAAAAATGTATGGGTTTTTATTATCAATAATTTTAGTTGTTAAGTTTAGTTTAGGTAATAAAAAATTATTTGTTTTTTTCAAATTATAAAATTTGAAAGCGTATTTCTTCACCTTTCCAAAACAGTTTTTAGTTTTTGGATACATTCAGAAATATTCCATTTATTGATGTGTATCTACATCCCACACACATCTGGAAGATGCAAAAGTACCTACTTTAACCCCTCGAGTCACGTAGTGCCGAATTCAGCACGAAACTACTGCAATATCCGTTGAGTAATGTGCCAAATTAAGGACACTTCCGCGTAAAACGCATTCCATCTAATTTTATATTATAAACTGTTTTAAAAGAGACATTTTTAGAAAAAGATGGCGAGGAATTTCTGACAAGGAATAAAGGAAAGATACGTGGGTAGGAATCGGGGGTCAGCGTGTCCAGGAGTAATGTACGTATGAATCTAACCCCCCCCACTGCGGGGCAAGGCTATGTTTCGAGAGAGTCCTGCTGGAGAGATCAAATGGTCACCCTTAACCAGTCACTCCGTATCCGGCCTGCAACTTGGCGTATCTGCTGCCAAGATCCGGACAAAACTCACCCCATGAACCCGGGCACCCCTGCTAAGTCACCACAAGTGGCGAACCATCTGGGGATAACCTGTGGCAGTGGTGTTGGTTATCCAATAAATGGTTCCCATAACACCTCCCAAATTCAGAACACCCTACACCTCTCGTGTACCGCCTTATAAAACATGCACACAAAAATAATCTGTGAACTATTCTAGCGAAACTGCTTATAATAGAATATAATATATCTACTATTTTTCTTCATTTATTAACATAGGTATTACCTGGAAATTCAGAAAAACCTCATTTAGCAAAATATAAATAAGTTATTACGAACATAGAACCAGTTGGCGGACGGTACTCCAAGAGCTAAATGTATAAATTCAGTTTTAAGTGTATAAGTTCAAATATACATTTCCATTGAAGACTGCTTCAAAACTTCAAACGCATGGAGTAATATACTTGTAAAAATAAAAATAAAATTATCGAGAAAATTCGGGTCTGTGTGTATGCGGTCAGGGGTCATTTTTGTCACCCTATTACCCGTGCGATTTTGTGGTTGAAATTTGATATCATGAACAATATTAGGTATGTATATTGTAATACTTGATCTTATTGATGCGGGGCGTAGGGCAATAGTTAATGTTGCATTCAGAAGAGAGTACAAATTCACTCTTTTTTTTCTAGTTAATGAAATCTAAAAAAGATAGTGTGATGCACCACACAACTCTGCCGCTGTACAAAAATCTTGATTCATTCATATTCATATAGATAGTATTCACATACTTCTGTTATGCCGACTCTTGACATAACCCGACTTAAGAATTTGATTCACTTGATCATGTCACGTTTTCCTGAAGTTTTCCAGTTTCTTCTCCAATGACATCCATTCCATTGTCAAATATTTTTGGAATAGATGCGAGAACTCTCGTAAGAAACAGAGATAAAAAGTTTAAATTAAATCATGTGTCATCGGGTCATAATGCTTTTTTGTCAATATTCCTAATGGATATTTCTAAAGGTTACACGCGACTAAGCTCAATAAACATTATCTATTAATCTTTCGTAACCAATATAGCCTCCAGAATAGAATAATTTTACTAAGACAGGTGAATCTGCGTTGGGAAAACCTAACAACATTTAAAATTGCACAACTTAACTCCTAGACTCTTAGCTAATACGTGATGTTTTGTATTACTCAAGTCCAGCGTCTGTCGTACCATTACCATTACTCATCTCAGAAAGCAAGAAGAAATTATTACAAGATTACGAGATTTATAAGTCAGGAAATTTCCCATGTCATGCGGTTAGAGAGTATTTTTTTCGGAGTGTGGCGCCATTCTCGTGACCCGAAGAAATTATCGTAATGTTCTGAAGTAGGTACCCACTCAACTCAGATCGCGTTCGACCGTGAGCCTGGCAACACTGCTCTCGCTTTCATTGTTGGCGGGAAAGCAAACAATCGAGGGTCTCGAAAACTTTTCTTTTCTTTTATCATTTCTATGAACAAAGTTTTTCCAATAGGTATCGAGTGTCAATCAAAATAATTTATTTAAAAAAAAAACAATAATTCAAGTGACTCTTAGTTAAATATTTGTAACTTACAAACTGAAACTTGTGATTCGAAATAACCTTTAATACGTAAAATAATAGTGCTTTATCATAAAAATAATAAAATATATTAATACATATTTTATTTCTAAATAAAACTTCGATTTGTGAAACGTGGAAAAAAAACCTCCCAAAAATTATTTCAGTGCTTTGATGTCAATAATAAGAAAAAGTACCTACTCAATAAACAATAATTTAGTTTTGTGAAAAGTGCGTGAACAACAAACATGTTGAACTTTCTAAGGATGATAAAGAATAAACTTTATATTTTATTAGGTAAAGTATTGAACTAAGTAAACTAATTATAATTTTTTTTAAATGTCATGTAAAAAAATATGCAAATCTACTAATTCTTATTCGACCAATGTTCGAGAAACTTAAAACGGAGTTTCAACACTCAAAATCGAGTAAAAAAATAATACGTAAATATTTATTATGCGCTAGTTTTTAAAAGAGAAGGTATCTAGTAGTTAGTACTGCATTGTTCGAAGAAGATTATAAATGACTTCCTGAATTGTGACTGGCGTTGTTCTTGTCAGTGGCGGTTCGTGTTTTTTTTCTGTGCTAAAGGGTTTTGATAAGTATTTTTTTTGTGTTAGGTTAGGTTATACTGCAAAATATACTGCAAAAATGACCACCGTGACACGTTTCACGGGTTTAATAATGTGTGCATTTTGCCGCGTAATAGTAATATCATTATACTGAAGAAAAGAGGACATGAAATCTAAAATAATGGCAAACTTCTCACAAATTTACCATTTATGATAATGAACTAAGGGCCAATTATTTGTGAATTATATAATTATATTGAACAAAATATGACGAAAAACCTAAAATAATGACAAAATTTTCACAAAATTACAACTTATGATTGTAAACTAAAGGAAAATTATTTGGGAATTATATAATTTATTGAACAAAAGATAACTAACCTCCCAAAATAATGACAAACTTTTTACAAATTTACTATTTATGATGGTGAACTAAGGGCCAGTTATCATAGTTATTGAACTACAGATGACAGAAGAAAAAAATACTTTTTAGGTATAATCAACTAACGACACGTTATATTTTGTAATTTTTCACGTAGGTAACTGGTGAGGCAGTACAAATAATAATATATATAAAATGATAACAATTGTTTTTTACACACAAACATACGTTTTTTCAATCGCAGTCTTCTGCTGTAATAAAATCATACATTTCCACTGATTGCCTGGTTTTCTTGTGGTTTATAGAAACGGAAAATAATAACATTGAAAATTTCGAGCATTGTCGCATCATTGTCCATTGAAAAAACAAGACCTTGACGAAACTCTGGGAATTAACTAGAAACCATCGAGGCGTGACAAGCTCAAATTATAGATTATTATTAGAGAGGGGCTTTTCCATTCAAGCAGTGCTTACTTGCCTACAAGTTTCTCTTTCGCATAATAAGACCAACGCCTGACAATGATTCCAAGCTCATTTTTCAATTTCAGAGTGACAATGATACACACACATACACACACGAGTACCTACAGTACCTACGTATTCAAAATGAAAACGAAAAGTTGCAAATGGCGGCTGGGTACATTGTATACAATGTACAAATCGACTCAATTTAAATTTGCAGTCGATGTCTTATTCGCGTTGTCAGAGCATATTAAATTCCTGGAGAAAAATATAGTATACATTTTTTCATGGCACACATACATAATAAACACTTCTCCTGGGCAATTCTTTACCGCGAAACCGCTATCAGTATTTCCACTGGCAGCAGCTACTCAAATTGAAGGAATTATTGAGACATTATTTGTCCATGAAAGTCAAATCGATTAATGCTTTATGTACCACATTTCAGAGGTTTTTCTCAATTGTACCACGTTATATCTTAAAAACAAAACAAAAAAGTTTGAAACAACTCTCTTTTTAGAATACCTCTTTTGTCCGTCTGTAGGTAAATCAAAACAAAAAGATACAAATGGCTGTCGGGTTGGTACATTGTACATTGTTGGCGGGAAGAAATAATAATGGCGGTTAAAAACGCGGACACGTAAGGTTGTCGTAATATTTTCTTTTAGCAGTCAAGGCGATCGGGTAATTTCACTTTTCTGTGGGCCAACACCGCGGCCGCAGGCTCCCAAACATCCGCTTTGTTTTATATAACAGCGCCCGAGGCTACGAAGATGTAAGACTGCACTTTCGCCAATACTCGTATTGTGATCGGTTGAAAACAACAACTTCCAGACTGCGAAATGTTCCGGTAGGTACCTAGATAAATCTGCATTGAATGTTCTGGTAAATGTTAGATACCCAGAGTGTGCTGCGTTAAATGTTCTGTTAGATATAAGATACTTAGATAGAGCCGCAGTAAATTGAATTTTCCGGAAGGTATGTACCTAGATAAAGCTACGTTAAATGTTCTGGTAAATTTTAGACACCCAGAGTGTGCTGCGTTAAATGTTCTGTTAGATATAAGATACTTAGATAGACTTGCGGTAAATTGTTTTTTTCCGGATGGTATATTATAGATAGATGTTCATATACGTATACCTAGATAGTGCTGCGTTAAATGTTCTGTTAGATATAAGATACTTAGGTAGAGCTGCTTTTAATTGAATGTTTCGGTACGTATATACATAAATAAAACTACGTTACATTTTCCGGCTGTTTTCATACGGCAGAGTAGGTATCTATGTGTAGTAATATAAATTTTATGAAACAATAATACTTGTGACACACACAGTGTTAAAAGCGCCAGCGTTATTTGGCTTGGCCTATTTCAGCATATCACTCGACACACATTCCCATTGCAAATATATGGCGAATGACATAAATATACTTATCACTGTCGTATGTGAATTAAAAAAGACTGATTATAACGCAAATAAAAAAAATAAAAAATGTCATATCACCTGTAAAACTGACATCTGAAGCCGCAAAAATAGATTTTTCTGTCTAGAATTTCTAGGTTACCCTGTTTTTAGTTCATTTTGGGCAATATCCAGTGAATAGTTAAGTAGTATTAATTTAGCTGTCTGGAAATAATTTTACAGACTCATATTAACTTTTTGATGATATTATCGTCTTATGGTGTGCTAGAATAATAATTAAACAACTTTTCTAGTATAAAGAAAATTATTAGTTTTAAAAAAACTTAAGTTTTGAAGTTTAATCATTTTACAGTTTGAGCATCACCTGCAAAGTGAAAACTATTACCTATCACTAACAATATCGTAATACTACTTGTGTGTATGTATGCATATTTTTTACAGCACTCACTCACACACAAACACATTCATATTCAAACACACAAACCCGATGGTACATTGTTAAACGATCGGTACACGAATTGATTAGGTACTTCTTATACAATATGTAACAAATAATT